>JAHREE010000406.1:193672-237822 GCA_033628505.1 Tringa tobata | reverse complement strand
GAAGAGAAGCGAAGAGAAGAGAAGAGAAGAGAAGAGAAGAGAAGAGAAGAGAAGAGAAGAGAAGAGAAGAGAAGAGGGAAAAAAACCTGCTTTTCCTCCTTTCCCACCTCTCTGAAAGCAGCATATCCCACTTGCAGAAGATCTCTGTTCCTTGCAGGCTGACTCCCCTGGCTCCCCTGTGCATGTCGTAGGCTATCTGGGATGGAGCCAGGTACAAAGTTAGAGGCATCTTTCACATCCAGGCTTTTGCATGGGGAATTTTTAACCTCAGGCTAACAGGGAATGCCTGCTGGCAGGAGTTATGCTCACTAGTGAAAAATTAGCTTGGGCCAGGCTCTGTCTGTACTGATGCTGGGCTGCAGAAAAGCCTCATCTCCTGATTCCCCGTGATCAGCCCCAGACTGTGAGTCCACACCATGGTTCAGGTGTGCCCAGGGGAAGGACAACCCTCCCTTGCCATATCCCAGCCTCTCGGCACTGGGTGTGCTGAACAGCAAGACAGGACACCATCCCCAGAACCTCTCCTCATGGCAATTCAGCAGGACTGAATCCAGCAGCAGAGCCTCACGGATGCATCGACAGATGTCTGCTATAGCTCATTCTCTCTCCCCATCCATCTCCCCTGTTTTTTCCTGCCTGCTGCAGAGATGACAGCCTCCAGGGTGCTGGGACCCCGGAGCAGGGTCAGGACGTGCAGCAAGCAGCCTCAGCATCTAATTCAATTCTCCAATCAATCTCGCTGCTTGTGTTTTGCCAATTATCCAGAGAAGCAGCTCAGAAACCAGCCGTGATGGCAGCACAGATAACGGCAGGTTTGTGTCTCAAGCACAGGAAGGAGATGGGCAACAGCTGGAGCTGCCTCTTTGTTCGTGTGCCAGGAGAAGGTGCATTGGCAGCACTTTTACCTGCGAGCAGATGAAACCCACACTCAGGTCTGCTGGGCACAGCCCTTTATCCCAGCTCTTGAGCTTTAAAGAAAGGCAGCAACATCCACTCTGGAGCAGGGACGTGGTCCCATGGGTGTTTTTCTACTTGGGGTTTTGTTGCTACAAGGGATGACTCAACAGAGCTAAAGCCTCCACATTCCCATTAGCTCGAGCACAAACATCTAAATTAACTAATTTTGCAAGGTTTGGCTCCAGTCTGGTGCTTCAGCACACCGGTCAAAGATACCTCCAGCTGGGAGATGGGCCCAGCAAGATGCACAATGCAGAATTTGCCCCATTTTAGGCTGAGCGAGCTGCTGCCTTTCAAAGCGCTTTGTACTTTGATAGCTTTCTGGCTGCTAAGGAAGTTGTCACCATGTCTGCAAATTCTTCCCTCATGGGAAGGAACTGGCTCTGTTTGCTTTCTAGGCAAACTAGAGGTGTTTGTGATGCTCTTTGAGTCCCAAAATACTGGTCTGTGTTCATGCTCCAGCTCCTGAACCTGCAGGAACGGTCACTTTCTGTTGAAGCAGGACAGTTGGAAAACAAAGGCTAGAAAATGTGACCCAAAGCCACCCAATTGAGGAGGGTAAGAACTGAGAAGTAGATCTTTTTTTAATTTTTTTTTTTTAATTTATAAACCACCTGGAAATTTAGTCTTTTTAATATCCAGGACCTTCCAGTCAATGGGGGTGACTCATTCCAGATCAGGTGAGAGGCTCCCCTGAAGATGAAGGTGCCAAAACAGGTCAGGTGAGGCACAGAAACGCCCTTTGAGAAGTTCTGGTCCAGGAGATGTTTTTCCTGGGCACTTCCAAGGGCAGATGGCAGGAGCTACGGCTACTTTTGTGGGAAGCTGCCGCTTCTGCCGCCTGTAAAACCTCACAAATATTTCCCTTCGGAAAGCCACGGGGAGGAGACTTTGTTCTTACAGAGTGCCTGGAGTGTGCTGGAGGCTTGGCAGCTGATAAAAGGCCTTTAACCTAAAATTAGTGATGGAGCAGCAGGCAGGGGGGCGGGCAGGGGGGAGCAGGTCAGACCGTCAGTGCCGCGGCTGCTCGGGCTGCTCACCCAGGTCTCCAGTAACATCATTTGTGGTTCTTCTCCGTTCTTGGGATTTCTACTGCTGGTTAATCTTTCTGACAGCTAATCCCAGCCCCGGAGTGCACCAGCTCTCTTAGCATCACCTGCCCTGTCTCCTTAAGCCTAGCGTGGTTGCAGGTTCAGTAATTAAGTAAGTAGTGGGTTTTCCAAGAAGCCTCCTCTCCTCCCTGTTTACAAGTATCTCAGGTCAGGGTGTCCTCCACAGATTCATTTAGCTCCTATGGACTCAGCCATGCCTGCAAGAACCAGTGTAAAAGCCTTTCTGGGCTGCTGGGGTTTTAGGTGAGTGCACCAAGCTGCTGGACATTTACAGCTGGGGTCCTGCAAGAGGATGGGAGCCCGGTCCAGCCTCAGAGGGATGCTCTAAGGTCTTGGTGTCCTTAGACGCCAAGCAACAAGGATGCAAGAAATGCCTTAGCAAGGTAAAATTTTTCGAAAGAGGAGGGATGTGTCCTTGTCCTTGGCCCAGTTTTGTCCGAACGGTTTCCACCGTGGCTGAATCCCCAGCTCCTGAGCGGAGCCATGTGCAAGGAGGTCAGAACTAAATGAATCGCCGATCTGTCACTGCCTCCGGGCAGAGACCGGACATTTATTATCCCGCCTGGTACACACCTGTAGGGAATCCGTGTCCTGCGCTCTCCTCAGACAAAGCAGCATGGTCCGGGAGAGCAGCAGTGATTTATGTGATGCTGCCAACATGCTGAGCCAGCGCTGGAGCCTCAGCACCCAGTCCCTTCCCAGGGCAAAGTGCCTCCCAAGCAAATTCACACGTGTGCTCCATAGGCAGCATGTCCAAGACAGCTCCAGTGGAGCGATGTAGGCCAGAGACCTTCTTCTGTGAGGCACCTCCATCCCTCTGACCTCCTCCAGTGGAGGAGAGGACAAATTCCAGCATTATTTCTAGGGTCCTGCCTGACATTGGTGTGTTCAACCCCACTGATGTTTGCTTGCAGGGGCTACACTTGCCTGGCATTTCTTCAGCTCCTGCCTTCAAGAGCTGGGGTTTCCCAAAGGTTCCCCTTTCTCCTTCCCAGTTTGGACAGAGAAAACAGGGGCAGCTGGCACCAGCCTGGCTGGGAAGGTGCAGGATCCCTGGGAGGTGCCAGCTGATGGAGATTGGGTCTGAAAATGCATGAAGGGAGCTTGGGGAAATGAAGGAGGAGGAGGAGGAGGTGGAGGACTGACAAAACAATGGAGGGAGCTGAGAGAGAGGGAAGGAGTGACAGTAGCAGACCAACAAGGCTGGAAGAGCAGACCGCAGGCAGATGGGAACCTTTTGAAAATTGGGCTGAACCAAACTGGCGTCCCAAAGGCCAACCCCTCCGTCACGAGAGGGATCTGGACCAGCATCACCCCGTGCAGCATCCTCTTCCTGCGTCTGCTGGAGAGCAGCAGCAGCTTGGGAAACCAGGCCCTTTTCCAGTGCTTTTTAGCCCTATGAGCAATCTGCTTGGGCAAAGCAGGGGCTCCTCTCTGCTTTCATTTCCCATATTGCAAACTAAGCTTAAAGCCCAGCTTGTAAAGGATGATATAGAGGCAAAGCAGAGCATATCAACGCTGTGAACAGGATGAACTAAAGAACAGGATCCCAATGCGATGTGTGTGCAGAAACCTCACAGGGTCTCTTACCACAAACACGAGCACCCAGCTTCAGGCCAGGGGGAAGAGTTGTGCTGCATTTAAGAAAAAGGGGATCCCCAAGGAACTGTTGTCTGTGCCTGGATGGGGGTTTCAGGAGTCACTGTGCTGCTGCTGGGTGTGGGGCTGTGTCCCAGGGCTGCCACCCCCGTGGGGATAGTGTGGGGACAGTCACTGCACAGTCTGTAGATGCCACCTAGGGGACACACATAAGACCTCACTCCACTTCTTGTTTACAGGATCATAGAAGAATAGGATCATAGAATGGTTAGAGTTGGAAGGAGCCTGAAAGACCATCTCATTCCCACCCCCTGCCCTGGGCAGGGACACCTCCCACCACACCAGGTTGCTCCAAGCCCCCTCCAACCTGCCCTTGAACCCCTCCAGGGATGGGGCAGCCACAGCTTCTCCGGGCACGATGGGCCAGGCTCTCACCATCCTCACAGTGAAAAATTTCTTCCCCACATCTCAGCTCAGTCTCCCCTTTTTCAGTTTAAAACCATTTGCCCTCATCCTGTCACTGCACTCCCTGATCAAGAGTCCCTCCCCAGTTTTCCTGGAGCCCCTTCAAGGACTGGAAGGCTGCCATAAAATAAATCCCAAAAGGACCAAAATAGGGGGCCCAGAAACATCTGCTGGTTTTCACACAGTTGCTCAGCTGGCTGCTAAGAGCTCATTGCTGATCCATGAGCTTTTTGATGCATTTTGACTATTTCAGGCTATTCCTGCCTCTGAGCAGGTTTCATCTGGGCTTAGGTTCTACTGTGGTTTGCAGGAATGGCACACACTGCCATGATGGGGACGTCCTGCCACATTTGGGGGCAAAGGAGTACAAAAGGACAGATGAGTAAATAACCCCCTGCCTGCTGCAACATGACTCTGATGTCTGCATACATAATTTTTTAGCAAGGGAAGAAGAAAAACATGCAGGATATCTAACTAATGTGCGCAGCCATTATGTTTATGCTGCAATGAGATAGCATCGTTGATACAATCCTGTCTAACCTGAGGCAATCCAGGACCTTTGTTGGCTTTTGCAAGCTCAAGGGGTTGCAGAGGCAAATTGCTTCTCAGTGACAGACACCAGAGAGTGGAGGTTTGTTCTCAGAGCAGAGGTCCACCACTGCAAACCAAAAAGCTCTGTTTTGACCTCTGCCAAGGCCCTCGGGTGCCCAGAAAAATGGTAATATTGTCAAAGTCTACCTGGGTTTTAAGCATTGTCTGGACCAGAGATATTTTGATGAGCTGTGGTTTTTCTTGCAGCCTTCAACGTTGTTTTTTTTCCTATTCTCACTCTGTTATCATCATTTACCACGCTCGGTTAGCCAGAGACCAGAGGCACTTGGCTTAGCTTGGTGAGGTGAGGGAGCCTGTGCATCCTTTTTGAGATCAACCCTTCTTCCCTGTGATCCCACCGGACCCTGGGGTTGCTCTGCTCCCTTCAAGCTGCTTTTGTTTCCTGTCAATCTCTGTAAGAGCTTGACTGTGCCTTAGGTTTTACTCTAACGTGAGCTTTGTAGCTCCCATCAGGGGTCAGGAAGGGAAACACTGCTGATGCAGACCAGGGCTTGGTTGTGGGATGCTGGGTCTATGGCAATGGCTCAGCCAGATTTCCATCCCTAAATCTGCTCTCGGGAAGCTCAAATCATCCCCTGTTTCCCAATAGTGGGACAAGCCCAGAGCCTGGAACTCCTCCATGTCATGCCCCGTGGCTTCCCTACTGTGCTTATGCTGCTGTGATGAAGGTGCACGGGGAGCTTGAGCCGCAAAAGTAATAGTTGTGAAACGAGCTTGCGTGATTAACCTCGTTATTCCAGCCAAAGGACCTGGATCAGCCCCCAGCCAGCTTAATGGCTGCTCTGCGGATATTACCCAGCCGATACATCTTCCATGTAATCACTGCTCTGGAAGGATGAGACAGACTGATCTATGGATGTTTGCCTGCCATTTAACCAGGGCCTGTAACGGGGGCTGGGATTATTTAACACGAAACGATTCAGGGGCTGGGAAACGGCCGTTCAGTGGGAAACAACGAGTGTCGGCTTCATTGGGAAAAAGACCTAAGGGCATCCCAGATTGGGAGAGCCTGGGAGCTTGGGATAGTTTTTTTAAGGCACTGAAATACTTTGTAAAGCAAAGCCACGTCTTTCACCTTTGTTCTTTCACTCCATTTTGCTTAAACTTTTATATTGTTCTGCGGGGGAAGGTCGTTATCTGTCACCTGGAGGTCTCCACACTTTAAGGGACCCACCCAAACAAGACATCTGTGTTAGGTCAGATGACTCAAGCCCTCAGCAAGGCAAAGCTAGAAGAGGGAAGAAAGTCATCAAAAAAGGGAAAAAAAATCAGCTCAAGGAATACATCAAAAGTATCAAATGAAGGACCGTCCAGGCTGTGCAAAATCTCTGCAAAGCACGGCGGGGCTATTTGCTGAGCCTTGTGTAACACACACCAAAAAATTCCTAAAATCTTCCTGTAAAACGAGGTATAGTTGAGCTGATGGAAGGGAATTATCTGGAGATACTCTGCTAATATGTTGTGACAAGCTCCCTGCTGCAATGCATTAGGTCTCCACTTTAAATGCAGCAGCACAGAGAGAGCGTGAATGAGCAATAGCTAAAGAGAGGTTCCCTGTGCTCAGCTGTGACACCAGGACTCCTCAGAGAGGGGGAAAAATGACATCCAGAGTCGCTGGCACTGACCCATGTCAGGAGATAGCCTGGCTGTGTCAGTAAATACTTTGGATCCTCATTTGCTCTGAAATGGAGGGGTGGAGGTGGGTGTGGGTGGTGGGTTTCCAGCTTTGATGTGCCATGAATATTGGAGGTGAAGAAAACCAGCCAGGCAGGATCAACCCCTGGTCTAGAGGATGCTGGTGAGCTACAGCACATCACCGGGCTCTTCGGTATAACCTGGAAGCCAATAAATCTTAGGATCATACCAGCAAAAGAGCTGGTCCTAAAAAAGTAATTAGATGTGTGTGTGTCTCTCTCTCTGCCTGTATGTACCTCAGTATGTATGAACTTATTTCCCCAGCTCCACTATTTCAATAACAGCTGTTCCCTGGGGATGTAAGAGTTGGTACCAGCAGGAGAAAAAAGGCTCTCACATTGCACAGCGTGATATGTGAACTGGAAGAAAAAGCTGGCTTTCACTCCACTCTGATTTGCAGAGGTTTGCTGTTTGGGTTTGTGAGGGTTTGGAGGACCACGGTGTGTTCACAAGGAAGATGCCTCACAACCAGCAGGTCATTGGAGCCAACAGACCAAGGAGGGGACACCCTTCATCTCCCCGGACTCACTGGATTCAGGTGAAATGAAGACACAGGGAAGGATTCAGAGGGCCCAAGAACAACTGAAGATGGTTCCACTTCTGACAGAGATTATCTGCAAGGCAGAGTCCACCCCACCTCTTGAAAGCAGAGGTAGACAAGGCTGTGTTCATCCCCTTCTACCCCCCAGCAGTGTTGCTGCTGGAGGGGATGAGGATGGGACAGGGTCCCAAAACTGTTTTTAGCATCTAAAGCCACAGCTGGCATTCCCAGGGACCGGACCCTACTTTTCCTCCTCAAACCAAACCAGCACACATCACTGGATGCCAAAAATATTCCCCCGATGGTGATGGGACAGGGTCAGGCTGTCCCCCAAGAGGGGCTGGGGTGGAAGGACTTTTCCAGGCTGCCTTGCAAAGAGCGTGGAGACCTGCTCGTCTGAGGCAGGCTGACAGCACAAGCAGTCTGCAGAGGGAATTGCCGGAGGCAAAGAGCAAATCTAAAGGATCAGATGGAAAACGCCAGCGGTGCCAGACGGGCAGGCAGAGCGCGGGTCCGGTGACAGCGCCTGGGGGAGGCGGGTGGGCGAGGAGAGCCCTGCGTGGGACCAGCTGTGATAACTGCTCTGCTCCACAGGGAACTGCCTGGGGGGACCTTTGCCGGATTAAAAAATGGAGCATTTCTGCGCCTAATTGACTTGACAAAAGCATGCCATGCCGGAGGACAAGAGACAGTCCCAGGTGGTGGCAGAGAATATGCCATCGCCCTTGCTCTGGCCACCACAGTTGCCCCAGACCACCTTGCCCTGGGCAGGGTTTCCAGCCAAGTAATTTCTGATGTCCCTATATGTATGGCCATCAGGAGCCACACGCTCTTTTTCCAATGCTCTCCTTTAGCTTCTTGAAAAGAACGTGTGGGTTAGCTCGGTGCCAGAGCTGAGGCCAGTTCACCCAGGCATGAGAAGAGAGCAGCAGGGTCTTGTTCACAGAACCCCACTGGCACCACTGCCCCACGGACCGTTCAAGCATCACAGCCCTGATTTAAGTTGCTCTTCGTTCCTAACCCAGCTCTCACTACAGGAGGAGTGGAAAGCTTTGGTTCCATTCACGGCAGATGCCCACAAACCAGGATTTCTTCCTGCTCAAATTCTCTTCCAGCACCAAGTCTCACTTCTGGATAAGGGTGAGCCACTGAATAAGAAACTCATTGCTGTAAAATTTTGGCTAAAAGCATTAAGTGAAGGGAATCACAGAGTAATTTAAGTTGGAAGGGATGTCTGGGGGACTTTTGGGTCACATTATATCTTGTTCTAGGGCTGGATCCTGAGACAGGCCAAGGGATGTCCCTGGGAGAGCTTGAATCTCTGCACCAAGGGTAGTGTCTGGTGACACCCGTGCCATCCCCTCCTCAGCTCAGACACCAGCGGGTCTGGGTTCAGCACCTCTGTGCACATTGTGCCACTGGGGACCTGAACAAGAAGGGTGACCACGGTGTCCCCTGTGAAAGAGCCACCCTGCCTGCAACAGTCTGGAGACAGCCAGGATGCCTTCTCCATCCAAATGGTCAATGCTTCTTCTACCACCCTTGATTTTTTTTTCTTCTCTCTTTCTCTTTCTCTTTCTCTTTCTCTTTCTCTTTCTCTATTTTACATTATAGCTCAGCTTCAATAATCTTTGGAAACTGCATTTAGAAGCAATTTGTATCTTCAACCTTCTCTTTTTTCATATCAGCCTGGTCATTTGCTATTCACACTTTGCGGAGATTTAATCTCATTGTCTCCTGACAACTTCCATTTTCACTTGTGCAGGTACTGAGCTCTGGTGAGGCTCACACTTCAGTTTATGGCACCTTTCTGAAAAGCTCTTTCAATTGGAGGCAGATGCCTGGCTTTGCTGCAATTTGAAAAGTATTTGCATATGAAGTAAAAAAGGCTTATTTCGGGGAGAAATGCCAAAGGGCTGCAATCAATTAGGGCCAAGTCCTGAAAACTGGAAAACTGAGAGCACCTGCACTGGGGGAGGAGGGAAGCAGGAAAAAAGTGTGTTGGGTAGGGGGAATAGAGAGAAAACGAACAAACAAGGGTGGAAAAGAGACAGATACAGAGGGCAGAGAAAGCACTGTGCTGCAATGTCTCTCCTCCCTTCAGTATCTTGCAAGAGAAATGCAAATTTTTCTTTTTTATGGAAGGGAAAAGAGATAAACTATAAGGCTGTCCTATGAGCCATCGCCTCTGGAGAGCCTAGGGTGTTTTTAAGGATTCTCAAGTACACAATAAAATAGCCAGTAACTCCTTCAAAAATCCATCCTTTTGCATCAGGGCAAGTGCAAGATGCAGCCACATTGCAGCCGGGGTGCAGCCCCCAATCCCCTGCTCCTGTACAGTGGAGAAGGGCCAAGGCTACTCTTGGTGGTGGTCTGCCTGTGCAACCTCTTGGGTTCAGGGAGCCCACAGGCACACAGCCCTCAGCTGTCTGAGCTTGCTTCCAGCCCTGGAGATTCTTTTTTTACCATTTCTCTTGCACTGACTGCAAACTTGGGGTTTCCCGTTCATTGTTCTTTTAAACAGCATCTTGCAAGTCAAAGTCAATTGCAATAGACTGAAAAGGAACTGAAATGAAAATAACCCTGGACGTGACATTCCTTGGAAGCTGCCTGACTCTCTTTGACCCGATGAAGACACCATTTAATTTGCTCTTTGGAGGGAGGCTCTGATCTCCTGTGGTGTAATGACTGTGTGCACGGCCATGTGGCTAATTGCTCCTTTTGCCTTCTCCACATTTTATGCCCTTTTCCAAAGCAAACTAGGTTTCTAGAGCAGACAGGAGCAGCTGCCAAATAGAAGTAGGGGGCACAAAAGGAAAGAGCAAGTGCTGGAGTCAAAGTCCCACTGGTTTAAACATAGGAATTACTTATTAACCAGATCCCTGGTTTTGAAGGTAGTTCCCTGGCTGCGTTGTCCCCCTCAGTTCTGCACCCTTTACCTGCCCTTGCTACCCATGTATCCCCCTCCTGTTTACAGCTCCCTGGTCTTCCAGCTTGGGGCTGCCATGGAGCTGTGCAGGTGCCTAACACTTCTTTCTTTCCTTGACTCTCACGGCTTCTGCTGAGCATATGAAGGCTTGCAGAATAGATAAATACCTATTATAGGTTCTAGACAGAGCCTTCGTGATGATTCTACAGCCTCTGTGAAATCAATACAATTTTCTGCAGCTTTCCAAGCTGAGCACCAGTCAAATATAGGAATGTTCTCCCTGCTGATTCCTCCAAAGTGTCAGGCTGAAGTCAGAACTGTGTCTCCTTCCCATGGGAATTTATTAACTTCTAATGTTATGAGCAATGATCAGTTAATAATGTTCCTACTTTCTCAATATGCCACATATGCACAGAGGAGAGATAATGCCAGCACAAAGCCTTTGTTAATGCAACAGAAATATATTGGCTCTTCTCTTTTCTGAAAGTGCTCTGTGCTGTTGTGTGTGTGAGAGCAGGAGAGCACGAGGGTGCTCAAAGGGGGATGGGGAAAGAAGCCATAAACTTTATCAGAGAGATTGTAATTGAAATTAAATTGCATTTGATGTACCATGATTAGCAATTCCAGAGTGAATGTGAGACAGGCAGAGTGATAGTGCTCATGCGAAATGCCTTGTTCAATCACTTCTCCACATTATTAAAGCCATTTGGAAGCATCATTCCTTGCCATTGGCACAGCCTTGCCTGACCCAGGAAATGTGTGCTCTGAAGACATTATTCATGGGCCAAAAAGCTAAGTGAATGGGAAGTGCTTTGCTCTTTTCTATGAAGTAAGCCCGCCTCTTGCTGGGGGTGTGGAGCTTTGCCTGAACTGAAAGCCTCGGTCTCTCTGCTGGTGGGACAAGACCTACCAAAAGGGTCGTGAAAAGGAACAGGGGAGGATTTTGAAACAGATTTTGAAACAGATTTTGAAAGACTGGGCGAGCAAGAATTGTAGCCATAGGTAAAGATATAGCTTAAGCCATAAGTGTAGATGTTTCTTTCCCCATGGATGGGTCTGCTGCAGCAGACTGGAAAGGCCTCCCTCTGTGACAGCTCTGCCAAGGGGACAGAGTTGCATGGTCCTAATGATACCATCACATACCAGAAGGTGTGGTTGGACTCCAGACCTCCAAAACAGGCTTGCTGGGGGCTTCAGCCAGCCGTGACAGTCCTTGGTGTCCTACTGTGTCCATGCCACCTTCTAAATGGTTGAAATACAACCGGGGATGAAGGAGAGGCCAACCTGGGAGTCCGTTGGGGCAGTTTAGCAGAGGCTCCCCTGTTCTACTGTGCAGTTGTACCCTACAAGTCCCCTGAGCTGTCTCTGGTGACCCGTTTGATCTGATTCCAGTGCTATTTTCCATGGTGGAAGTGCCTCCTCCTCATCCCGTTCCTCACTCCCAGTCCCATACGAGGGTCTCAGTTGTGCTGGAGGTGCCATTTCTGGGTCTGCTTAGCCGAGTGGACGGGGGAACCAACTGAAGCTTTGAGTTACTGCCTTCTCTCATGTTCTTCCACGTACAGTTCTGCCAGCATGAGTGCAGGAGAGGTGTCCTTAGAGGCTCTGCCTTATCAGTTTCCAGGACCAGTGCAGGATTCACCGAAGGAAGTTGTCTGAATGCAGAGCAGTGGCGTCTCTTTATTGGTTTATTATACAAATGAAGTTCCTTAGAGGCCAAAGGGTTTTCACCGTGCCAAACTTGCAGCAAGGCAGCACTAAAACAATCGTTTTGAATCCTGAGAGAATGAACTCTTAAATAATTCAGTCAGGGAGAAAAACGATTCCGGGATGTTTATGAGATGGATGAAGGGATTTTAATTAGCCGTCAAGATTTCATTTAAACCGCACGGCACTCCGGAAGGGGGTATATTAGCTCCTTTGTGAAGTTTTATGCTGTTTCTAGCATGTATCTGGCAAACTTGCTTTCACTGCAGGAGTGGCATGTATCTTTTTTAAACGGTGTTAAGAGTCCCCAGGGGTAGGAGAGGCTGTCGGGTGGTCGCTGGGGTGCAGCGGGCAGCGCTGGGGAAGCGAGGAGTGGAGAGAAGAGATGTTTTTCCTCGAAACAGCAGGAGGCTGGTGCTGTCTGGCAGCTGTCCCGGGTAGAGGCTGCAGGAATTTCTCCCTTGCCACAGGCACTACTTCCAAAGAAGTGGAGAGAAAGACCCTGGGGAGCAGCGGGGAACACAGCTGCGGTAGCTACAACGAGCTAAATCGGCGTTTGAGTCAGCCCTGCCCAAGGAGGGCTCCGATTTCCAGGTATTTCAAACCCGGCCCGCTTTTACTTTTCATTAATGGATGAAAAAGGTAAAGTTGTGCCTGAGTCATATCATCCACCAGTGCCGGGGATGGCGTATTCCTCTGGTGCCTTCGGACCCGCAGACACCCCCGTTCCCGCGCTGTGAGTCATCCCCTCCAATGCCATTTACTCAGCACATTCTCCCACTCAGGCTGAGTCACTCACAGCCCTGTGTCCCCCAACCACTCACCCGGCAGGAGTTAACCTGGCGCGTCTATTATTTGAGGATAAATCTGGGAATAACCCCATATTGCTGAGAAGAGGAAGGTAAAGGCAGGAGTTGGGTTCCTTCTGCTCTCTGCAGAGTTTTTGGAATAGGTGCACACATCTATGTCCAGTTCTCCATACTTGGGCCACTGCAGCACAGGTTAGTGGCCCAATATCACACTCCTGCTGGCTGGAAGGAAAAAAAAATCACAACCTCTTCGTGTTTAATTTTTTTCCCCATTTTCTGCAGAAAGCCTGAATTCAGACAAAGACCATGTATTGAGAACTCTGCCTTTCTGCTGTACAAACTCCAGCTCCTGGGCTGCTCCAGCCACAGGCTCATTCCCGTGGCTGAGCCCATAATTTCCAGCCCCAGTGCTGCTGCAGAGCCTGTTACAGGCAGGTGGGATTGCAAAGTCTGTTTTCACATCGCTGAGCTCTTGTGCCTGACCATTTCTTGCTGGACACAGCCCATTTGCTAGAAAGGCACCCAGCTTCGCTCTGGAAACAACAGAAGGATGGCTAGTGCCTTGTTGCATGGATTAGTCATGCTCTTTGCAGGGGAAAAAAAACGTGTGCCTCATTTCCAATGCAAAGCTGCCCTGGTTCAGATCCTCACCACTGATTCCTTCTCCTCTGTATTCAAGAGCACTTGAGTACCTTGTATTTTCTCTGCGGGGAGGCACTTATTCACTGTGATCAAATCACCTCTCAATCAGGCTTTTTTTTTTCTTTTTTTTTTTTCTTTTTTTTTTCTTTTTGATCAGCTAAACAGATTGAACTCTTCTAATCTCCCACAGCATGGCATTTTCTCTAGGTCTCAAATCATGTCTGGTCCCTGCTCTCAGTCCCTTCTGATTTTTCACCTTCTCTTAAAGACCACAAGAGCTGGCGACACCTGAGCTGTCCACGCAGGCAGAGCCAGGGAGGCACATATTTATTAGTTGGGCATTTCTGGCTCTAATGAAGGTAGGTATTGCCTCCAGCTCTTTCAGCAAGGCTGGTGTTTGGCGCTGGTTCATTTTCTGAGCTGTCAAATTCCAGGATACAGCCCCCCATGGGTAAGCCTGGCTTGTCCTTTGATGCAGAGCTTTGTTTCTGGGGAGAGATGAGGGCAAGGAAGAGGTATAAACAGATGGATTAGGGCAGGCTTATTGTACGGGAGACTTGTAATCACTGGCCTGTCTTCTCTTCTTTGCTATTCACCAATTTATCAAGTTTTGCACATGAATTTATTGCGTGTGGTTTTCTATCAACTCCTTCAACGATGGTGATGAAATGGGAGGGAAGCATCTGGTTGCAGTTTTGCAGCACTCCACCAGAAACATCCCACCCAAAGGTGATTTCCTCCTGGCAGCTCTTTATTCATCTGCTTCATTAGTACTGGCAAGCCAGGCTTTGTCAGGAAAGGTAATATCTTTTCTCAGTCCAGTTGGGCAAAGTAATTTTCAAGCTCAGTGCTCATATTTTAACCAGTACTAAGCCAAAGGCCCTGAAGAAATCAAAATCTACTGTATCAGAGCAGATACTTTTATCAAACATAAGTGGGAGACTGACAATCCACTTGACCAGAGACAGCCTCAATCAATCAATGTCAAGACATTCCCAGCCTTTAGTTTCCAATTAATTGAATCCCATGATCAACTTTCCCATTATTTTGCCCTTGACCAGCACGTGTTTAGCGAACGTGTTGTGGTCCTGCTTGTCTTCTCTGCATGATGCTCCATTGACTTCTGCAAGTTCTCCCATAAGAAGGATTTCTCACTCAATAGTATTTAATATCAGCGTGCTGAAGAACTCCTTGACTGGCTTTTTTAAGACTCCTCAATAAAAAATATTTTAGATTATCAATTTGAAATTATATATAGTCTTCTTCCTATCAGGTGTTGCTTAACAACATCCTTAGTTACTAATGGACTGAAAAGTATTTTATTTCTCTCATGTCATACAACCATATTTTTCTGCTCTTTCACAAACATAAAATATAAATATTATTGGAGATCTTGCCAAGACTGCTAGTATTTGTTCTTCGGAGATGTACAGAGGAATGAAGCCTCATCAAAGGACGAGTCTGGAAATATTAGGGAAAAAAATGACCAGTGGTTTTGTGAGAGAGGAAGCTATTTCTTAAAAGACTTTAAAAGAAGAACCAAAGGCAACCTCTGACTCTTGTTCTGGAAATAATACAATTACACAGAGCACATTAAAGCCCCAAGTGATCATTTATAGCACATGATGTGAGAAACCGAAGCCTCCAGGAAAGGCTAAATGAAAAGGAAGAAGGAAAGAGAAGTGACGGAGTGAGTGTCCCACTATTCACTCATTTCAGTTGGGAGACATTGCACATCTCAGGCACGTACCAGCTGTGCTCCCTCCCCAGTGTGCACCTGAAGTTGTGGAAGGTGTGACTGTTCCTCATATTCAAGGCTGCCAAAATAATTCCTGTGCCCTGGATAGTGAGACTTGCTTTATCCCTGGAACCAGCAGAAAAATGGCTTGAAATATGTTTCTGCAGACACCTCTGAGGTTTCTTCCCTGCTTCTGTTGCTGACTAGAGTCAGATTTAAGGGCTAGGGATGTGAGTACAGCTACACTTCTGGTGCTCCTGGGCATCTCAGTGTGTCTCGGTGGAAGTGCTTTGCTGAGGGTCAGCAGAGCTGGGTGAATGGGAACATGGACCCCTGTGCTGTAGTGGATACGCAGCTGAAAAACTGGAAAAAACTTATTCTCTTATCTTTCTATTGATAGGGTCTTCATGGTCAACAAAACAGAAACTGGCAGGAGAAAATACAAATCCATCCTTCCTACCTTGCCCTTCCACTGCCTTTCTCTCCCCTCCCTGCCCTTGCTGACATCCCATCCCCTTGTCCTCCCCGGTGAAGGCTCACCCTCCTCACCTCTCCATCCCGAGACAGCACTTCTGTAGCAAGCCCTTGCCCAGAAGCCCAGTTGAAAGGCAGAGGGATGAAGGGTTTGTGAAGCAGGATGGGAGCCGGAGGGGGGAGCAGGGGTCATTTCACATGGGTTCAGTGCATCGAGTGAGGGTGGGGGGTGAGTGCCATCTGGGCTGTGGGGAAGGGAGTGGGGTAGATACTTGACCCCTCTGTAATAACAAATACACATACTGACATAGGAATAAACCAGCTCCAAATTAAAATTGAATTTTGCCCAAAGAAGTGCATTGTGAGATTTAGGGGCAGGATGGCTCAGGTGTCTCAGTCCAGCTCTGCAAGTTTAGACTGATTTCCATTTTTAAGGAAAAAAAGACTTTTCTCTTCTGGTCAGCTACCTGCAAATGTAGTTATAGGAAGCAAATTGCTCTTTAGAAACCCTGGGTGGTGGGTGCAGGCTTGCATTAACCCTGCTAGCCTGGAGCTGGGAGCCCCAAGCCTCGAGTGACTGTCATCGCTGTCTTTCTTGTAAGGCTGCTCTGACGTGTCAGGCTGCAGCACTGAGAACAGACAATAAAATGAGATCTGTGTTTCTTCCGTTCATCAATCTCCATGGTCCCATCAAAACCCGATCAAGGACGGTGCTGGAAATCCAGCACGGTTTGAAGCAGGGAGGTTATCATTTGTGCTTGCTGTTTAGTTTGAAATCTTTACTTTTCCTGGCTTAGAAAATCAAGAAGCAACTTGAAAAGACACCAAGAGTCAATTATAATTTTTAAAATATTGTGACTTGAATCAGTCACCTCAATTTGATGGATAGGGTGGAGAGGGGAAGGATGAATCCTGATTTCTCAGTCTGGTGGGGGAAGGGCCCTCCTGCATTTAAGAAAGCCAAAATGAGACAAGAAGGAGGTTGCATCTTTGCCAGATGCCAAGATCAGCCAATCTCCGGGTGAACTGCATTCATATATAATCCTCATTCCATATTCCACAAACAACTTCCACTCTGCTTCCAGACAGCCGCCCACCAGCCATTGAGCACGATGATGTTCCTCGCATGACAACCATGAACTTCGGCAGCTCAGAAGCCACGGAGCACAAATGAAAAAGGCAACTGTCCCATGTGCCATCACCTTCCTCCTGTGGCTTCATCTGAGGCACAGCGAGGCCAGAGGACCACTGGAAACTGGGGGCACACAGCTGGAGCAACAGGGTGTTTTCCCATGCCACAGTTTGGGATTGGGAGGATGCTGATGTAGAATTAGAGTATCTGGCAGAAAATGGAAATATTTCAGCAAAACCTCCGATGGTTTTGGATCAGGAATGCTTCCTTGGTGCCACGGGGCTTTGATAAAGGTTGCCTAAAATAGATGCATTGAGTTCAGTGGCCCAAACACGGGTGGCTATTGCTGTCTGACGTGCCACAAGCTATCTGTGAGGTCTCTGGGGCTGGAAAATACAATCTAGGACCAGTGGAAATATGACAGTAAGAGCCAGACGAAGGCTGAGGAGTATCTTGTGGCGTCTAAACACAGAGCTAGACATCTCCATCTAGACAACCACCACAAGCCCACATGGCTGGTGAGCTGCCTTACTCTTCTTGCTCCATTCACTGCCATCCTGCATCTGAAGGTGAGACACCAACCCCTTGTGCTGACAGACGTGCAAGCACCTCACACCAGCTTCCAGCATTGAACCTGCCGTGGACGCACCCTCTGAAGGAGGCTGCCAGAGGAGAGAAATCACCAGGAGTTTATAGGAGAAACAAATGGACAAAAATCCCTGGGCTTGTGTTTGGCAGCCAAGACGAGGAGGATGACTCAGCCCTCCCGGCTTTCAAGTGCCTGAATTTGTGACATGAGCAAATGCAGCAAAACACGATGGGATGCAGGTCCCGTTCCTGAGTGCACTTCTCATATTTATTCCAGTACGTGGAGGCAACTCCGAACGCTGCAGAGCTGCTGAAAGCTGTGCTGCTGAATGTGCCATGAAAGCGAGGGTGGGTTTTGCAGTGGAATAAATAGCACTTCGATGGCAGTTTCTCATCTGGGCTGTCACAGGTCTTTGCCAGCCTAATTGGGATGGGGGGTACTTTCCTCTGCTGATGTATTGTTTGAGCTGCGGCTGTGGCGGTGGTCTGGCAGCTGGGGGAGGTGCCAGACATCATGCAAATTGGCAAGGTGGAAATGAGAAAAGTGTTGTTCTGGCAGAACTGAAAACCTGAAATTGAGGTCTGGAGCAAAGGGCTGAGGTACTCTCTGCCTGGAGAACAGATAGTGCTCTTCAGCTGATGAGCTCCAAGCATTTGATAATGCTACTCCTCGCTGCAAGAAAACCCCTGTTGCCTCATCTTTTCCCCTAAATCAATCATTTGCAGGTGAAAGAAGCTGAAAAGATGTCCGGCTTGGCAAATTAATCTTCTTATCAAACATACTTGTCCTCCTCAATGAAAGCCCCACTCCACACAACGTAAGGCTGCAGTCCCAATACAGAAATGCTTCTCTCTCCTCACCTCATCTACCTCACCATAGGAGAAATCGTGTTGTGGCCATGATGAGAGGTCAAAGCAGCTATAGGAAGCTGATAAAAGAAACCCTAATCCAAATTAGGCAGACAAAGTGTGGGAAGGGGTAACTCTTTTCCTGCCTCTCGTAAGGAGGAGGGGCTCAGTAAATGGGAGGACTTGTTCAATGGATTGGGCAAGTCGTTATCTCGTTATACCTCTATATGTGTGAAAGGAACCCACTGAGCTGTGGCCTTTCCAGCCCCTGCTTGATGCTCCAGAGGTTTCCCTCCTCTTGGGAAAAAAAACCCCTGCATCTGGTTTCCAGGAATTTCCTTGTCCTTAATGCTCTGCAGCCCAGGAGCCTCAAACACCAGGTGAACCATGGTGTGAGACTCCAGTTTATCCAGGGATGCACCCCTTCTCCAAAGCTCTCTGGGGAAAAGCTCAGTGGGTTGCCCTCTGGGTTGTCTCTCTGCTCGTGGTGCTACGGCCCTGAGGTCTTCAAAGGTGTCTTCATCCCCCCCCTCACCCCCCAGCAGCTTGTTCTTGTGACTGGAACAAATACCCTGGCTCCTTTTGGCAAAGCTGTGCAATGGTCTGAGAAAATGTTTGCTGTGGCTGTGCAATTGCAATAACAAGGGCGCTGAGAATGAGTAATAAGCAATTAGATACTAGATTAGCAAACAACATGACTGTAGACTGTCAGAGGAATAACACAGGTCTCCGAAAAACCTTATGCTATTGTGAGGAGAAGGATGTGGACACTGGGAAATGTCCAAATGTAGCTTTTAAGGAGGATTAGTATGAATTCAATGCAAGCCTTATTGCTTGTACATTTGATATACTGATTATTAAGCAGACACATGACAGAGGACAACCAGCTTGATACTAGGTCTGAGGGACAGGCTTAATGTGGACAAAGGGAAGATACAAGTTTCATATATGTTCTGGGATAGCTTACACTGCCCCACTGTTATCAGCTGGTGGCAGAAGAAGGTTACACTTGCTATTTGTTACCTGACAGAGAAACCCAGCTGGTGGATCTGCTGCTGGTGCTGGTGGTTTGTCTGGCATGGACAGAGTGAACTGGGCAGCCGTGGGTTAGATACAGAGTGATCCATGGTCTTCCATTGTGAGATCATAGAATCATAGAATTGTCTGGGTTGGAAGAGACCTTTAAGATCATCTAGTCCAACCATCAACCTAACTCTGATAAAACCTATCACCAAACTATGTCTCTGAGCACTATGTCTACTCATCTTTTAAATACCTCCAGGGATGGTGCTTCAACCACTTTCCTGGGCAGCCCATTCCAAGGCTTAATAACCCTTTCAGTGTCAAAATTTTTCTTAATATCCAATCTGAACCTCCCCTGGTGCAACTTGAGGCCATTTCCTCTTGTTCTATCCCCTGTGACTTGGGATAAGAGACCGACCCCTGCCTCTCTACAACCTCTTTTCAGGTAACTGTAGAGAGCAATAAGGTCTCACCTCAGCTTCCATAAGGTGAGATCAACTCACCTTATGCCCTTCCAAGGGCCATATCAACACAAGAGAGGTCTGTCTTTCATGTCAGCTCCTATGGGTCTCTAGTTTCACACTATGCCTGTGGACTTAAATACATGTAAAACTCAATTTGGTCACTAAATTTTGCTGAGTTTTCCACTGTAAGGGGAGAACAAATTGTTGGGTTTTCAGAATACCAACCTTCAGGTTGGACCGGATCTGCACAGCATCTCTCCATGTCTTGGTTTGGAGCAGATTCTCAAGCTGGAAATTTATTCTAGGATGGACAAGCATTTGCATCTTTAGCATTCAATATCCCTGGCTGGGAATCCCAGTAAACTTTATGACAAAACCCAATCTTGTTTACCTTTCCCCCTCAATTCCAATGCTGGTATTTTACATTACTGCCCCCCAAATTAAAAAAAAAAAAAAAAAAGAATAATTTTTATGCTTGTGGTGACTTTCAGCATCGATCTAAACCTGGGCAAAAAATCAGAGAATGCATGTCAGCTCTTGTTTATTGAGATCTGAGCAAGAGCCCTTTGTGTCTTGGAGTGGGCAGAAGAAATAAAGCAAGGGCAATAAATATTTGTTCTTTGCCTGCAAAGGAATTTCCCTGTAAGCCTCACCAGTCTCCAAAAATATCTTGACGTGTTATTTTCTCCTTTCTCCTATTGATTTTTGAAGCTGTCACTGTGACAGACAGTGGAAAGTGCTCTGCAAACGCCCCTCTCAACAGGGAAAGCTTTCAGCTGCCTTTAAATTTTTTGTTTAATTTTTGTTTTTGTACCATCACTGTCTTTTCGGTACCAGTTCTTCAGTTCAGGAGAGGGATCATTTGTTTCAAGCCTGACTAAGTCACCGACTATCTGATTTTCTCATTATTGTGTGTTTCATAATTCCTGCCTCATATTACTCTGGAAGCAGTTTTCGATCTGAGGATTAGGTGCTAAAAGCTAATAATGGGCTGGTTAAAAATTAATTGTTCTCCTTTGTAAAGAAAATAAATACGTGAATAAAGATAAGCAACTGTGCTACTAAAACACACAAAATACTAGAGTCTGTCTGAAAGCCTGCCTGCCTGGCGAGAGAGATCTTTTTGTGAGCTGCTCAAGTGGTCTGTGGACACAGTTCCTGAGATGGATTTGCGGCATAGCTCCGTCTTCACACAATAAGCAGAGAGTGTTTCCTGTACATTAGTTAGCCGTCTGAAATCGGTGGAATATATTTATGAACCTATTTGAGGTGCCCGAATTTCAGTTCAGGCATCACTGGCAGACTGATTCTTGTTTTTACCTTTTGGCACTGAAAAGCTGCTTGATGCCTCTAAGTCGGGATATTCTGAAGAGTTTTCAGAGATGGGTCAGATCTGGGGTGTTTCGCTTCATCCCCAGGAGATATCTCCTCTGGAATGACAGGCTTTGGGTGCGAGACGTGAGGAGCAGGGCACAGAGGAGGGATGAGGCTGGGTGGTGTGGCTCGGCAGTACAGCCCCCTGCAGAGTTCTCGTCAAGGGGCTGCTCTTTGTGTAGGTGGCTGTACCAGCTGGATGGATCCGGATAAATTTGCCTGAATGGAATGAATGAATATCAGAGGTGTGTTTGGATGCCCTGGTTAACAGCTTGTGTGTGGACTTGATCCAGTGTCTGCTACAAAATGAGCTGGTTTTCATTCTGGGAATAGTCAGAGTCTCAGTTTATCAAATTAGCAGCTTTTCTCCTTTTATTAAGACATAGCAATCAACTGTTTGCCCCTTCTTAATCAGCCCAGGTAAGAAATACAGTAGGTCCATTTAACCCATCTTCGTGGTTGCATGTGGTCAGGCTGGTAACACCCTAATTCAGCCTTGGCTAATGACTATTCCTCTGCCCCAGTCTGAGCCCTTCTTCCCCTAGAGAAGGAAGCAAAAGGGCGATGGCACAAGGAGAGGAGACAGTCTGAAATTTTCTTTTCTACTACCCCAAAATGTTGCAGTGTTGGCTGCTGTGCTGTGGGGATTGAAGCTGTGTCAAGGCACAAGTGGCAGGACCAGGAGTGTATCTGTAAGTGAGGTCTTCTCTAGCTACAAGATGTCCATGGACATTCCTGTGGCATCCAGACCTCAAATCAAGGATTTATTTTAGCATCTCTCTCGCCTCTTTCCTGCAGAGCCAAGCTGAATATGACTTATTTCTACAAGCATGATAAAGGGAAAATCTGAAGGACTGAAAAAAATAATAGTAATTTTGGAAATGGCAAAATATTTTAACAGTTTTTGATTGACATGAAGGATCTCAGCATTGTCAAAATGGAAGTGTCTCTTTTGTGTTTGTTGCAAGACCACAAAGCACTGTTTCACCTCTACTCACGTGAGTAAGAAGTACGAGATGGCAATTACAGAAAGGGTATTAAAGAGGAGAAATGATGTGATATGATTCGGAAATCCCACAGAGTATATGAGGAAATGCAATGAGGGGTTAAAAGTGTTGTGTAATTGTAGGAGCCCCTTTGGTTCCTGCATCTTTTTGCGGGTTGATCAAGGTGGCCTCCAAATCAGTAGATATCTAACTTGTTTTGCCTCCCACGAATGTGCAAGACGGGCGAGTTTCAGGAATTATGCTTCTGGCTTTTCTGAAGCTTGCTGAGTATTTGCAGAGCAGAGTAAAGGGATCTTCCAGGAATTAATGGCAAGATCATCTGCTGAGATTTTCTGGGTGGGTTTCTTGCAGCAGGCGTTGTTGTGGAGCTCAGCAGCGGCGGCAGCAAGACCGTGAGGAGAGCAGGATGCCCTCCCTGCACATGCCTGTCTCTGAGAGCAGCTTTACAATGTAATTACCAACAAATTGCTGTGCGCTGTCTCGGGCAGGGTGGATGTGATGTCCTGGTTCCAGCTCACATGCTTGGTCCTGGTCTCAGCCCAAGAGCAAGCCTTGGAGGGTTAGAAAGGGGAACCAGGAAAAATGTTGCTGCCAGCAGAAGATGCCTATTGCTTGCAAATAAAACCAGGCAGATGGCCTGCTGAATTTCAGTCCTTAATTAAAAGTGCTTTATTCTCTAAGCTAATTATAGAATAATTCCTGCTGTGGGAGGGGCTCCTTTGGCATGGATGGTAAGGAACATCTCAGTCCGCCTCCTTGTCAGCAGGCTCAGCCCTTCATTCTGCTGCCTTAGGGATAAAGATACCCCTGGCTGTTAGCTACAAAGTGGACCCTGTGAGGAGAAATGAAAGAAAGGAGCAAGAGGTCTCAGACAGCCCTGGCATGACAAAATAGGATCTCAGTGCCACGTCTGTCATCATGGATAACCCAGGGAGCTCCCACCTGAAGCTAGACCCCAAACTGGGTTGTGACTATTACTGAAAGCTCTGCTAAAGCAGATACATTTCTTCCGAGTGAAAAGAAAATGGTTTTGGGTGATGTTTGACATGACTAGGAGAGGTTTCAGCTTGCGTTGTGATTCTTTTCTTCAGGATTTGTGGTTTAATCTAACTTCACCCTGCCCACATCGCACCAACATGGAAGTGCAACCTCACTGCATGTCCCTGCACTCCTTCCATGAGACCCTATGTGCATGCTGTGCTGTGGAGAAAGCTCCAAACACAGATGGTAAGTTATGTGAAAAAGGACCATTTGTTCAAAGTGTGAAAGTTTAACAGCTTGGGCAACACCAAGCCCTTGCAGACACCAAGATCCTGTGGTGGCCTTGCTGTCCCAGCAGCTCTCACCCCAATAAAACAGCCTCTGCCGGTGCAAAGTGTCTCCTGTCTCCCCAAGTCATCATCCATCACTTTGATGGCTCCGCTAAGTGGCAAAACATACAGCAGGCTTGTGCCCTCCTGCCTCATCTCTCTCCTGTGACCCTTCCTAAATGGGAAGGCAGCGAGGTTTGCCCCGTCCCCCTCCCACCCGTTGATGAACACTAATTCTCCCAGACAGCCTGTGTGATTTCCCCAGCTCCTCGGGTTTATCGTCCCATCTCTGGCCTCACTTTGCAATTAGAGAAAGAGAAAAAACTGATGCCTACAATGCTGTGCTCGACCCCTAGTGAGAGGCTGGGGCTGGCCTGGCCTTAGCAGGGCAGAAGTCTTATCGGCGAGTGTCGGCAGGGCTGTGTCTTTCAGAGAGGGCTTGGGGAATGGAAATGCTGCTGATCTCTATCTGCCTGGCATTTCTCACTCTCTTTCTCCATCAAAATCAATGCGAGGGATCTTTTTCAGCCCCTCTCCGGGTTAAGGGAGGTGTGTGTGTAGAGGGGGGAAGGATGGAAAAATACTCAGCAGATGAGAAACTTTTCATGCTATTTTTCCTGCCTGCAGCTTCTATATATAGGTTTAATTAGAACATGAAAGGCACCTCAGGATTACGCTGTGAGGTTTGTTTCCTTAGCCTTGTAACTAATGCCCTGTGGTTTCAATAAGGCTGCCTTCACTTCGTTAGCCTCCCAGCCAACAGCTACCTATGGAAGCTGCAGAATTGCTGTCCTGGGTCAGCGCACCACGTGAGCTCAGGCAAGTCGGAGGCTCTGCCTTAAATGCTCTCTAATTATCACGAGCTGAGGTTACGGAGGAAGCGGTTTGGCACCTGTGAATTGGATTCTTGGGAGAGAGCCCCTTGAAATGAGCTTCTTCGCCTGAGACTGGAAAGTTTTGTCTCTTGCTCCCCACAGCCCTTTGCGGTGGAGGCAGATTAACTCTTTCTGGCTTACCTGGAGAAAGACCGAGCCATTTCTGATGGGGATGTCGGAGCAGCCAGCTTCGTTCCGGCTGCCAGGCTGGCTTGGTTTGCCCCTTTGTATTTGAATTATCCTGGAAAAGTGCCTGCAGCTCATAGCTGCAATTTGGAGGGGAGATATGTCTGTCCAGGTGGGTTTCTGGCTTGCAGGATCACAGAATCATTTAGGTTGGAAGGGACCTTCAAGATCATCTAGTCCAACTCTGACAACTCTGTCACTCTGACAAAAAAAAAAAAACCAACAAAAAAAACCCCAACAAACAAAACGCCCTCAAAAACCCATCACTAAACCATGTCCCCCAGCTGGGATACTTGCAAGGGGGTCCTGGAGACCTAAAGGTGGATACTTCTGTGCAGAATGGTCAATTATAATCATTTTATCGGTGGTAAATATCAGCAATGCTTTCTGTCCTGTGACTCTCCATCATTAGGCTGAGGCTGAAGAGCACAGTGCCTGCAGGAGGGGCTTGGCATGGCCAGGGTCTGAGCTCCCTGCTGAGACACGTATCACGTAGACCATGCTGGTCACCATGAAATAGGGTGGTCTCTGGTTCTGCCTTGGGAAAAAGTCTTATTACTTGCTCCAGCACCTAGGCTGTAGCTGGTTATTAAACCTAAAACTAGGACAGGGCTTCTGAACCACAGCCATGTGATTATATGGGATGCTTGAGGAAGACAAACACAGTTCTCAATGTCCAAGAAAGACTTCAGAGAACTTAGGTGTTTGAATTTAAAACTGAATTATATGGTTTTTTTCCCCCCTTTTTGTTTTCAAGCTGCAAATGGATCAAAATAACAAGCCTTTCTGCAAGGCACTTTTATGAGACGCAGGCTGATGTTGCACATATTACCAAGGAACCTTAAGAGTCTCAAGGATAGCTTTCTACCCAGAGCCTCTCTCAATTACCATCATCAAAACAGAGAGCAGTACAGGAGGAAAGCAGAAAGCGCATCTGGGGCTGCTCCTTCCATCATGGAGATGCACTTAGAAAAGCTTTTTGTAGAGTGGACGAGCTCACACCTGCATTTCTTTTACTCCCCACCATTTTCTATATAGGCAAGTTCTCTGACAAAACTGCTGCTGCAGCTTTTTCTCCTCTCTCCTAGGATTATTTTTTTTTATTGTCATTATTATTAAGGGCACAACAAGATTTATTTTCTGTAAAACAAGCCGTGTTATTGTCAAGACAGATTTAAAGGGCTGGATTAGGAAGGGGCATTAAAATACATTTTGTATGAAAATGAAATATCATGAGCAGTTTCTTGGCAGACCTAATGTCTTTCAGGGCTGTTCTTTGGGAATAGCAATTCCAGGCAGGGACTCTGGAAAAAGTACAGTGCAGTGGTATAATGAGAGGCTGTATCAGGATGGATATGCATGAGCTGGGCAGATTAATTTTTAATGAACAGTGAAGTCTGCTATCCCCTAATCATTGAGTGCTTGGGATTTGCAAAGTGGCTAATTTTAAAGTATTTTGTATGGAATTATTCATGCATTAAAACGTACATGACTCTCTCGCAGTCTAAGTCACTGAAATGGAATTAAACTCAATGAAATTTAGAACTCAAAATGTCGGGCGCCGGGTGCAGCCAAGACAGCGGCAACGGGATGAGGGTGTTGCCCTTCTGAAAGGCCTCCATGGAGATGGAGAAGACGGGCTTTGGGCACAGAGCCTTCCTGTAGGGCAGGGATGGCCTCATCCCAATGGGTTTCTTGGGAACCCAGAGCGGAACCGAACCCGTGTTGGGGTTTCGAAGCAACGAGGAGCCAGCAGCGGGTAACGGGGCCAGCAAGAGCTGCGGGGCAGGAAAATCACTTAGACACATGAAAACACATGAAAACACATGAAAAAACAGCCCAAGGCACTGGTACTGGGGCAGGAAAAGGGCTGGGTCAAAACCAGCCTCACTTGAGTGACAGCTTTGACACCGCTGTCATCCTCTTTATTTTTGTTTGTATTTTGCCTAGAATGATTACTTAAAACGTACTTGTTGATCCAGAGTTTAATGAGACTTTACTTTGGCTTGAACAAGTGTTTTTTGGACCTCAGCTCAGACAATTCTTCTGGCACGTCTTCTATTCTTTTCCCCACTGGTTTCTGATAAAAGAAGAGTGTTCCAAAGAAAATGTCATTTTCGCTTGGAGAATGATTTTTAAATTGGGGGGTGGGGAGGAAAGATTTTGTTCCCTGGCACCTTTAAAAGGTTTCCACTCTCTCCCTGTTAGAAAACAGTTTGTGGAAGTTAATTCACCTTCTTGAAAGCCATTGTTTGACCCTAGCTTGTGTTCTGTGCAAAAAGTGCGAGTCAGAGGAGAACGATTCTTCCTCACTGTACAACCTACGAAGGCAGTAAGCTCATTGACTTAATAAGAGAAGATGAAAGAAACCAAATAAAAAGTGTTTACAGCTATTTGAAAGCTACTAATTATGCCAAAGAAGAGGGAGAGAAAAATATGGCAATAAATGTTTGTGAAAGGCAGAGAAGGGAAGGGCAGAACAGGCTGAAGATTCATTTTCTTCTTGTGTGCCTGTGCGGTTCCTCATATAAAGGATCTGTGTTATCAGTACAAACAATAATGATGATACTGGCTCATTAGGAAGATACAGTAGGTAAACACCGCAGGCAGGAAGGAGAAATTCGCACCTACAGTTGTAGCTGTGACCCTTGAAGCAAAATGACTTTTGTTAATAACAAAGGAGGAAAACAAAGCGTGCGTGCACATGTATCTGCAGCCTCCCGATTTGCGTGGAAGCACTTGGAGCATTTTATTTTGGGCTTTTTTTGGAATGAAATGTTGACTCAGAAATCAATTTATCCTTTCTCTGGATAAATTAAAACAAGCCTGAAAATGAGGAGATTTTCTCACTTCAGCTTGAGAAAAATACTTTAGACAACCCAAAGTAACCCTTTTTCTTTTTCTTTTTCTTTTTCTTTTTCTTTTTCTTTTTCTTTTTCTTTTTTCTTTTTCTTTTTCTTTTTCTTTCTTTCGTTTGTTTTGTTGTAGACAGAACAAGGATTTGACACTGGACCTACCCAAAGGTTATTTATTCTTTCCTCATCTTTTTTATTTAATCCATGAAAAGAAAGATCCATTATATTCACAGCAATTATTCTAAGTACAGCTAGAGAAAGCCATGTTAAGTCCCAATTTGAATATTAAATATAATTAAAAGACTTTTCTACATTGTGAATTGTTCTCTTATCTGCCTACCCATAAACGTCAATGTATTAATGGTCACAATTTGTCTCAGATGTAGGAAATAGCCTGTTCCTCCCATCGCCTTTTTTAAGCAGGGGGAAAACAAACACAGCAGGTCATGCCCATATGACCATGCAAAAAATTTCCCAATACAGTTTTGTTTCAGCTTCAATGGAAAAGCCAATCCTTTCTTGCCAGTTGATCTTGAATATACTCTTTAAACCAAGAAATGTTATCTAGAGGCAGAAACAGGCAGGGGTATGTATTAAAAGTCTTAATTTATTAAACTACAAGCCAGAAGAAAATTGGAGAAATTAATAACTCAGAGTGTGATTAATATGAAGCTTTTTCCTTTTTTTCTTTGATAGCTGGAGAGATGTAGAAGCAGAAACTTCATGCTTTGTGATGACATGAAGAAAAGGTTAAAGTGGGTGTTTGTTCACTGCCAGATTCTCAAGTCCTTGTGTTTGACCAAGGCTTTTGAAAACGCTGACAACCCTCTCATCAAGGGTCTCCACCTCTGAGGACTCTTGCTCCCTGTGATTAATTTCCATGGACTTTGAGAATCATTATCAGTCTAATAGCCTTTAGTTACTTACTTCTTTGATTTGATTTGAAGCATGCCTCTGGCTCTGGGCAACTGCATTTCTATTAGTGTGTACACAAAGGGATGGAGCCACCACACGCATATTGAACTATTGCAGCTTGGTGAACATCTTGGGAAAGGTGCCTCGAGAAGCTAAACATATGCGTGACACTGGAAATAAAAGTATTAAAGACCAAAAGTTACAGACCAAAAAAAGGAAAAGAGAGGAAAAGAAAAAAAAAGAAATATAAATAAGAAAGCGCAATTTTTCACTCCCTTGGCAAGACCAAAAGATGGTTTAGGAACAATTGAAAATCAATGTCCTTGCGGGAAAATGGGGCAAAATACACAAATGCTAGACCTGAGCATTACTGAGAGCCAGGCAGGGGACTGTGAAACCTGCACATTTTTGTCGTGTGTGACATTTCTGAACTTGCCAGGTACATAAAAGGCAGCTTTCCTCAGCTTTCCAAGGGAGTTTCTTCTTAATTTACACCACTGGGTAGAAGTCCCCCACAGGTTCCATTTTTCAGCTGAAAATAAGGATTTAAAGAAACTAGAATGTGTCCCTGAATGGACCAATTTTGTAAAGAAAGAGATTGAAGTGGGAATTAAAGTCTTTTCTTCTGCTTTTGTAAAATTCAGGTGAAGAACCGAACGGCTGCTGCTGGAATGGACCCAGCTGTCCACGCCAAAGTGAAGCATTTCAAGGTCTGTCAATACCTGTCACAATTTCCAGAGGCTTTGTTTAGTGAGAAACTTCAACTTGTCCTCGGTGCCGGAAGATTACAAGATGTATTACTGGATGTGTGAGCTGGAGAGTTTTTCTGATGAAAATGCAGCAGCCAGAGCTGTGACAGCTGGTTCTTGGTGCCACATGCCCACACCTGAAGCTCCACCTCAAGAAGATACTGTCTACCCATTCCTTGTCCTCACTTCTGCATCCATAGTGCTTTCTCTCTTATCCCTGTGTCCATGTACTCATGTCCCTGGAGTTGTTACTGTTAGAAAAAGGTAGAAACACCTTTGTGGGTCTCTTGGGAACCTGGTTGAGCACAGCTCTATGAAACCACCCTGGGTGAAAACGAGCCCAAGGGGTGTATTGCTGTTGGGAGCCCTTTGTTCCTCTGCCTTGTCCACCAGTGCTGCCTGCCCTGGTCCCTGTGCTGCTCTGGAGAAAGGCAGGATGGAGGCACAGCTCTTGCGTGGTTGTGGAGGTCTAGCACAGGAGAGCTGGACATCAAGGGAGGATGGACTTGGGCTGGGAAGAGGCATGGTGAGACTGTGCCTCCAGCAAGGCAGAAACTCCTCCGCTGGCATCTCCATGTGGCTGGCACAGCCCAGCTGCCCTCCTTTCCCACCTGCCAGAGCTTCTCCCCAAGAAGACATTTGGTTCTTCTGTGTCACGGTGCTGCTGTTCGCCTGGCAGCAACAACAAAATCACCGGGTTAATTAAACACACAAGAACATAATTGCAATTAAACCCAAACAAACTGCTGAATCAGAATAGCAAATTGCCCGGAGACTGGGGGAAAGGCTGGTTTGCTTATTCCTTTTTTTTTTATTGTAAGGGCTGATGAGGCACAGAGCGACCAACCAAACGCTGCAACATGAGATGTGCCACTGGCAGGAACGTTTAGCCTGCTGGATAAAAGATAAAGATAAAGCCTGGACTGGGAACAGCCTGGCTGCTTGAGCCCAGTTAGGTTGGTTTCACTCGAGGGAAATGCCAGGAGTCTGCATTCAGCAAACATCTTTGCAACCTGGAAACCCTCCCCACCTGGGTCCAGCCCCACCAGTCGACGCCCGGCTCCCTATTCCAGTGCTGCAAACCCATGGTGGAGAGGGGTGATGGCCAAAATACCCCCTTGGCCCTCACTAAAATCCATCCACACCAAGGATGGCTTCCAAACAATCTGCGAGGAGGACACGTGATTTGCTCTGCAGGGTCCCTGATGTTCAAGGAAAAACTCTAGGACACATCAGGGACCACCTGGAACTGCATCTATGGGGCACTACTGCTGCTGCGTCTGGCCAGCAGTGCTCTACAGTCCACAGAGGAAGATTTTGCACTTTCCCACCTCCACTACACGATTTCTGCAATACTTCCTTGCAGCAAACCCATCTATCACGCCTGCTGTAGGGTTGGTTTCTGTCGAGCTGCTTCAGTGTATCCCATAAAGTTGAGAGAAGGCAGTGAATTATAAGGTCCCCGATAGTAGGACTCAGCAAGCGGGATGCTGTTAATCTTCCCTTTGCTACTCAGTTTTTGTTCAGCTTGTAATAAATCCCTGCGCCCTTTGCTGTTGAAACTGCAGCCTTGCTACTGAAAAAGGAGGAAAAAAAATAAAAAAGCCGGAGATTACCATGTGCAGAAATAAAATACGGGATTCATGTCTTGGTCTGGCCAATGCTTTTGCTTATCGAGGTCTGAGCCTTAGCATGATCACCTGGTGTTAAATGTAATGCTACGGTAACTCACGCTGGTCTACAACAGCTTGGAAAAGCTGTTGGATTAATGCAGGAAACGGGGCACCCGGCGCTGTGTGATTTCTTATTGTAGGGCTGAATGGGCAGTTGGAGACACGATGTGATGTTGCTTCCAGATCTGGAGTAATAGCTGGCTGAGAATCTGTTGATGAAAGTCTTTTTCCCCAAATGCCACCTCTGTGGATTTACAGCTACTGGTGGGAAAAGGTCATATTTATAATAAAATCTGGGAAAAAAAAAGAAATTTTGAGGCTATCTACTATTTGCTTTGATATGATCAAAATTATAATTTCCATTTTGGCTGAAAGGTGCTTTCAGTCTGGGAATTCATATAAAGAAGAAGTTAAAAATATTAAAAAATAATGACGAAAGAATACAGCGCTTGTTAGCACTCAAATATCTGCACTTTCATGCAGGTTCTTCATTTGTGACAAATTTTGGACTTTTGACTATTCACCTGCAGCTGAAGCATGAAAAAAAAATAAAAAAATTCAGAGAAAAATTGCTTGAGGGCTCTGCAAATGTATGCCGCAGAGAAGAAAAGGGGCAGATCTTCTGATGGTGGGAAAAGTCCCATCTTGGTGACGGTTCCAACCACTGCAGCATCCCTCCCTGGTCCCCAGTCCTTCTGCTCACAAGCTGCTGAATTTCATTTCCTCTGGCTCAACAAATCCCTAATCCCAGAGCCGATTTCATGGTCAGGGGTTTAGTTAATGTCTAGCCCTGATTCCTGTTGACAACAAGATAGCTTTATATTACTTGTCAGGATGGGGAGCATTGAAAAGGGTGCAAATTTATATTAGCTTCCAGGCAGGAGCTGTGTAAGATTGCCTTTGTGTCACTGAGAATTGCATCTCTGCAGAGCCGTTGCTGGGGCAGGGCTCCTGCCTGATGCTATAGAATAATGCAGTCCTTCATGGTGAGACCATAAACGTTGTGAGAAAGGTGGAGTACGTTCAGAGGGATAATATCTTTTATAGGACCGACAGATATAGTTAGAAAATGGAAAAGCTTTTGGCATACACCACTCTTCTTCAGGTCTATGGCTCTTTACAGCCATACAAGCAACCGTGTTCTTGGCTATGAGGCTGTAGAGGGTGCTCCCAGAGGGAATAAAAGTCAAGGGAGAAAAATTAATGCCAAGCCATCACCATCCAACAATGCAGGTAACAAGGCTTTCATCCTCTGGGTGAAGGAACAGAACTGGATTACCCAGATTTGAAGGACTTAAGACCCCAGTAGCACAGTCCACGTCTGGGAAATGGGCTCTTTGTGTCCCCCAGCACAGCTGGCTCTGGGCAGACCCAATGATGGGGCAGGAGCTGCTCAGGACTGGTAGTATTGAGTAGGTGGACCTTCTGATAACCCCTTGGGCATCAAACGGGCAGGGGAAACCAAGCAGAATTGTTCCCAGGCTCTGTAACTCATGGGTCTTGATTTCACAGAGGAGCACATTAATTGTTTCTGCCTGGATCTTGAAAATTCCCATCAGAATTGGTGAAAAATGAGGTTTTCAATGCCATGTGTTCTGTCACTGTGGTGGAAAACACCAAGACAAACATGCTTCTGCATCCTGTGTAGTCCCCAAGAAGGAATATCAAAGAATTTTCTGTGAGGACAGTGTTATTTTTCAGTGGTTGTGGTCTGCAAATGCTGTGGATTGGTCTAGAAATGATTGTGATTTGGAGAAACTTGAGCAGGTTGGTTTTCACATGGTTGAACTTTTCTGGAGTGAGAAGAAAAATTCCTTTTTTGAGCAATTTTCCTGTTTAACTTTCAGCGGATGAGAAGTCACAACGAACTAGCCTTGAGTAGGAGTTGAATATGAAAAACAGACTCTTGCAGAGGAAGGAAAGATATGAACTTAATGAACTTACTGGCTCAATCATATAAAGTTGAGCAATAGAGCAATATCATTGCTTAGGTGACAGTTGTGTTGCTGTTCCTAAATCTTTTTTTCCAACCAAGCTAGCTAGTCTAATAATAAAAGACATGACTTTATTCCCTATACTTTGCCCAGCTGATTATCTACAAATGCCAAATTTGGTATCACGTCCTCAGCAGATGCAAAATTAACTGGAGCTGCTCCTGTTTGCAAGTGCAAATCTGTTGGAAATGGTTTATAGTAACACACTGGGTTGGATAACAGACCACGGGGGAAAAAGTTAAAAAAAAATCCTGTAAACTCACTCCCACAGAATGAAAATCCTTGCCCTGCTTCTTCCATTTACATTTTTACACTGCTATATTGACACTGGTATTTTTGATATATTTTCTAGGATGTACTCAAGTGCTTTTTAATATACTGAGATGTTTAAGAGCACTGAACATTTTGGATTTTTTTTCTTTACTCAAACCTTTAGACATTATTAAAACAAAACAGTGTGATATTTCTGAGGCAAATGCCAGGAATTTCAAAACTCCAGAAATGCAATTTCAATTTAGGGTGAAAAGTCAGAGCAGAGATTTGGGACTTTCACACCAGAAGACACCTCTCCTCTGAGTGTGACCATGGGAATTGCCCAGGTCTTGTTATAAGGGCATTTCTGGTAGATCCCTTTGCTGCTCTGCTCAGAAGCAAACATGAGCACTTCCATCCATTTATTCCCAATGTTTGCATTTTCCCTGCATCCCAACTATTGCTTTTGGGTCATTTGTTTAAGAGCAGAGAAACAAGCTGGTTAAATGCATCAACCAGGTTGTTTATGAGATACTCAGACCCTGAAGCATGTTAATACCCACTTATTGCTCATGAAAACTGCTTGATACAAGCTCTGGTCTTTTCCAGGTGGCTGTTTTCGGGAATGGGACAAGGATGTCCACCCAGGGCCATCACTGGGGGCCAGGAACATCAGGTGTGAGCCCCCAGTTGCCCCCACCCACTTCTTGCACTCCATCTCTGTGGGGCAGCACACCAGGGCACAGCAGGTCAGGGTTAAATATGCAGCTTGCAAAGAAAAGGGATATGTTTGGTTATTTTTTCTTTCATTTCTGCCCTCACCAGAGGCCCCAGGGCTACAGCTGATGACGCAGAGTTAGGAAGTAGAAACTTTTTTAACTGAGTTTTAACCTTCAGGGGAAAAAAAGATGGTAACATGGGGCGACTGGGAACCTTTTGTAGGGAAACATGCGGCAAAGCTGACAGTAAAATATTGTTACCAGGTAAATTATTAATGTTGACATAGGAGGGGATATTCCTTGGGAATAGGATATTACTGAAATATCTGCTGTTTCTTCCCCCCCTGCCCCATACCCCAGCTCTCAGATGGTGGGGTCAGGCTGAAATATTTGCTGTTGGACAGTGTCTCTGGAGCAAGCAAGCTCGGGGTTTACAAGAGAATTTCTCCTTTCATTAACTCCCGTCTCCAAAAGCTCAGCCTGTGCTGCCGGAGTCCAGCCACTCTCTTCCTTTGTGAGTCACGGCCGGTGACACAAGTTCACAGGGTTCACGCTGGCCTGCGTGACAGCACCGATACCCCCGCGTCTTCAGCGGAGGATGGATGGATGTACCTGGGTCTCCTGTAATTGGATTTGGAGAAAACACCAGCACAACCCAGAGAGTGTCACTAACTAAAGCCAGATGAGCTTTTCTTTATGCAGCTTTGTCATCAGCCATGTCTCCTGGGACACAGGAGACTGTCGTTTCATTGCCAGGGAGGAAATCTGGGGAAAAATATCCCCCCAACTCTGCTGTATCTTCTTTCCTCATTCTTACGACAAAGCTCATGCTACTGTGGTGCTTTGTGAAGACCTAAGAGGTTTACTGGTGAGAGGTGCATACTGGCAGCTTGGGAAGATTATTTCTCAGTTGTCCTTTACTCTGCAGGGTGAAGGTATTTTTTCTTAGAAGGCTTCTTTTGCCTTCTCCTTAGATGCATAGTGCTGTTTGCTTTCTGAGTGATGCTGCCAAATTTCGCTATAGAATTACAGGACCGGAAAGGGCCAAATCCTGTCCCCTTGCATGCTGTGCCTCTCCTGCACCCTGAAATGGGGCAGTGACCTGGAGGTGCAGAGATGTTCTGCCCAGTGCTGAGCATCCCCTCAGAGAGTCACTCTGGGATTTTTTCTTTGCAGGCACCACCACCTAGTGCAGCGCACTGGAACTTCATGTTTCCCCTCTGGATTTTATTCTGCAATTGCAATCGATCGTTGGAGCTGGAGGAATAATTGGTGCTTAATAAATCAGCCGCTGCACAGAGCTATTTATTCTTCTTAAGTATTGCAAACAGTTCTCAAAGCGGGCATGATTTCTACAGCCATGATAATGGGAACACTCGCTGCTGGGTTCATTGGCTCTAAAAGGGAATTTGAAAAGTTATCACACTGGCTGCTCTCAAAGAAAGGGCTTTTTCTGGTTTTTGAAGTTGATCTAGTCCCTTTCTGCATGACCCAGGCAGGCAGGATAGCCGTGAGCAAGGGTGAGGGAAAGGGAGAACCATCATCTCTTGGGAGGCACCACACACCAAGCAAGTCAAGGGTGTGGACATTTCTCAAGAGAACTGGTGAGAGGTGCACTGAGTCAGACCCTTCCACCTGGACGAGGCCTCTCCTTTGGTGGCTGTTATTCTACCTATTTACTCTTAAAAGCTCTCCGTATTTCTACAATCTGGCTCATTTTTCATATGAATTGCTACAAAAGGATGTAACACTGGCATGGTGGTGCAGGAGGTCTCTGGTGCTGAGCCACCACTGACTCCTGACTCCCAGAGCCCTGATGCTGGATTAGTTGTAGAAATTAAAACTGGAAGGTGCAAATGGAGAGGTTCATTCGAGTCAGGGCAGCTTTTACTTTCCTGAGAATGCCTCAGTGTTTGAGTGGATCATGACTTTATCTAAGGACCTAATACCTGCAAGGGCTCCTGGCAAAGCCAGAGGACCTTCTTTTCCTCTCAGTGTGCTGGCATGTCCCCCAAGATTAGGTACAGAGGCAGCAATGTGATTGTTACTCACCTACAGATTAAATTGGTTTATATTTTTGTTTGCCCTGATATACTCCTCCAACACTGGTTTCAAAGGGAAAATGATTTTCCTGAATAAGACGACAGAGAGACCCCCAACTCCGGAGTCTGGGGACAATTGCCCAGCAAAACATGATCCAAAGCTGTGGCATGTTTCTCCCCATCCCCTGGCAGCCTGCTCATGGTCATGACCTGAGCATGGGGCAGAGATGGGGCTGATGTGCTTTGGGGGAGTGAACCGTGGGGCAGAGTCCCCTGAGCCTGTTTGCAGCCTTGGTTTGTAACCACCTGGGGCAGCCCTCCATCCCTGCCCTTCACCCACACTCAAGCAGCAGTTTCAAGCAGTGGAAATAAAATGACATTATTCCAGGCAGAGCTGATTTCATGAAAAATGCATTGTCTTTCCACGGCTTCAGTAAAAATATATTGGTTTCTGCCAGTTTTAATTAGAAACCATCTATTCTCAAAACTTGGGAAGAGCTAGCATGAGAGGGGAGTGCACATGAAAGATCTGAGAGATTTCAAATCTCTTTCAGGGACTGAATTAATGGACTTTAACCCTTTGCCTGCAAATGAAACTGAAGTAACGTTTCCTCCTCCTGAATATGCACTGGAAAATAATCATATGAAAACACTAAAATATTCATTTATTTATTGTTTCGGCTCAGGAATTATTGCTTTGCTTTGCTTTTCCATGAAGTATATAGTTTTGTCCTAAAAGGTGAACGAAAAAAAAGAGTAAAACTATTGCCAACCTTAAAAATAGCAGTTATAGTAAGTGAAACAGAAAGCTGCATTCAACAACAAAAAAAGAGAATTTCTACTTACTTTAGAAGCCCTTCAAATTTTGTTTTTGTCTGGTTTTCCCAATACTGCATTGTGGCAGTCTTTGAGATGAAAGCACTCAATGAGAAATCAAGACATTTCATTTTGTAAGCATCAGGATGAAGAGTCTTGACTTTTCCAAAGTCTTTCTACCTGTTTTCTTTTGAGCTGAACTCAGCAAGTCTGCAAAAAGCTACGGGGTTCTTGGAAAGGACTTGTCTTCTTAAAGTCACTGTTAATCAGAAAACTAAAGCTGCTTTTGCTAAAAGGCAGCGTGTTGGTCAGAGACCAAAGACTGATATCATTTTGCTGGCATTGACTTTGCTACCAAACAGCCCCAGATATGTCTTTCTGAAAAATAAAAGGTCTCAGAATAACTCTATTTTGATGCTCTTTAACCACAATAAAGTATCTTACTCTTGTTTAACATTTGAAACCAAATTAACCTTCCCCAGAGCAAGACTTTTATATTCTGGGATGAATGTGCTCATACAGAGCGTTATTCTGCAATTACTATGCACTTTAAATTTGGTCTCAGTGTAAGAACAATCCTGTAGAGGCAACAGGGTGTGCTGTCTAATGAATACCAAGAGCATCCCCTGCTGCCTGGCAGAGACATACACTCTGTGAACTGATCTTCATTGATTTCTGAATTTGACATTTGTCAAATAAAAAGCAATCCTTGAATGAAAGAGCGACGAAACGCCATGCCCGCCCAAAGGTTTTGTGCCTTGGGAATCCCAGTGAAATCCCTGACAGGGATTTTTACAGCTGGTCTCTGCAGGAAGACAATGATTTAACAGAAGGGATGTGAATCATCATCTGAGGGCTTTAAAAGGACTCCAGCTTTGTTTTCAAGTGGTTTTGTGTCAATTCCTCTTAAACTGGTTCGAAACAAGGTAAGCAGAAAAGTGCCATTTGGACAGATTCATCCAGACAGCACATCCCACTGCTTGAACTAGACGGCTTTTGTAAAACTTGGGCAGAGGGTGGAACACAGAAATGCTTCAGCTCCCTAAATACCTGAGTTACACCAGCACAGAGCAGCCTCCCGTGGAAAGTCAGACAAAAATTATGACACGCTGAAGATGACTTCCCCTACTGCCCGCGGCCACCCCCTGATCAGGGTTCTGTAAATGATGGGTACGTCGTGATGAGTAAAGGCACAGGATTGACTCTGACACGCTGAGCTCTGGAAGAGGATGGCTTGCATTCCTATGTCCTGGTTTTGATTAATGGGTGTCAGCCCTGCCTCTGTCTCCCAGTTATCAGCAATTTCCCTGAGAGGAGGAAACAGAGCGGATTTTGGCAAGGTTCTCTCAACCGGATCACAGTTTTCTGTTTAAAGGCGTTTGCTGCTGGCAAACCTGTCTTTCTTGTATTTACAGCTCCTTCCCAGGCGGGCTCCCGGGGCTGGGGGCTCCCTGTTGATGCCACAGCTGAAATGATAATGGCAAGGCTGGATCTCTGAGAGGTTGGGCTCATGCCACCATGGGAGATGATGCTTTCAGGAGATGCTTCAGCCTCCTGTGCTGCCTCCATCTCTGCTGCTCTCTCCAGGTCAGCTACAGCAGCCACGGAGGGGATCCTGCCCATTTGCTGGGCTCTGCTCTGCTCGTGCTGACCCTCCGTTAAGCATGGGGTCACTGAGGACTCTCCTGGCCATTTTGTTAGAGACAAAAGCTTTGAAATGCTCTTCCAATCTTAAAAGCATGAGCCACAGCTCTAGCAATAACTGCAATCATGTTTGCCTTCCAAGTGAAAATGAGGGATAGCCAATTTTTTTGGTGGGTGAAGGTTTGCTTCTGAGGTTTCCCAGCTGCCCTGGAGAGCTGCTTCCTCTCTACCCTGACCACCTTACGGAACCTGAGTCCTGGCTCACTTTTGACTAGCAGCAAACCTCCCATCACAACCTGCCTGGCCAAAATCATGGCCAGACACTGAGCCACGGCAGCAAAATTAGCATCGCTTGCTTTGTTCTTCCATAAAAAGTTGATTTGCTGCTGTGTTAGACCATGAATAACAGAGAAAGCAAAGATGGGGCTCTGTTCCTCGCTCGCTGTTATTAAAACTCTAAATCAGGTTGCCTACAGAGCCATCTCTGCTACCTTCGCAAATGAGAGCAGGGAATTGGCCTCTTTTGTCTCTGATGGAGGATGCAAGCACTCTCAGCAATGCTAATAAAGCACCTGGATTTTCCTGAGCCCACCAGTTTGCAGTTTATGATGTTACAAGCCACCACAACAGGGTCTTGTAGGAAAAAGCTTGACAGATCCTCCTCCAACGGGGCAGCTCTGCTGTAATTCAGACCATCAGAGAGAAGGCAGTGGACAGGGCTGTGCCTCTGCCTTGCTGTGCTGCCCAGATCTCCCCTACCTGTAAATCAAGTGATGGACTTGTTAAGCATGTATATTTGTACTGCAGAAACCCACATTCTGGTTAGTTTTCTCTGTCCATAAAATCCTAACCCAGAAACGTTGCTCTCACTGAGAGATGGCTGGAAGGATGCAGGGAAGGTGGTGGGGAAAGGGGATCTTAACCTTCTATTATGTGTAGCCTGATCTGATTTTAATTCTTTGTTTCACAAAAAGAACACAAAAACCCCAATGTTTTGGTTTTGTTTGGACTTTTTGTTGTTATACAAGGTTTACATTTTTTTCATTTGATTCTTCTGGCAGCCTTTTTTTGCCCAGATATCACTTACCAGCCTGACTACAAATAGCTCTGGCTGACCTGAAAATGCTTTTCCACTGATCAGATAATTCATCTTAAATGCTCTGCCAAGTGAGAGCAGTGAGTCACTCATGTCTCTACAAACCTAGTAACAGCCTGCTTCACCAGCCCGGCCAGCAAAGCTCACACCCACAGACAAAGAGAGCTCAGCAGGTTGNTTCACCAGCCCGGCCAGCAAAGCTCACACCCACAGACAAAGAGAGCTCAGCAGGTTGGTTTTTTTCCCCGCTTTGATGCCATTAGACCAGGGAAAACTGATCCCTCCTTCCTCTTCTGGAATGAGAAGGGAGACCAGGGTAGAGAAATGGTGATGCATTTGGAGATGGGAATGAGTAAGGATGTGCTTGCAGGGGTTGTCTTCATGCACGTGCACATCTATGGCTCTGCCTTTCCTTCTACAAACCAACGAAAGGGAGAGGAGGGCAGGAGGTCCAGGTCCTTCAGCCCTGCTTCCCCCTGTGCCTGCAGGTCCTGGGGAAGCAGGGAGGGAGGATCCTGTTTGGATGAGCGTGTGAGAATGCTCAGCACAGGACATAGTCAATGTGGAATGTCAGCGATGGGCTCCTCACAGCAAGGGTGATGAGCATGGATCAGGTAAGAGTAAACACTCTAAGCCTTTTACTGCTGGGTCATGAAGACCAGGCTGCACAAGTGGAGTTTTTAACAACGGTTGGGTTTTGCTTCTTTGGGAAGTTTGAATATCACGTAGGAAGGGTCAACTGCAGGTGGAACAGAGCATTTCAATTTGCTTCTTAGGTCCTTCTCCTTTAGGTTTAATTTTTAAAGATGAGTGTTTCTTGGGTTTGGTTTTTTTTTGGTAAATGTGGACACACGGTATTTTGAAAAGACAGAGATGGGCTTGGAAAAAAAAGATCTATTGAGCCCAGTCTGCGTTTTTTCCCCACTGAAAGCAGGCAAAACTCTCCTTTAGCTTCTCTGGGCCTTTCTTCTCACCCAACATCTCAGGTACTGCTTCAGGGATCCTGTGGTGTCTCTCCACAGGAGCAAATGGCTCATGGTAAGACCCTCTTCTGTCACATCTTAGACAATTTGAAGGGCTCTGTTTAGCCTGGGCAGGTCCACAGAGCCACAAAGCCCGAGTTGCTCAATTCTGCAAAGGAAAAACTCTGTGCAGTTATTACTGCGTGGCTTTGCACCAACTTAAATTATATCCCAAAGGAATACAGAAATTTTGTGTATACTTCCTCCTCAGAAAGGGCAAGGATTTAAGATGTGGCTTGTTCTATCAGTGCAGGAACAGCTCCTCTCTGGAGTGGATATAATCTTACTGAAGAGTAAATACCATAATCTGGTCGAGTTCCTGTCCCTGCTGCTTCTCAGACCATTGAATAAACATTAACTAACCCATCCAACCTCCCGGAGGAGGGGAAAGGATTAGGCCCATTCAGCACAAACAAATTAAATGACACATTTCCAGACACCACGTGCCTCGACTGACCTACAGCAAACTTCACCCCTCCTTATCCTTGGCTCTGATTTCCATAATGAAAGGTCTAATGATGTCACGGGGGACAGTCCTGGTGTATCAATCAAAACATAGTGTTTCTAGGAGGCTTTATAGGGCTTCTTTAAGTCAAGCCACTTTGTATCAGCTGGAGTCCCCCAAAACCCCATGGAGGAGATCTCTTCTGATTTATGGAAATGGAATTAAACAATTCTAGTCAAATGTAATTGAAATAGGCTTAAAATAAACACCCCAGGGCTGGTGTGGTCTTGGGTTCATACTTGTCCTCCGGTGCATCGCCAGCCAACTTAACTCAAGCTCCAGAGACATCTGGATGGGCAGAGGCCGAGCACAACTCATGCCATAACATTGGCTCAGCTCCTGCTTGTGCATTGGTTGGGACTGAGCACCATGGGCATTGCTGATGTCACAGCCTGGGGACACCTGGCCCCAGGGATGGGAAGCAGATGGGAGCGCAACCCCCACGATGGAGCGATGAGCTTCACACCTCTGTGACAACAGCCCCAGGCAGCCTCATTATTGCACTCTAATTAATTCAAACTGGGATTTGCTCTTGGTACAAATGAAAACAAAACTTTTCTACCTGCTGGCTTTGCAAAGTTAATCAGGGCTGGGATTCCCTGCTGTGTCCTCACAGCACTTCAGGGGGGTTAGAGTTGAATTTGAATTTGAATTTGCTTGGGACCTTGGTGTGCAAAGCTGAGTCCTTCTTTCTGCTCAAACTATCCTGCCTTCAGGCTGGAAATCTCCTAAAGATAAGCTTTTCCATGAGGGTAACAGCATCTTCTCTTCTGGTTGGAGCATGTCAGTGGGGTAAATGCCTCTTTGCCTGATCCATTCATTGTGCCCAAGAGGTTTTGAGTTTCCTATTGGTACCACTTAGAATCATAGAATCATTCAGGTTGGATAAGACCCTTGGGATCATTGAGTCCAACCATCAACCCCACTTTACAAAGTTCTCCCCTACACCATATCCCCCAACACCACATCTAAAATGACTTGTAAACACATTCAGGGATGGTGATTCAACCACCTCCCTGGGCAGCCTATTCCAGTCTCTGACCACTCTTTCTGTGAAGAATTGGTTCCTAATGTCCAGTCTAAACCTACCCTGTTGAAGCTTGAAGCCACTTCTCTAAGCAAATGCTCTACCACCACAGGGGATGTCCTGATGGGGGATATCCTCATCAGGACACCCCAATCATGACAACGTTACCGTGAGCTGGGTGTCTCTGCTCCCTCTGCAGTCACTGGGGATTGGGGCACCCCAACCTGGGGAGCCCAAAGGGTAGCTCATCCCCAAGCAGATTCTTGCACCCAGGGTTTTACCGCTTGCTCCTGAGAGCTGAAAGAAATGCCTCATGCCATGCTGAGGTCAAATGGAAATGGCACAGAGAGATCCCCTCTGGGGACCACCCAGGATCATCTGCCCCATCTCACCTCCCAGTTCTGCTCCACTGGCAGCAGGATAGAAATTATCTTTTAGATTGTTTTTTTTTTTCTTGTTTTCTCAGTTCAACCACTTGAGGAAGGACAATCAGGGTTGCCATAGCAATGAAAGGATGACTTCTTAATTTGTGGGATTCTTTCTCTTAATTATTCTGAGAATTGTAATCCCATGAAAACTGCCTTCTATGGAGATTTTCAGTTAGAAGAAGTTAGAAAGAAAGAAAAGTCGATGAAGACATTTTTGGGCAAAAGAGTGAAAAAATATATATGTCGGTGAATTTTCCTGGCCTGTTTCATGTGTTGACAAGAACAAATGCCTGGTGTTATCCAGAAACAAGGGCCTGGAACGGGTCCTAAACTTGAATTATTCATGAGTAATTGAAAGTGCTTTCATAGACTTCCTGAGGTACAAGAGTACCAGGCAGAACTAACACATATAAGTCAAAATAAAATTGTGTAAAGCTTAATAGAGAACAAGTATGATTTCAAGGGCTTTTTAAATGGGGAGGCGCTGAAGGAAAATATCATTCTCCTATTGCATTTTTCCTGATCCCCAGATCTCTTAGCCCAAGACACAGGACAGAAGCACCACCACTTTAATTTTGCAATGGGATGAAAGGAAATTTTGCTCAGAGTGATGCAGTGGAGCAATGGCACATGAGGATGGAGCTGGAGGTGCCCCCAGCCCCACTTTGCACGCCGATCAGGTGCCGTGCCAGTCACCACTAATGCAAGTATCTTCCAACCCCGGCTGATAAACACGGCCCAGGAGAGAGGGCTGATAAATCTGAGTTATTGCAGAGAAGCCGGGAACATCAGAGCGAGTGGGACAGGCTGCGATTGCTGAAAAACACTATTGCAAATCCAATATTCCCCTTCTGTAATAAAATCTGTAGATGTAACTCGGTCTGCAGGCTCTGGGCTGATTTGGGCTGAGAGTAATCTCTACGACCCCGGGAAGCCTCTCCCCCCATCACCAGCCAGATTTGGGGGCTGGAGGCTCAGGTCTGCCACCCCTGAGCTATTAATGTGCTATAATATTTCTGCAGGCAGAGGAGGAGGAGGAGGAAGGCATCCTGCAGCATCCTCTCTGCTGCCTGGGGATGCCAGGAGCAGCTGGTGGAGAAATCCTCCCCCCACAATAGTTTTTCCACTGGAAAATGCTGATCCAACTCTCTATCAATATGTTTTAACCAGAACCTTCTTTTAGGGAGGCAGGAGTATAAAAATGGAGGATTTTAATGTCTTCCAGTTCCTCCCTTTAGAAGTGTTTCCAAATATGCTGCCATTTTAATATTTTTGGTTTTCTTTCAAGAAGACTTTTTTCCACTTTAATTGCTTTAATTGCTTTAACTTTATGCCCTATTATAAATCCAAGCATAATATTAAATACATCGAAATCCAATCAAAATTTCAATTTTCTATATATATTAAAAAGCCATTTAACCGAGCCAAGGCTACTTTGGAAGGGAGAAGATTTAATTTCAGGGGAAACATCAGCATTCAACATTATGTTCCCATTTGGAAAAGGAGGCTCATTTAAGTAGCCAAACTCTCTCTGCTAAGTGGAGCTCTGGGTCCCTAACAGTTTGAAGACACTGGCGATGAGCAGTTTGGTGACAAGAGGGTCCAAAAAGGTTGGGGAAAGACCGAGAAATGGAAGGAGACTTGTAGGACCATGATCATCTTGAGCAAAGTCCTTCTTTTTCCAGGTGTCACCATCATGACCCAAGTACTCCCTGGCTTCCCCTCCAAATGCCTGTTGTCCTTCTTTTTTGCAAAGCCCACAGAGATGTGGCAAAAGCAGCTCCTGTGAAAGTGAAAACAGAGTTTCACATGTCCCCGATGTCCCTGGTGCTCAATGCAACCACATAAATGATCTGCATCTGGGATGGGGAAGAGGAACCACATTCCTGGACTGCAACCATCATTGTTGTTTGTTTTTTTCTTTCCTAATTAAGGCCACAGGGAAACATAAACCCAACAAATTGGCAGAAAAAACAACAATCTCCAGTGTTAAGGAGAGGGCTCTGGCCCAGGGCAGTGGGGCTGTGTGCTGAACCACACAGAGGGCCAAAGAATCACCTTTTATTTTTAAAACAACCCATTGCTCTGTCTGTAAGGCCAGCCCTGACTTCTCCAGTGCAAACCCTTCTCCTGGGACATGCTTCTGGAAGGGCTCAGGTGGGGCTGTGGAAGCAGAGGGGCTCGCACAGGTGGGGGACCCCTCTCCATCTCTTCTCCCTCCCCAAATAAACCAATTTTCCGAGTATTTCAGGGCTGGGATCCCTCACCCTGAGCAGTGCAGCATGGGTTTGAGACACAAGAGGGCAGGCTCAGGCTGTGCAAACC
>JAHREE010000406.1:149266-188734 GCA_033628505.1 Tringa tobata | reverse complement strand
CACCTCCTCCTCCCAACCTCCCCCCGGCTGAATGCACATCTGGGAGCATCTTCCCCAAACACATCCATCACAGCTGCCTTTCAGCAGCAAACAAAACATCTGGGGATCCTGCTGGCTGAAATTCTTCCAAGTCCTCGGTGGGCTGAGCCTGGGGGCTACCAGAGCTGCCCAGCACAGCCCCCTCGGACCCCATCGAGGCACGGCCGCTTGTGAACTCACCCCCCAGGCAGGAGCTGGGGGGCTGTGATGGCAGGAGCTGGGGGGCTGTGATGGTAGCCCCCTCTCCCTGCCCTCCCCAAGGCTCTGTCCCTGCCGCAGGACTCCAGATCGATGGGTGACTCACGGCTCTCCACGATTCACCCTGTCGAGAGCCCTGAAGTGGAGGGATGCTCTGAGACAGAGCAAGGAGAGATGAGAGATGCTGCAGCCCCCTCTCCTCCTGCTGCCTCGCCCCACCGAGTCCTGCCCTGTCTCATTTTTCGCTCTGAGCTGCTGTGACAGAGGAGAGGCTTCCTGCGATTGCTTTCTCCCCTGCTTGGTCTGCGTGTGTGTATGTGCATGGAGCTGAGCAGCAATTTCCCCCCTTTTCTTTATTTCTTTTAGCTTTTCCCTCCCCCTTTTCCTCTCACACTTCTCCTGCTGAATTAGCTGCCCACCTTGCCCTGGGAGAAACCCTTGGAAATAAGACCGGCAGCACAGGGTGGCTTTTTTGGAAGGGTATTTCTTGCAGCCCTGCCCAAAATGGAGGGGTGGGGGGGAGGAGAGATGCCTGGATCCAGCAGCTCCTATCCCCGGAGCACAGGGAGCATCACCCGGTCGGTCTGAAAGCCCCTCTGCTCTGCAAGACGTCGGCTCCGGGAAGCGGCATCCTTGGGCTTTCCGCACTAGTTAACAGGCTGCGAGCTGCCTCCCCTCCTCCTGAGCTCGCTCTCTCGCTTCATCTCATCTCCCTTCGGCGCGTGTGAGTGTGTGTGTGTGTGCTTGTGTGTGTGTGTGTGTGTGTGTGTAGGGGGAGGACTTTATTTCCATTGGCTCAGCTTTCGCTGCCCACCCACATCCCTTCCACATCACCTTGGTGTCTCCCTAAATAAAGCCAGCCCTTCTTATCGCACCGAGGAAATCAAGAGCGAGAGTTTGAATGGATTTTATATAAATATTTGCCCCTACGAAGGTGCTGCTGAGCTTGTGGGATAAACTCGTAGCTGCTGGCCTGAGTCTCTCCTTCTCTCTCCCACCCCTAAAAGGGTTTAATTACTTTTGAGAGGGGAGGGGAGAGATCTGGATACTGGTTCCAGGTACGGACTGACCCAAAAAGCAGCGCCACGATTTAACTAACTGTCCCTGATGGATCTGAAGGACAGCACCAGTGAGGGCAGCATGGGCAGCCTGCAGCCTTCAAGCATCCAGATTTTTGCCAACACCTCCACGCTCCACGGGATCCGCCACGTCTTCGTCTACGGGCCAGTGACCATCCGTCGCCTGCTCTGGACCTTGGCCTTTGTGGGCTCGCTGGGTCTCCTGCTGGTTGAGAGTTCAGACCGGGTGGCTTTCTACTTCTCCTACCAGCACGTGACCAAAGTGGATGAGGTTGTGGCAAACAGCCTGGTCTTCCCTGCTGTCACCATCTGTAACCTCAACGAGTTTCGCTTTTCCCGGCTCACCACCAACGACCTGTACCATGCTGGGGAGCTCCTGGCTCTGCTTGATGTCAACCTGCAGATCCCCAACCCTCACCTGGCTGACCCGGCTGTCTTAGCCATCCTCCAAGAGAAGACCAACTTTAAGCAGTATAAACCGAAAGTTTTTAACATGCAGGAGTTCCTGGCGCGGGTTGGCCACGACCTGAAGGATATGATGCTGTACTGCAAATTCAAAGGCCAAGAGTGCAACCACGAGGACTTCAAAACTGTGAGTATGAGCAGGAACTCTGCTTTCCTCTTCTCTGGGTGTGCGGACGGTGGTGGTGTTGCAGGACCAGGAGAGCACTGGAGGTCACTGGCCAAGATGTGTGGGCACGGTGTGATGAGTGAACATTGCCTGCCAGGCTCTGGCAGAGGAGGAGGCAGCCTGTTGAGTTGAAGTTTGTTTGCTGGAGGGGCGATTATGTGGGGCCAAGCCCTGCAAAGGGCTTGCAGCAGGTCCAGCCTCCACCCTGCATAAGGCCCATGGCTCCCCGCTTGGTGTCAGACCAGATGGGTCCTGCTGAGCATCAGAGGGGGCTTGGGAGTCTCTTGCCGTGGCCAGCGAATGTTAGCCAGCTGCAGAAAGTAGAGAGGGCTGGAAAGAGGCCAGCAAGAAAGGCAAGCGTTCGGGGACGGTCTGAGTGACGTCCGTCAGTCAGTTGTATTTCCCCGTGTGTGTGTAGCTTTGCTGAAATCTTGGAAAGGGGAGTTTTTCTTGCTTGTTCCTGGTGCTCATGGCTTACAAATCCTAGTTTGCTGTGCAAGTGTGGGCAGGAGCTGGGTCCCTTCCTGGTGCTGTGTGAGAGAGGAGAGGGGGGAAAAATAAAAGAGGAAAAGAAATCAGGCTCTGCTCTGAGCCCAGCCTGCTCTTGGGCTGACGGGAGGTGGAGCGAGCCGGGCAGCCTGAGGATCCTGAAGGAAGCAGACGCTGCTCAATTTATAGCTTCTGGATGACACCCTGACGGCAGCGCAGGCTGGCCTGGGTCATTTGGCTGACAAAAAGCATCAGCTTAAAATAGAAATAAAGAGTAGGTTGCCTGGAAGAAGTGATGCCCGCAGTGTGCTGCTGGGGCAGGTGAGGGGGCTGGGCTGGGCGAGGGGCTGCAGAGGGCTCTGCTCCCCCCAGGCTGGAGGTCTGAGCCCTGTCCTGGCAGAGATGTGTGAGTGCAGGCTGGAGACTGGGCTAAGTTGTATACTTTTCTCTCAAGCCACTCTGGCCAGTATCTTTGCACTGACTCAGCCCGTTGGGGGGCTTTGGTAATCCCAGAGTCAGTAACGCTACAGCTTTCGGCTGCTTGTTCCTCTGGGAGTGATGCTGCTTGTTGTGCTCACTACTCACCGTCCGGCAGACAGGCAGGTGCCATGGCAGGTTTTGTGATGGTCTGGTTTGTCGGTAGGATTTTTGTCTGTTGTTAGGAGAAGGGAATATTTTCTGTCTCTGCTGCTTTTGGATCTCCCAGCGAATGAGTCCAACTGACTCGTGCTACAAAGTCATTGCCATCACCTGGACTGTGCTCTCTTTAAACGTCTGAGCAGGAATATATAATTTTATGCCTCAGTTATTGCTTGTGCATACCCCTGATGCCTCCCTCATTTCAAACTGGATATCCAGGCAAACTGCTCCTTTGCTCCTGCTTGTTGGGCAGAGGTTGGATCATGTGAATCACAGGAAGGTATCAAGAAAGTCACTAGGAGAAGAGCTTGCTAAGTAAAAGTCATGTGTGACCAAGTCTGGAGAATGGGATAGAAAAACAGATGCAAAAGTCCAGGGGACAGAAGACTTGGGGAGTGAGGATAAATCCCAGCAGGAGGGACAACCCTCCCCTAACCATAGCGAGGGTGTGGGAAGAGGGAAGTATTCTGCCCATGGGCTACCCAATAATGCAATAAATACCAGCCAAAGGCAAAAGCCTCAAAGCCAGCAAGAAAACAGCACACTCAAAACATCTGCAGGACTTTAAAAAGCAGGTCTTGTTCTCAGATAAGATGGGAGCTTTTGGCAGCCTCCCTGGGACATGGTGGGGTGTCATCTCTCTGCCCATTTAGTTTTTTGAGGTAGCTGCTTCTGAAACAATGATTTTATTTTTTTTCCCATGGGAGATACAGTAGTTTCCAGAAAGACTAAACGTTCCCTCTCTGCTGAATAAATCCTTGCTCTGCTAAAACAGGTTAGGGCCAGCTAGAAACAGATAGGATATTACAGACTGACAGTGCTTGTCCTTGTCAAAGTACTGTAGGGATTCAGAAACAGGGCAGTGAAATACTTCAGTCTATTCTGCAAAGCAGCTCCTAGATGATCCAGATGAAAGTATCTTCCCAGCATTGCTGTGCCTTTCTAAGTTTCAGTCCCACTGACTCCAGGTAATTCCTCAGGTTATGGAAATCTGGGGAGCAGCACTTGACAGGGACACAACAACCCTGTTTTCCTTCCAGACTTCACCTCTCAGAGATAAAAGGCAGCAAAAAGTATCTGCTTGAAAGCCGAGTAAGTCTTTCCACGGGGAGCATGCTGTAAAGGTCTTTGAACCTCATGTCCTGGATGAATTTTGCATTTAATCACCAAGGACCTGTTGCAGCTGCACGTGGGCTCTGTGGCAGCCCATCCATTCTGCTGCAATACCAGCTGGAAAAAGAGGAGAAGCATCATCGCTCAAGCCTGATTTCTTTCCTGTCAGGAAGCAGAGGGTGTAAATCCCAGAACAGTTCTGTAATACGTCAGCACGGCAAAGAACTCCAGCTCCTTTTCTGTGCTCCCCAAATTCATGCATCTGGGAGCAGAAGAGGCAGGAGCTTTGCAGGACGAGGCTGCACCAAAGCAGTTACCCCTGCAGTAAGGTGCTGTTCAAGAAGTGAGGGCAGTATTGCCAACAGGTCGCCCGTCCCTTTGGGTGTGAAGGGGTGTGTGTGGAATGTGCAGTGTGTCGCCTGAATAAAGCACACCCCTCTTTTGCTGTACGAGAAAGCAGGAGCCAGAAGGGCAGTGTCCTGGCACTTTGTAAAACATGACTTTACCCTCCTTCCTCCTCCACTTCGCTGTTTCAATTCTCTGTCGCTGCTTTATTAACAGGATTTGAGCAGCGCTTTCCTTACTTTCCTTCTCCCCAGGATGATGTCTAATGCCTCTCAGACAGCAGTTCCCCCTATTACGGTCTGCTCAGAGGAGTGAGTGCCCTAAGCTTGTCTGCAGAGATACCTCCAAAAGGAACAGCGAGGTCTTAGCAGAATATGTGCTGATTCCTGAGCTGGCATTGCAATGCGCCAAGCAGCAGATAAGATAATGCAGACCTCTGCTGTAGGCAAAGCAATGAAGAATAGAAAACTGGCAGAACAGGCTTTAGCAAACCCATTCCCTTGGAGTTATAGGGAGGAGGGAAGCCTGATAACAGCAGCAGCCGAGGAAATCCCCTCCTATGTTTTTGTGCGTCGCTCCTCCCAGGAGGTCTCGATTGAAAATGACCTCACAGATGGCATTTTCCTGGAGGAGCTGTGCTCGTGCTGCTCGACGTGACATTAAGGTCTTCCCATCCTACTGCTGCTGAGCCTGGTAAAGCTGTGGCTCATCAGCCCCAGACACACCGCTGTGGTTTCGTGGGTATCTCTGTGGGTGTGCTGGAGCAAAGCCTCTTTCCTGGGTCTGTTGGTGTGGCTTGAGGTCCTGTGCTGTCCCAGCACGGGATGAAGTGAGCGGTGGCAGGGGTGGCACGCAGGAATGTGCATGTGTGTGGCACAGCGAATGCGTGGGGCAAGAGGGAAGAAAAGTCTGTGAAAACCCCTTCAGCCCACGGGGCAAAGGCAGGATGACTGGTGGGATGACCTCGGTGTAGATACCGAGGAGATGAGCAGCAGGGGCTGTCTTAATCCCACCTTGCTGAGAAAATCAGCCCCAGCAGCCAAGCCCTGCCAGACAGACTCAGACGATGGCAGTGGGTGTGCGTTCTGGTGCGTGAGCATGGTTTTCAGTCAGGTCATTTGCTAAATGGAATGTGTAGCGTGTGCTTCCTCGCACATCCAATTCATTTCAGAGGTAACACAATAACTTAGCCTGTGCCTGCTATGTCTTCGTTGCTGGATGTCGATTTATTTTCAGTGGCCATGACAATCGAGGGATATAACTCATTTATTTTCAGTACACATTCCTACTGAAAGACAGTGTCCGCATAATGGAGAGTATCTCATGTGAATATTTCTATTCTGAGGCACAAGTTTCTGTCAATCTATCTGTCTCTCTGCATGCATATTTTTTCTCCCATTCTTTCTAGTGTGCCCATGAGGCCAGTATTTACTAAAGAGCTTTTGGTTTATAGACTGATTAGTCCATTCTCGTCTCCTGTTACACAACTTCCATGTTCTTCAATAAAAAAAAGTCAGGATGGTGGCTGCCTGATTCAGGAAAACTTTGCTTCTTTCTATTTAACAATTTTTCTGAAAAATCATGACTTTTTCCAAAGTTTGTCCCAGACTCTGAGATGCCATAATGGGATCTGTAGTTCTGTGGTACCTTTCACACAAATAGATAGTTCTTGCACTAAGAGATGAAATCTTTGTGCAGCCTTCCCGGTTTGCATCGTAACACCTCGAGTTTGCATGTGCTGTTGGGTTTCAGTGCATGGGCACAGGAGTGCTGGGTCATCGTGTTGCTGTTGGTGGTGTCTCCATTGGGTGTCTACAATGAGGTGGAGTGTTCTTGGGTCATGTATCCGGCTGACATCCCAACCATGCCATTGAGAAATGCAGACTCTCATTCTACCCAGTGTTTGCCTGGACTGAGTTTCTCTGATGGGGCTTGTATTTCCTTTATTTATTACCAAACAGTAGGATAATGCTTTAAAATTCACCAGAATGCTTCATGGGAGGGTGCCAGTTGGGATGAACATCTGTTCATGGAAAAAGCTTCCTGGGTCTTGAATTGTTTCTGGAGTTAAAGTCTAATGAAGAGAAAGCTGTAGAACTTTAGTGGGGTCTTTTCATGCCAAAGCCTTTAATACTGAAAGTATTCACACTGTCTGGACTTAAGGTCCATTTCCAACCAAAATGATTCTATGGGTGATACAACTCCTACAGGACAGAAAATTCAGAGGTGTGGCTGTAGGACGTTTACTTAGGATGTGGGTGATCCATGTTTGAGACAATGGTCTAACTCTTCCTTAATTTTCTTTTAAAAGGTCTGTGTTTTTTTCTGGTTTTTTTCCTGGGAAAAGCGTGAAACTTTCCTTTGCATTATCTCAGAGGAAATACCTCTGAGTCCAGCTTCTTGCACCTCAGCTCTCCTACCTGCAGAATGGGGGGAAATAACCTTTCTTCCAGAGATACACTGCGAGCTAAAGGTCTGGAAAGCTATGGAGACGCAAGGTTGTAAAAACCAGAGAACAAGGATGATAAACGTCTTTCAGCCACCATGTCTTGGTGTTTCCTTAGCCTGTGGCTCTCTGTGACTAACACATTTCATCTCACAGGGTCTCCTTGACAACAGGTCTTGGACAGATGTCTCCTGGGTACAGGCTGCTGTCTTCGGTAGATGAAGGGTGAAGCCACGGGAAGCATTCAAATGTACTTGTGCTCTTGCTACATGAACCAGACTTAAATCTAGTCGTGCCCAAAACTGTAAGTGAAGGCCAGGAAAGACCAGCCTGGTTTCCATCTGGAGAGGTAAATTGGAACAACATAGGTTGTCATGACCTTCTTCTGTACACCTCATGCAAGTGCCCCCTTGGAGATTTCCTGACAAATAATAAATAACCTCCCAGATGTTCCCTCTTGCAGAATCTTTGTGCTTATCTGACCCATTGCAGTGGTGCTGTGTGAAAAAACATGATGTGGCAGCTGTAAAACACTCTGTGGGTTTACTCCAAACACTCCTTGCAAGGTCCTGACCACCACGGTTCATTGTCCATGGAAGGCACTGGGCACAAATTGAAACCAGTGGGCATAAAGCGAAACAAGGAGAAGTTCTCACTTGATTAAAGGAGAAAATAGGTCTGACTTCAGTGTTGGCCTCGGTGGCCTCCTGAGGCCCCTTCCAACCCTAATTATTTGATGATTCTATAATAAAAAGCAGGTGCATATCTGCTGGGTCTTATCCCTTTTTGTTGTTTTCTTTGGAGTCTCATTTTTTTTATGCTCAGTTCACTCTCAGTCTTCAATGAGAGGATGGAAAATGAGAGCCAACTCTGGAAGATGGTTACCTTCCCTTCTGTGAGCACTGCGTACAATTTTGAGTTCACATTACTGACCTAAGGAAAAAAATTGGCCTAAAACACACAGTTGTTGACAACTCTGCGCTGAGCATCCAAGGCATTCACAGCTCTGATTCCATACTGAACCTGTCACAGTTTCTCTGAGCAAACCTCTGCTCTTTTCCATCTTCTGGAACCAGCCCTGTTTGCTTTAGGAGGAGACAGTGGAGATTCCCTGAAAAAAAAAACAACCCTCAAATCCATCATTCAGCTCCTCTTGACTGAGAAAATGTGCCTCGCAGCTCCTGAGGAGCACAGCCGGCTGCACAGCAGCAGGGACAGAGAGGTCATCTGAGGCATCTCCATCTCCTCTGGCAGAGCCTGGTGTCTGCGAGTTCCTCCTACGCCTTCACAGAAGCATTTGTTAAAGGATTTTATACCTGGAGTGCCAGCCAGACTCAGCTTGGCCGGTGCAGCAGAATTCTGCATTAACTGGCTGTCAGGGGGGATGCGTGGTCAGGGTGTGGGCAATAAAAGGCAATATATTGCTCAGATACCATGATAAGGTGGGTCTGAGCAGGGTGCCAGATGGACATGTTGCTGCCACAGCGGTACCAACTGTACATAGGACTCAAAAGATAAAGTATTTTGCTTACTGGGTCAGCATGGGGCTGTTTAGCCTGGAGAAGAGAAGACTGAGAGGGCATCTGATCAATGCTTATCGATATTTACAGGGTGGGTGGCAAGAGGATGGGGCCAGACTCTTCTCAGTGGTGCCCAGCGACAGGACAAGGGGCAAGAGACACAAACTGGGACAGGGGAAATTCCATCTGAACATGAGGAAAAGTTTCTTTCCTGTGAGGGTGGCAGAGCCCTGGCAGAGGCTGCCCAGGGAGGTGGTGGAGTCTCCTTCTCTGGAGACATTCAAACCCCGCCTGGACACATTCCTGTGGGACCTGCTCTGGGTGGACCTGCTCTGGCAGGGGGTTGGACTAGATGATCTCCAGAGGTCCTTTTCAACCCCTGCCATTCTGTGGTTCTGTGATACTGGGCTGATGTGACCCTTCATGCAGGTTTCCACAGGAAAAACAGATCCATGAAAAACTTTCTTACCCACGAGATGAGCACAGCTATGAGAGAGCTGGATCAGGTGGGAATGCAGGTCTTCTAGAGGGAGGAGAACATGACCTGTGGCTATATTTGCAGGTTGCAAAAGTCAGCCGCTATTTTGCCACCTGCATCTGTTGAGATGCTAAGAAAAAAAGCATTAAATATGTTCCCTTTATTGAGGGATTAGAATAACCTGAATGGTCTTTGACAAGCTCTCTGGGATTTCCAGACTTGCAAATAACTGTGAGGAAACCTCTTAGGGATCACAAGCTCAACAAGCTAAGATGGAAAAGGAACGAGATGAGGTGGACATGTCTGACTCCCATCTGCCACGGATCAATCTATGAAACCAGCACCAGAAAAAAAAAAATTGCCCCTTGAAAGTAAAAGAGACTGTGAGTCATTTAAACAGATTGACACCAGTATGCTCAGGGCCCATCAAGAAACAATTTCCATCCAGCCATGAATATTTACAACTGAACCACATTCCATTATTTGAAGAAAAGCTGAATTGTTTTGATCATTTGTTGTTGTTGCTGTTGAAGAAAGGATTTAGCCTGTGTGTTAAGTCAGGGAGCGTGAAGTGAAGAAGTGAATGGTAATGGAAAATGCACATATATTTGCTCAGGGTGAGATACATGAAAGGAGTTTTAATCTGCACTTGGTTAGATTTCCAGAGAGGAGCCCATCACAGGGGGACCTGGGCCATCAGAGCATTTTCACGTGCAATAGAAGTTGCTCAGTTGTCTGCTCCTGTCAGATGAGCCAGTTCTGCACTGTGATTTCCTCAGAGACTGGAATTTGAAAAGAAAATCAGAAGTGAGAAAGCCCGAGCCAAATTCAATCTCCTCACCTGGTGCTTCTTCAGAGCAGTTTGACTTTGCATGGGAATGGGAATCCAGGCTCTTCCCAAGTGGTGGGAGCTTCGTGCAAAGCCTTTGGGCTTCCCTTTCAGTCAGCCCAAAGGTTGCCCAGGTCTGGCTGGGCAGTTTAACGTTCTTGGGAAATGGAGTTTGTCCTGAAGGAAACCAGTAGTTCTGAGTCCATCATTCTATATCTGAAAAGAACCTCCAACAGGTTGAAGGCCAAAAATTTTATTGGGATGAAGTTTTAGCTGCTTTAAAAATTTGAATTTTCATGATGTTGTTTCGACAATGTTGAAGACTGATATATAAATGAATGTGATATAAAGGTGAGCATGAAATTAAAAGAATTAAAAGTGTGTTTTCCTTTTAAAAGGCTTTGACGCTATTGGAGGAAGAAAGTCAAAACAACCCATTTAGACATTTTCTTGTTTCACGTTTCATTCTTGTTCTTTCAAAGCTGTCGGAGATCCCACACTCGTGCCGTGGAGGACAGTCGTGCAAGGACTCCACTTTATGAGGCCGAATACAGTGGTTCAAACTGTTTATTCACCTGTACATTTGAGGGAAATTAATCTTAGGCCAGGAGAAGAGAATAAATAAACCCAAGCAAATGCTCTCTGGTGCCTTAACTGCCTGTACTGTGAGTAGGATAATTTAAGTCCTCAAATCTCTGCAGCCGTGACGGGTGACTTACTCCCCCCAGTTTGGGTAGAAAATGATGATCTGAAGCCCTGGTACAACAGAGAGGAGATTATAATTGTCATGTGGGATTGCTCAATGGCAGGCAAGAAAACATCATCACAGTATGCCACAGGCGGGACAATAAAGGACTAAATTAACTGCAGAGGAGAGTTAATGACCAGTGTGAGGAATTAATGTAAGCTTAACCCTTAATTAGTTAAACTTTCACCACCACACTCCACTGCTCCCTGACAGTGGCCAAAATGGATGGTATATATAGAGGCATCCACTAGAGCCTCTGTATTTCTTCCACCACCACCTGCTATGCTTTGGAAGAGCAGCATGTGTGATCCATCCTCGCCTGCCATGCACGAGCAGCAGCCTCAGGAGCACTGTTAACTCATCAGCAGTTTTCTGGTGATGGAGAAACCACCGAGAGATGAACAAGGATATCAGAGAGGCTTCAGCTTGACCTCAAATGTGTGATAGCCATATGTTTTGGGAGATGGGAGGGACTCTAAGCCACCTGGGGTGATGATTTATTTGAGCGGGGGCCTTAGATTAGAACAGAATTTTTGCCACCAAGTTTCTTGTTTCTTTTTTCACTGAAAATACAAATTGGAAATGCCACTGTGAATTCTTCTGGGAACTGCAGTTTCAGTTGATCACATGCCCTTTTTTCTCTGGACACCCTGGTTGGATTATACCTCCCAGAACATAATGCAATGTCTCCTCTTTTGCTAAGGAGGTGATGGCCATTTACAGAATCACACTGCCCTGATGTATTAATTTTTTTCTTTGAAGCATTTAATGTTTGGGGAATCTTCCTTTTTTTTTTTTTAATGGAAAGAGAAAAGTGTTCTTCCAAAAGTTTTTGTGGAAACCACTGCTGTGGTAGATTCTCAGACAACAATCCCATCCAAACCAATCTTTATGTAAAAAATTGAACCTGATCTCATGAGCGATGCGACCAGACAGGGTGTGGATATCATGCCCTCGTAAAGAGATGGAGTTGCTGTGCCAGATGTTAAGCTTCACACTTGTTGATTGAACCACATTTTTTATACTTCATCCTTGTAATGGATCCCACAGCCACCACCCCTTCTACAGATGCTCCAGGAACACACTAAGTGGTCATTAACTAATGCTAAATTATGATGGAACATCTCCTGAAATACAAGTGACATCCACATGAATAACAAATGAATTTGTTTCTGTCAAGGCAATGACAATGGATTGCAGTTGAATTAACATGAGTGCCATTTGCTGCTCTGCACCAACTGCAACAAGTTCCTTGTAGGGTGCAGGTAATTACAGGGACACAAATGACAGTGGAGGGATGCCGTGAGTGTGAGGATGCAACGGTATAGATGGTTGGTAAGGAAGAGCTGTGGGAAAAAACACGTCTCAGGCTGAAATATCAATCCCATTTCTGTTGAACATCAATGGAGTTTGCCTCCTAAAGACATTAATGAGAGTGAGATCATGCTCTTAGCCCCTCTAATTGCATTCATTCCTGGAAAAATCATTCTCTTCTCATTATCACTTGGTGGTACAGAAAGACCCTTGGAGGTCAGTCCTGTGATGATGTCTCTGTACATCTGCATCTCTCCAGGGAAAAGTAGATCAAGAGGGAAAGGATTTTTCTACGACGTTCATGTATGATATTAGAAAAATGTGCACAGGACTCCTATAGTGCCTATAGGACCTCTAAAGTTTCTAAAAGCTGTTTCTCTGCTGGGTATGTTAGTGTTCAGAAACTCGTGGTACATCTCTGCTGCTGTCGGCGCGTCGTGTTGGGTTGAGCTGTGGTACCTGATTCCTTGCTCTCAATCAGTGTTGTGTATCTTGAGGTGCTGTGCAGGGCATGAAGTGGCAGGTTAAATGAGGCAGGGAAAAAGAATCAGGGAGAGCAGATAGAGGAAGAGGGAAAGTGAGACAGAAATGGGAGAAAACTGTGTTTATGGCATGAGGAATCAGAGCCCTGAGGTTGGCTCAAAGGAAAAACAAATTCAGATCAGAAGCAGGCATGTTTTTTTGAAACAGATTGATGAGCCTGGAATTGGTCTGAACATTTCCATTGAAAACTTTCCATCAGAAAATGCTTTTTGAATGCAAAAAAATTGCTTTCGTAAAGTTACACTGATTGGGATGAGATTTCCCATGAGAAAAATGAAAGCTTTTTGTCTTAAAGCATTTCTATTTTCCATGAAATTAATTAAAAAAAAAAATCTCAAAGCAAAATAAAATCTTGAAACCCTGGGATGTCTCATTAAGCGGATGTTCTGCTTTTCAGCTAGTTCTGAATTATTTAATGAAAAAAGTCACCCGGAGCTGGGAAACTTTCCACCATGTGGAGTCTCTACATCTTGCACTAGGCTGGGTGCAGCCCAGGCTCTATTTTACATGGGTTTTGGGGCAAAACCTGGTATCATCTGATGTTAGTAAGGGTGAACCCTGGGTTATATACTCATATCTGTCTTTCCCTGAAGAGGGGGATTTCATATACTGCTTTCAAATGAGTTCTCTCTTTCAAAGGGCAGATTTCAGAGCAAGATGCTTTCTGATAGACCATCCTCCGAGCTTTCTGGAGGTGGTTCACTTTCAGCCTTATTTCCTGATAATTGAAGGTTTTGGCAATTTTGCCTCCATTTGAAAGAGCAGAAGTCTCAAAACCATTTGATTTCTACAAGTTTCATGAAAACTGGCAGCTGGGAGAGACCCAAACTCAAGTCCACTGAGGACAGGCTGGGTCAATGATGACATTAAACATTTTGTCTGACAGCGACCAGCTGTCCGACAAACATATGTGCCCCACTTTCTCCAAAAGCAGCCTGGCAGCAACAAGACAGCTTACACTTTTCTGACAGTACAGACAGCACAGCGAAGGAAAAATCAGTATGCTGTGCTCCCCATGGGACATGGAGAAACAGCCCAGAGGTAGATGTGTGTGCGTGTGAAGGTAGCTACATGGCTGTGGATGTTAGCTGCTCCTGCCTTATTCTGCTTTTGCCTGGTGGGAATCCTAAGGGACCCGGGACAGAGCAGGGAGAGGTTAGAAGACAAAATATCCTCATTCCTAGGAAAACAAGCTTCATTAATTCTTTTGTTTTCTTTTTTTGTTTCCAGAACAACTTGCATTACAGTGCCTTTGGTTTTTCACAGATTATGTAGAGCATTCATTTCCCCCCTTGCGTTTGCTGAAGAGGTTCTCTTCTGAATGTGTGGGTAATTGAACTACATGTGTGTGTCTGCCATGAATTGCCCTGCTGGGCTGTCACTGCAGCTCCTGCTGGGAACACAGGTGCTGCGTCCTGATTTTTTAACCACCGTGTTGTCCAGAAAGTCAGAGATGCTAATGCTGGTCTATTATTGAGGCATGGCTCTGGAATGCAGTTTTGTATATACAATATGGGCTCCACAGACTGAGAGGATTTGGGGGGGACCAGCACCTCACAGTGTGAGGTGGTTTATGGAGTAAATGCCCACACCCCATCTCTCAGAAAGAAAGTGGGAATGTGGAAGAGGGACTGGGAGAGTGGAGAAATCGTTTTATTCTCAAGCTACAGCCCAGACAAATGGCAGGATTCTCATTCTTCGCTCCTGAGCTTGGGAAAAGGTGGGAAAACTACGAGTTTAAACCATTTTAACATCTTCTCTTGCTGGGCTCTGCCATTCTGAATCGTCCCTAGCCATCCTGGTGTGACTTCTTTTGCACTTGTGGCTCACGGCTCTCCAAAAGAGGTGAGAAAAAGAAAAGAGCTCCTATACGGAGCCTTCCAGCCTTGCTCCTGCTGTGCCCTCTGCTCCACCCCACAAACAGGGAACTCTGGGCAGAAATGCTGCCATTTCCCTTTGACATCCACGTTATCCATTTGGTCCTATTACATCTACCGTGGTCACCTCTTGGTCTCCAACCTGAAGTGAGCCGGCAACGAATTTCCTTGGGTTGAAAACAGGGGTGCAGATATCTTGTCCCATGTCTTGCACAGGAGGGATGGCATGGGTGGGAAATGCCCGCACACCTCCTTCCAGGGACCAGACCACTCTCCATGATATTCATCACCAAAGGTGATGTACGTGTGACCACACTAAGGAGGACTAGGAGAAAACCCCAAAACCCATCTGGGGTGATGCTGCTTTGTCTCACCAGGATCCATTCCCAACTTAACTCCATGGGCTTTTCCCCTCCAACCAACTAGCTCTGAGGCCACCTAATTCCCAGCAGTGGGTGGTGGTGGTGAGAACTTGCACTCCTGGACCTGGGATGCAGGAGGTGACCAGAGCTTTGCATCATGCTCCTTAGGGCGCGGGTAGGAGCCACCACTCGCCCGGGCTATAATACCGTGTCGGTACGGCACTTGCATGCCTCTGTTTGGGTAGGCGATAAAATTATCAGCTCCTTGGGGCAAAGACTGCCTTCCCAGTTTATGTTTGTTATTAAACATTTATTTTTAAAATTGATTAAAAATTAAATAAGGGAAGGGATTTGTTTTAGCCTGCCTCAGAGAATGACGTGGGTTGTGATTTTGTGCAGAGACCAGACTATCCATCATTCCCATTCGGAAGGAATTAAAACCAAATGGATTTTTATATGGATGTATTCACTCAAAAAACCTTTTGATAGCCTTATTATATTTGCTTACTCTAGTTGCAAGTCAGGTACGTGGTATAACTGAGCGTCCACAGCTATTCCCAGCTCTGCAAACCTCAGATAGCTTCTGTAAGTGCCTGCAGGCTAAACAGCATCCCTAAGTAAAACGTCTGCCTCTCTTCCACTTAGGAATGCTGTTAAATGTGGAAGGGTATTTCTACACCTAAGATTACTCCTCTGTTTCATGTGCCATTGGCTGTTTGTTAGTGCAATTAATTGCAGAATATTTTCCTCCCATGCTTCAAAGCAAGCTGTAATGGTACCCCTTGCAGGGGGTTAAAGTCAAGCGCAGCTACCACAGGTAAATTCATGTGGCAAACTATTTCTAGAGAGCAAGCAAGGACAATTTAGTCACCTGGGATAGTGAAATGTTTTGTGCATTTATTTTGTTGCAAATCAGGTGGGTACGTACACAGTCCCCATTTGCAAAGTAATCTCGGAACTGGGGGAGAGATGTAAGTGAATTAACACTGTTATTGTTCGCCCTTTTAGCTTGTGCATTCCTTCCCTGCTATTTTCTATCAGGAGGAGAAATAAATGTGTGAGTCAGGTACGTTCTTGTAATCATACTTGTCTTTCAAAAAAGGTACACACACTTTCATTAAACACAACAGAGCCAAGAAGCAGCACGCATTCTTTGCTTTCATCTGGCCCTCCTCTCAGCTCAGTGCCCAAGCAGCTCCATCTCCCTGTGGTGTTTCATGGTCCCACTTGGAACAGGTTCTCTTTCTTTTCTCTCCAGACACATCCAGGCTTGACATTTTCCAGCTCCTGGGGGTGCGACGAGGGGTCCGCCTCAGGCTACATCAATATGATGTTTTTCAGTCAAGATGTTGGCTGCTGTCTCGCTGGGTTGTTAAGGATGGTGATGATTCAGTGATGCAGATGGTGATTTTTTTATCACTTATTACAGCAGTGATGCACCAAAACCCAGTTCTATGTCTACGATGCTTGCTACTTGGGGGGAAACCCATGTTCCTGAGATATCCATCTGGGCAGCCCCACAGAGAAGGCTTTTGCGTCTTGCTCCTGAGTTGAAAGACAATTTCCAGTAACTTCTGGTAACTTTTTTTCTACCTACCCAGTGCAAACTGGGAAAGGAAGGAGAGGCCAGGGGAAGGGGAGCCTGCTGTTTGGAGTGGGGACTGGGGAGGCTGTCCTGCTGCAGGAGAGGATATTCCCTGGGGACCATGCTGGCAGGTTCTGCTCCCTTCTTGCAGGCACCAGGGAGCTGTCAGATGTGCCTTTGGTCCTTTGGGCTGCCTTGCAGGTGTTTGGCTGAGTCCAGGGATGAAGAGGAAATGCATGTTCCTTGGCTCCACACAGTAAAAGCAAATCACAGCGTTGTGGGCTCAACATCAAGCTATTTCTCGAGTTACCACATTTTCCAGGGATGCAGGAATGGTCCCCAAGTGCAACATCACGTGAATGCACCTTTGGGAACCCGGGCTCTGCTCTTCGATGCCAGTTCATTTTGAGGTCCCTGCAAACTGTATCACTTTGTGCAGCACAGATGGCCGTGGAAAAGCACAAGCAGAAGCAGGTCTAATGGTGTCAGCTGATATTCTCCCAACCGTGAGGTCAACTGCCTGCTCTGCTGCCTGTGTGATCTTGACTCCAAGAAAGGATTTGAATTCAAGGAACAATTGTATGAGCCTTCATTGCTGGAAATAGTGCTTAGCTCTATTCTTTCCTGGTATTTTTCATGCCAGCCTGTCGTAAAAAAATACTTCTGTACTGAATTTCATAGCTTTCCTTCCCCCTTTACTAGTAACACAGAATCACCTCCCTGTTTCTTTAAAATTCTGAGGTTTAGCAGGTAGATAAATTACACTTCCTAAAAACCCAGCTCCAGCTGTAAAGTAAATACACCTTTCCTCTCAGGGAACCCTTGCTTTGACTTGTTATTTTGAGCTCCATCATGGTTGTTGCCATGCAATGGCAACTTTGTGGAAAAGGAGGTTAAGTGCTAAGGTTAAAACAGGTTCAAGCATAATCCAGAGTGCCCTTGGCAAAGACAGAAGTGTTTTAGTGGGTCTCATTCATCATTGCCTGACTGCTTAAAGTGGTGGAGTGGCTCATTATTGGTTTTATATGCCTTTATAAGAGCTGCAAAGAGAAAAGTACCACTGTTTTCCTCCCTTAACCCACACTCAACAGGGAACAATGGTATTTAAGACCTCAGAGTGCAATGAAAAAGATTTCCTCTTTATAAACCAAATTCCTCTGCATGAGCCACATGGAATGGCTCAGGCTCAGCCCCAGAGTGGAGGTTTCTGTTGGTTTGTGGAGTTACATCTATGACAGCATTTTGCAGGGAGCTGCTCTTGCCAGCTGGTATGGCCAGACCTGCCTTCGTGAAACCATCGCCTGCCCCTAAGCCAACTGGTGGGTCTTCTCCTCATTGATCCTGCCAAAACTTTGTCCTCCCAGGGGACTGGATGAACCTCCCAGGGGCTGTGGACTCTGAAATGTAGGGAAAGACTGCACCATCATGGAGCATAACAAAAATACATTCTGGGGATTACAGATCTCAAACACCACTGAGCAAAGACCTTCTTAGTGCTCCATCCTTACCCATATATTTTGCATGTCAACATGCAGTGGCTCAGAGTAGTCCATACCTGAGAATTTTTGTGCAGATATGTAAATTACCAGAATAAAGCAGAGGTCTTGACTATTTTTTTTTCAATTAAGTGGCTGCTTTAACTTTATGTACCTGGCCAAGGATCTTTACAAAGCTATTCCTTATAGGTATCAGGCTATATTAATGCCACCAGAGAAAGCAGTGGTAAATGCTAGTGGAGGGTGAACGGTTCATCTCATGCATTCAAAAGCAGCTGAACCCAAACTGGAACAGGCACAGAGAGAGACTATGAGGAGGATTAAGAAAAAGAGACACCTGTTTTAGGAGGGAAGATTATAAGAGTTTAGCTTGTTTAAGCTAGCAAGGCAAAGGCTGTGTGAAGGACTGTGATTACTCTGTAGAAAATACGTCAAGGGGATAAGCACTGAGAGGGAAACGGAGCTATTTCAGCTAAATGATGATGCTGGCTTTGGAGCAAATGGCATAAATTGGTCATAGATAACTTTATGTTGGAAGTTAGAATTATTTTTTTTAAATGTTTGAAGGAATGAAATCCTGAAGTAACTGCTCGGGAGGAATAATGGGGATAAAAAGCCTAGCAGGTTTTAAAACAGGATCATCCCTAGTGGATGGGATTATATGATGTGGTTGCCAGTAACAGGAGGCTGCGTTCAAGGACCTCTCCAAGTTGATGCACACCAGAATTTTCTGAAGAAAATTCAGGTGTACACCTGAATTGTGGGTGTTGAGCACGTCTGATTCGGGTTCAGCAGGGTGGTGAGATGCCTGGGAAACCTGGAAAAACACAGATGTGTCCTGGAAAGCTCTTTCCCCTCAGTTCTTGGAGGCACATAGCGTGAATCCTGTGTTTCTTGGCCATAGGAAGATTTTCGTGCACAGATTGTTAGATCTGGAAATTTTATTAACTGAGATCCTGTCTATATCTGGATGGAGATGTTAATATTTAGTCCCTCGGGGTGGTTAACTCTGTCCAGTGCTGCGTGAAGGTCCCATGTGGAGACTGAAGCACCTTCAGTGGTTGAGGCTGTTCATGTTTCTTGCTATGAGCAGCTACACAAAACATGCGTGTCAGACTCCCGAACTGCAGACAATCTCCGGTCTGACAACCTCTCAAACTTGTTAATGTCAAGGTGAGGACATCCCTGAGTGCTATTCAATGTTCTCACCTTCAAGAGGTGGTAAGAATTTCCTGGGGGTTTTGCTAATGCTCAGTCTGGCTGAAATCAAGGCAGTGGATGTGGTGGGATCGTTTATCATCTGTATTGATATAGCATCTGTGAGCCACTGAAATGTTGCTGTATTAGACTTCTACGAAAATGGATCAGAAAAATGGTCTTTCCTCTCTATCACTTGAAAATAATATAGTGTTTTCTCTGATTTAAGGGAGAAAAAGAGGGGAAAGCATTGGCTAGATTGATTCTGACCAATAACTTTCCACTACTCATAATACAACAGAGAGAGGAATGCGAACCCTATTTGAAAAGACAATAATACACTCCTCCTGCAGAAATGAGTGAGTTGGTCTTGATTTTATCCACCTGGGAACCCTGATTATTGTCTGATGAAAGAGAGCACCTGGTCTATTATCCCATAAATAAGTGCGAGCAAATGCACTGTGTTTTCATTACAAAGCCTGGCTCCCCTGCAGGGCTGCCGCGCGCTCAGGAATATACTGCAGGAGAGGGAAGAAATTTGGAAGTTTGCCCTCAGGTTTCCTAGAGAGACAAGGCTGTGGTAGCAGTTAGAGAAATACTCGCTCTGCCCACCGGGGTTTCCCTCCCATGGCTAAAAAGCGATTGTTGTTGCTGTTAATTAGAGCTGTATGGAAACATTCGCAGGCAAACCTGGAGCCACGTCACACATGCCTTGCGGGGTTGTGTTACGGGCTTCAACTGCAAATCAACTCCCTTTCATGACACGAGGCGATGCCCGGAGGGAGCGAGACAGAGATCTGGCACCAAGTGATGCGGGAACACGTTTAGGACAAACCACGGTCCAGATGTGGACTAATTAAGACTCACTTTCTGTTGACTTAGGGGATATTATCTAAAAAAATCTGGGGCTGGCATCACAGCTTTGTGCTGAATGTGCAGCCCAACCTCCTTTCCTCTTGATTTTAGTGCCAGCACTGGGGTTTTGCTCTGAGCCCGTTTTGTCCCCTTTTGAATACTAAATTTTGTGCTTGAAAGTGCCACTCAAAGTGAGGACAGCAGCAACCCTGCTGACACCACTGTATGCTGCTGTCAGAGGGAGTACTATTGAAACCCTTTGCTAGATTCACCCACAACACATCTCCAGAGGGATTGCCCTGATGTAAAGGAGAACTGTGGGTCAGGCCGGCTTGGTCCTGCTACAAAAGGGGGGATGTTCTGCTTAACCGATACAGCCAGCAAGGAGAGAGGCTAAAAAGTAAATCTGTCCTGATTGTTTGGGACAAAGTATAATAAAGTTGTTTGAATGGGTGGGGGTGGCTTTCCAGAGTTCCCTTGGACGTTGGAATCACATCTCCTGGTCAGCAGTAAGAGGCTGATGTGGGTGAAAATGGAGCGGGACAGAAGTGTGAAGGATGTGCCCCAACCCAGCAGCTCAGCATCCCCCCTGAGATACGTGTCAGACTGGGATGTGAGAGAGTTTTCCGTTTCTCGCCCTTGTGTTCCAGATCATTTGCTTTGACTGTGTGCATATGCTGCCAATTCACCAGCACCTTTACGCAGTCAGTTATCATTCACATTTGCTGTTTTTTTAATGAACGTTTGTTCAGTGGAGCATTTTCCAGGGAGCCTGCGTGGTGCACAGAGCCAGCCCACATCCCAGCAGCCTCCAACACCATCCAACGCGAGGAATCAAGCTCGGAAACAAATCAAGAATATATTATGTGACACGCACCGCCTGCGGTGTGAGACAGAGGGGGACTCTGTGAATGGGAGTCTTGCAAGAAAGTCCCAGCAGCCACGCAGATTGAATGCTGCTTGTCAATGCGGTGGAGAAATCCCAGGAGGAATCACGGCCCTGCTGAAATTCCCTTAAAATCCAAATATAGTCTCAGTCACTGCCGCACTGAAGCACCTCACCGTCTTCTGTTCCCACCACAAGGTTCGTTGTCTGGGTTGCTGTTCCCACCATCCAGATGGAGAATGAAAGCAAACCAGGGTCTACGGATTTCATGGTGATGAGTGGCCTTTGAGGAACATCCCAGGACCCCCAGATCGTCAGGAGGGTACTGAGAGGCAGAAAGGATTTAGACAGAGCCAGGGCTGAAAGTGAGTCTTCTAAAGATCCAGGACTCACACGAAAAAGGGAATGCAGGGGCTATGTGAACGCTTCAGAGAGTGTTGGGAGGCCAATCCACTTTGTTGGTAGAGAGAGCAATGCAAATTCATAATTACTGTAGATAAACACGCTTGAGTTAATTACTTCTCCCATTTGATGCCTGTGCAAATGAAGCAATGACTAATAGAGACCGCTTTCCTTTCTTCTTTGCCGTGAAAGCCAAGGCTGCAGCCTGTGCTTGGGAAGGACGTGTCAGGAAAGCCAAGGAGCAGACAGAAGAGCAGACGTCAAAGTCGAGCAGCTCTGAATCTCACTGGGGGCACGAACCTGTGACCAGGAAACTGGACTTGGATTTCAGAAGCTTTTACTTTTGTCTCTTTGCCTTCAAAGGCGGTGCTGCCTGGACAAAATCAGTCTGGCTTTAAAGTAGGTCAGACTCTGTAGGACTGAAGTCATTTCGGGATGCTCTGTAGAAGAAGAAATACATGTCAGTGTGACACCACTCCGTACAGAGGCTTTTAATAGAGCTGCTCTCCATGTGATTCAGAGAGTGGCTGTGACACCGAAGAAATGCTCCATCTAGCTGAAACAACTCAGGGATCACAAATCCCACCTGAAGGGATGGACTCAAGCAGAGACGAGGACCACACAAAAGAAACATGGGAGTGGAGATTCAAATTCTCAAGCTGCTTCCAAAAAAAAATGAACTCGGAGAAGGGTCCTGAGCACCTTTTTTTTGGTGTCCCAAAAACCTAGTTATCCACTCAGACACTACTGTCTCATTAAGTAATCCCACTTTTTTTTTGGATAGTCTGTCAGCAATTCATTCTGGACTATTCTAATAGCATGAAGGCATCCTGGACACTCCTGCTCGGTCTCAGACACACAATTAGCAGTTTCTGGTTCTGAACAGCTTGTTAGTGTGTTGGGAATCAGAGAGGCGACACCAATGAATCATGATTTCAGGCACCTGCTCAGCAGCTGTGGGTTTTGGATCCCCCCTCCGTTAGCAGTCCCAGGGAGTTTCAAACCTGTTTTCAGGGAAGCATTTCCATTAGCCTGGAGAGAAATTCCCATTTTGTCCCCTGTCATCCCCCAGCAGCCAAAATCCTTCTGCCTCATGTTCCGGGGAGGTGGCAGTCCCGGGCACCGCTGCGCTGCGGTTTGCCCTGTTTTTGCTGGGTGCTCTAAAATCTGCTTTTAGCTTAACACATCGAGCCAATCTGTTTCCTGAGCCCAGCTGCAACCACAGCCCCTCCGGGGGAGCTTGGCAGCGCTGCTGCTCCGGCACCGCTCGCCCGCCGCGCTCGGGAACGCCGGCTTTTTGGGAAGGCAGCGGAGGGGAGCGGAGAGGAGGAGGAGGAGGAGGATGTAAAAGCAGATCAGGGCAGCACCTCGGAGCCACTCTCCCCTTCTCCCGGAGCCGCCCACCGTTCAACGGGAACACGAAAGAGGACAGAAAAACAATATTTGCTGACTCTCTGGGGGATGCAAGGCTGAAGCGAACGCCACGTGAGGGATCCATGCATTATTCATGGAGCTCCGTGCTGCATGCTGTCCCCCACCGGATGAGCAAGTTTTTCTTCTTCAGAGGGATGCTCTTCACAGGCAGTTTAAACCCCGATCCCTTTTCTCCACTGAGCTGGGACTGAAGGACACGAAGGCATGGCTGCCTTCCCTTCATCTCCCCAGGTGGGAGCAGCCAGAAGGGTTTATCAGCCCAGCCGTGCGTGGGATGTGGACCCTCGACCCCAGAGAGAGCATCTTCCCCAGGCAGGGTTCGTTCTCGGTGCCCTCACCCTCACTCCGAGCCAGGCAGCAATTAGCCCTCTATTCTCCCTGTCTAGACAGGCCTTGGAAATGGTGCTTCTGAGTCGAGATCTTCCAGCTGGGGTGGGTTCGTTTCACAGCTGCCCTTGGAACTGCTGCCTCTTTGTGATGGGTTCCCGTCCTGCTGGACCACAGCCCAGCCAAACCCGCTTTGCAAAGTGCACCGGGACCAATTCCATGTTGTTTTGCTCTGTGGTGCACGTACAATAAATCAGAATAAAAATCAGAGCAAGATTAAGGTAACACTGATGGGGGCTTGTTTGCATTTTACTTCTGTGTTACCATAAAATATCAAGCTATATTATAACATGCTAGGGTTTTATAGTGTGTTATTCTAGGCTTCATATATTATGAAGAGTTTATATTAAATATGATATTAATTAGGTTTCTATGCACATATATTATTAAGTGGATATTTAGTATAGATTAGGTGGCTTTGTTATAAAATGCCATCAATTTTTCAGTACAGCAACATGTTAAAAATCAAAGGGAGTAAAGCCATAAGTCGGAACTGTCTGTTTTACCTACCTAAAATAAAATACTTCAGCATTTCTGAAACCAAACAAGGAAGTCCAAGGGATTCATTCAGACTTTTGTCCTGAAGTGATTTTCACTGGGTCCAATTGACACTTTGCTGTGAAATGCTAGAAATGAGATGAGACCACATTTTCTTCTCAAGTGTTTTCTGATCCTTCCTCCCCCCAGTGCCTGCTCCATCCCACCTGTGGGAACAAGACCCTGTGGGCTCTAGGAGGCTGGTGGGAAAGTGGGAGGAAGGGCAAGTTTTTTGGGTGTTTGCAGGGGAAAATGTTCAGCACCTTGGGAAAAATGGTCAGGGGTGGGATTATTCCTCTGCCTCCTCCAGCATCATCTTATCTCTTGGGCTTTCCATACTATGGGAAGCATCTGGAGAGCAGCAGGGCTCTGTGTGTGTGTGTGTGTGCATGTGTAGGTAGAGAAAGGCTCTCCATGAGTACAGACATCCCAAAAGACCCTCTGTTAGCTGGTAGCCACCTGAGCCTCCTGATACACAGCCACCATGGGCACACACAGTGGAGGACCTTGCCATAAAACACACAAACATACACATAGACCCTGTGGTATTAGTGACTAATGCCTTCCTTATTGGTATAAACCACTCAGAGTGACAGCCTGGGACGGGAGGAATTTATGTTTCTTAGCTTTGTCTCTGGATGTTCGATTTCAGAAGAGCTGAGGGATTTTGCTGAACTTCAGAAAGCCTGAGTAAATGGGCCGGAGAGAAGCTTGGGGAGGAAGGCATCTGTTTTTGCCTCCCTGGAAAAACCTCCACAAGGCTCTTTTTGGCCTGATTCAGCTATAGCAAAACTCTCTGCAGCAGCTTTGGGTTGCGATGTGGTCCCAAATGCCACAGAGGTGAGGGCTGTCTCTGCCTGTGGAAGGTGAGAGCCATATGGAAACCCCTGCACGATCTGCTCTGCGGGGCTGCTGCTGATGTCTCTGTTTGTCAGGCAAGACACAGCCCCAGCAGAAGCCCAAGGAAAAATTAGCTACAAAGCAAGGAGTGTGAAATGCTGAGAGGCAGCAGGAACCTCTCTGTGCTTCGATGCCTTCCAGCAGGAAGAAGAGGAGGGGTTTTTTAAGGAGCCACTAAGAATTTCCTCACAAGATGGTGACATGTTTGGGCTCAGACAGCCCAGCAGATCTTCCAAGTATGTCCTTCATCGGATGCATTAAAAAGGCCCTACAAACCTCTTCTATTTGTGTGCTCCTGGTGCCCACCTCCTGGGGTAGAAATTGTGCTGGGTTCATCAGAGAGGGATGTGGGCTGCGGTGGGGACTCACGGATCCCTGCTCTCCCAATTTCTGCTGGGGAAGCAGGCACTGCCCGGGGCTCTTTTCTCCTCCAGCATCCACACACTGGGCTCAGGGACTGGGATGTCTCAAAGTTTCACAGCCTATAGAGGAGAGATGGCCCCAGCTCCAGGAGGAGTGAGTGGGGAGCCAGGCAGGAGCTGTGGGGTCTGTCTTACACCCACGCAGGTGCATCTGTGCTGTAAAAGCAGCTGAAAGCACCAGTAGGTGGGTCAGCATCACCTCTTCTCATGCCCTCCCTTGCCCTGAGGAGGGGACACCCTGCATTCTCCCCCTCTTTCAGTTTGCTCTAAGCAGCTCTAAAAACCCAGCACGGGGTTGCAGAAAGGAGAAGTTTCCTGGGGAGCAGCAGGATGCGACCACCCATTAACATCAAACCCACACGTAAACTGTCCCCCGAGCACAGAAAAAAGCTGGTTTCACAGTGGACAATTTCCCCTGCTCCGTGCCCTGGCCTTGGAGCAGGACAAAGTCTTGTGCTGAAACGACTGGGGATCTCCAGGTTCTCCTGCTACAATTTATTGCTGCTTATTACCAGGCTAGTGGGGGAAATCTGCAAAAATAGCCAGCTCCATCCAAAGACTATGGAGTGTTGATGCCTTTGTGCATATTCCCCAAATCTCACACTTTCACCAGCTTTGTGGGTTACACTTCCAAGTCCCTCGCCATCCACAAAGCCCGGTTCTTTACATTCAAGAATAGCATTTCTGAAGTTGTTCTTTAAAGGCAAGTGTTTTCTAGAAAAGATTTTTAGACCTTCTTTAGGAGCCGAGGTACTCTCATGAGAGGAGCCAGCTAAGCATTGCTAAGGACATCCTTTTAGCTCTTGCAAAATTAAATATCAAATAGCTTCTCTCTTACTGTCTTGTACATTTAAAAAAAAAAATGAAAAAAACTTGCTTCAAGTATGCTTCAGTTAGTTTTAAAGAGTAACTTGCCATGAGATATAGCATCGTGTTTCCCAGCTCGCAGATGCTGTGAATTGCTTTCCCATAAAACAGATGAGTGTGAGCTTGATTCTCTTTCAGGTCATATCCCTGTGCAGGAAATGGGCTTTTTTTTTTTTTTTTCCCCAAAGTGCAGAGTTTTCAGCTGAACAGATCCTAATCCCAGCTGCACGTGCATTCAGGCTGGGTGAGTGTGCTTTGGGATGGAAGGCACCACCGAGAGGTGCCAAGGCTCAGGAGCCTTTTGGTGCCTGGGACCTCTCACACTTCAATGAGCTGGGCAGCAGTTCTCTCTGCCATCGCATGTACACATGGGGGAAGGAGGAACTGTGAACGCTCTCGAAGGTGCCCAGGCAAAAAGCCCAAGCAAGAACACCCACAAAGTCAAGAGCAATTGCCAAAAGCTTCCTTTTTCTTGTACACCAGCACTATTCATCCATCCCACAGAGCAACTCTCACAGTTGGGTTCATCTGGTGGTTACATGCGATGAGGTGTCACATGCATCCAGGCTCCACTCTTGGCTCCTCTGGTGAGAAGCATTTGTGGAAGCAGACAAGCCAGCAGGAGAAGCAATTTTGGGCCAGCAGGTCTGAGACTGCTTCAAGGAAGTGCTTGATTTCTGAGCTCCTCACCTTAAAGTGGAGGGTCCCCAAAAGGAAGGGGAAACTCTGAATCTTTATTGTCATAGGATTAATGTGAACATGACCTCCTAATCAGTGGACCATAAACCTCCCTCCCACCCAAGGGCTGATTTCTCTTTGTTTTATGTCTGGGGAATGTACGAAAGGGAAGAGAATTTATTTTGGCTCTGCAACCCATCTGTGATAGAGCAAACTGTCCCCCAAATCCCAGCCTGATGGTTTAACCACTGCAAATGCCCCTGGTTATGACCCACCATGGGGATGTACAACCAAAGAAACCACCATGGCTTTCCATGCAGAGATAAACCCCTGGTAAACTGGATATACTGGCATATATGAAGGGGGCAAGGAGATGTCAGATCTCAGTCCAAGCACCCAGAAGGCTCCTTTCCTGAACTGTTGGTGGCTTCTCAACCACAGGTATCCCTGTGGCTCTGGAGCCCTGAAGGAATTAATTTTCCTGGGTGCATTCATTAAGGGCTCCATGGCACCATAATGCAAAACACCGCAGATTTGTCAGCGTGGCCCTGGGAAGACATCTCATTGGAAAACACTGTTTTTCTTCCCCCTTCAAGGATCTCACACATTTTATTCCTCCCATATCCACAGAAGGCAAGGGTCGGACTTGTGATGAAGAAGAAACACCTTCCTCACCCCTTCTAGGAGGCTTTCATCAAAAAAGATGCACTGTAAATAACCCTTGTTTCCACTCGCAGCTGTGGGTTTTATGTTCTGGGCTGAGGAGATAAACTAACTCCCTACTCGCAACAGAGAGTGTTTGTAGCATTCATTTCCAATCCTCTCCCCCCACGCACCCACCTTGGCATGACAAATAAGAGATTGTAATTCTCTGGGAGGCATGCTTTATGGGAAGCAATGCATTTTGCTGTCCAAGCAGCTAAATATTATGTGGCTCGGCAGTTGACACGAGGTTTGGGCAGTATATTCTCTGGCAGACTTGCCACAATTTTCCGATTCACTGAGCTAATACGGGATGATTAAGAGAAGTCTTCCTTACCAGCTACTACTGTAATTTTCCCCTGCACCATATAATTGTTTCCCAATTTACTTTTGCATAAATGGGGCTGTTTCTCCCTTCTCCATATAGGTCTACGGTTTAAGTTTTCTTTCTCTAATGTGCACTCCTGGTGACCGTGTCCCAGGGAGAAGGTCCAGGGAGCACGTTTGTTCGTGTGTCTCAGTCTTGTTGAAGTTGACTGTTGTCAAAGATGGGAAACCTGGAGAGTAGAGTCTACTTCTACTGTGACCTGTAACTCGTTAAGTCATTTCTCCATCAAAGCACAGACCGACCAGGAGAGGAGAATATGCTTCAGATGGACCCCCAGGGTCTGAGACACAATTCTTGCCCTGTGCTGAGGACAGTTAGCCTTGTACCGAGGTTAGTCAGCTACTGTGTGGTGACCTGTGTTGCCCACACTACATTGTTCTGTTTAAATTGTACCCAGGTCCCATCAGCCTTAGGGCTCTGTAATTGTTAACGCTGTTTCAGTAGGATTTATTGGCATATTTGGCTCCTCCTGTACCCTTATGCAATCTCTGTTGCTGATACTGGCATTTAACAAGCTAATATCATTGTCTTGACATAATTTGGATGCTGTCCTGCAGTTAACAGGTTATAATACAGCTATTTTGCAGTGCAGATACAGTCCTCTCCTTCACCCTGGGAAATTACATATTCCAGCTCCCACAGACGTCGTGTAACAGCCCGTCTCAAAATGTACTGATGCTTCCTCTGCTCTTCACATACATCTTCATGTCCCTTGTGGTGGTACTGGTGTCACTGACCCAGCATGAGCTCATTACAGTTTTGCTTCTAGTCTCAGCAGGGCACAAGGAGCATAACAGAACTGCAAGCATGTCAAGGAACAGGGAATCTGTTAATAGGGTTTTGGTTTTTTTTTTTTACTCGTGGAAGAGAAAGTGTTAGAGATACTCTACTGACTTCCAAGAAAGCTAAGATCAACACATGTACTTTCAGCTTTTATTTTGGAGCACAGCATGGATGCATCACGTAGGGGAATCGGGTGCCTTGATTCTCCTGTAGTTTTTATTCACTCACTGAATTTACTAGAGAATGCAGAGTGCAAGTAACCAAAGGGCAGACTATGTACACACTGTAAATTGATGTGGTAGCACAAGGGCTAGGTATAAATTCCCTTCTGTACTATACGAGTGGGATAATATTCAACACCAGAGGTAATGGTAGCTACATAACAAGTGAGATACAGAACACCATAATATTACCAATATAGTCCTGATGACTATCACTGAATTCAGAAATCGCATTATCCCCTTCATTTGTATTTTATGACTGTGCTTATGTTCATGTTATTTCTGCTATGTGATGAGAACACTGGTTAGAAAAGAGAGGAGGGAGAAAGAGAGGTTATCACTGGCCTAGGGACAAGTGTAGGACATCACTTGTGATTGAGCCAGGATAAGGGCAAAGGCAGACCAAGGCAAAGCATTTCAAATAGGGATAGAAGAATATTAATACACTTGTACATGGAGAAATTCTGGTCGCATGAACAAGAAACCATAATAAAAATAGATTTCCCTTAACTTTCCTTAGGTTGCCTGTTGCCTGCTCCTTTGGCAACACCCAGAATACACTGTCCTGGCAGTAGCAATAAATCTTTAACAATCCAAGATCAGTAAGAGAAATGATCATTTTCCTTGTGGGGATTATTTGCCCACGAATGGATAATCATTGCCCCAGTGGTGACTCTGCACATAACTGGTTAATGCTGGGACAAACCGGCCAAAGCCAAAGGTGGTGGGAGGGAAGCATGATCTGATACAGGAAAGTTAGAAGAGTCCTTTAGCATACAAATCACTTACAGCTGTGTAACTGTGTCCCAACAAAGCTAGTGGAGTGAAAGCTGGGACAGCTACTAAAGAAACATGTTAGACCCTGATGCTGACCACAGTTTGGAAGGGACCCAAGGTCCAAGAAGAGAGTCATTCCAGCTCGGGACTAATTTAAGCACGAGGGCAGAGACGGAAGATGGACAAAGAGTTTGGAGCAGCAAGAGCCTGTTTGGGGAGCTCTCAGCGATGCTCACAAGTCATTTCTGGCTTGGGCTGCTCCATGCTGGGTGGGAGCTCAGCTGATGGATGGCACCTAATGGTGACAGTGCTTGAGGGACCTCGAGCAGGACCTTGGCAGCTGTCCCATGGAATGAACGGCCACGACAGTCTATTATCCAGTGATTTTGCTTCAAGGCCTTAGTTAACATAGAAGCAATTTATCTGTGCTATGTTCTGTCCTTGTAAATACAGGGTCATCTGCCCCTGTTAAAGCACGAGAGGGGAGACAAGGTCTCTTAAGTCAAGGCCTTAAATCTAGACAGAAGCCAAAACATATCGTTGGTTGTCCCATGAGAAGCTCTGGCCTTTCAGTAGTAATTTAGTTGCAGGGTGTTTCGTGTACATGTCTCTGGGGATGCAAATTGCACCTGTTCATCGGATTTGCAGCTCCACCTCCCCGCTAGCCCCCGGATCGGATCATCACTCACCATTATTTATTAGTGCACAGCATCCTTCTCCTCTCCAAAGGCATTGCACCAGCTCTGTAATCAAAGCTGTTTGTGATGGGAAATGAAGGTAGGGTTGGAGCTGAGGACACCATGGAGGAAGGCTCAGTGTGTTTGCTTACAGCTAATTTTCTCACAGCACAGTGCCACAGGCCTTGAGTTCCTGAATATAGTCAAGTCTTCAGGTTTGCATTCCACAAAAAGGGTGTTGTGGTGCTTTTGCCCCAATTTGGGGTAATTTATACACATAGTAGGGATCGGTTGTACTGGTAAAAAAGGAATGGGTTTTTGACTACACAGAGAATGCATCCATTTTCCTCTAGAATGAAGAGAATTGCTGCATTTTTGCCAGTATCCTGACCACAGAGCTAAGCAGCTCGTTTCTGTCAACTAGAAGTCGTGAGAAAGCAGAGGGAGGAAGACAAAAAGAGACAACAAACTACTATTGTAGGTTAAAAAAAAAAAAAAAAAAAGAGGGAGAAGAGTGTCTTCTGTCCTTGGTGTCCTGCCATGTTAGCAGCATCATAGCTCTAACAGGATTCAGGAAGGTATAAGATAAAGATAGCAGGAGAAATGAATCCTAGTCAAGACAGGCTACGACCATTAAGGGAATTTTAACCTAGCCTGAAGCAATGCGCTGCAAACATCTTAAAACACAACCTCTCTGTGACCTTGAAAAAAGATTTTTCCCTGCTTGAAAATAAAATTCAGAAGGGAAGAAAGGAGAAAATTGATAGAATAAGCACTCCAGACTTTAAACACAGACATTACTGAAGACAGCCTACATAAAGCTTTCTCAATCCCTCATGCACTTTCTCATGAAAAACCTCACCTATTGTTCCATCTTATTTGCATTTGGGAGAGTGGCTGACAGGCAATTAGGGCACTTAGATTAACCACCAACGTTTGCAATCCTTGGTAGAGGCAGAATGAAAGGAAGGCCCAGCATTAGGGGCTGTGCTATTACCTGGCTGTTTGTAATGCAGATCCACACGCTGCATTTCTTGCCAACACCTCAAAGCTAAAAATAGAAACGTTTCTTTCACAGTTGGCATGCGGAAAGAATCTGAGTCCGGGGAGTGGGGACATTAGGAAGTTTCACAGGGAAAATCTCTCATTTGGTTAGTTGTACGTGACCAACTGGCATCAATGACCAAAGCAATGAGCAGCATCAGCAACTTTGGAGTATCATGAAGAATAGAGTTGGCCCAGAGCCTATGGATATTGCATGCGGGATCTGAGAGGACAAATTGAACCTCAGAGCTACTCCTCTTGGGAGCATAATGTTGGTCAGGAACCTCATAGCTTCTGTGCCCCATGGGGAAGAAAACACTTCAACTACCACCTCCACCCCTTCTGATTCACCTGAGTGACACGAGATGGCTGGACAGAAGAACTGTGCCACAGTTTTGATTGCAGTTAAAATCTGAGGGTCCCTGTAGTTTCATGGGATGGGGAGCTTCATGGTGGCCACTGCCGTGTTGTGTTAGTTCTGGTGACCAGTCATCAAGACTGTTGTTTGTAGAATGAGCATGAGAAGATATGAAAATTACCCATGTCATTAACTATGACCAGACTTTGGGTTGGGGCAAGTACCTGACAAGCCTGCCCAAAGAAATGTTGGTTGGGGAGGGAAAAGAGATTCTTATGTATCATGATTTCTAAAGGGAAGGGAAGGTGACAAACACACCACACTTAAGCCAAGTTTTATACCTTATTCCATGACCAATCTTTTCTGCTGGGTCAATTCACCCAATTCCAACTCTTTAGCCTGGACCCACCTGGCTTACCACCAATGTCATGTTTCCAGGCTGAGGTGACAGATGGGCCATCACGTTCTTGAGACAAGACTCCGCTGTCAGCAATGATAGCTACTGATATTTTGACTGCCTTTCCACCTCCTCCATCTCACTGTCCACAGCCATATCAACATCTGGATTACTTGATCCCCAGCAAAGAAGGATGCCTCAGGGCCCTGGTCATATTTGGGATTCTTTCACCCTCTTTGGGACCTCTGCCACACTAACAACAAACTGGATGATGTCAGCAACCTGCCAGGAAGAACAGGAAGACAGTTTCATGTCCTCTGAAGCTAATGAGCTATAGAAAAATGATGACACCTTTTCAGCCTTGTTTCAGTTGACCACAAACACTGATCATGGTTGATGACTCAAGAGAGTTTGTACTGCTTTCCTCCTCTCTGATATCATAGGGACCACAAGCACAGGCAGTGGGAACCCAGGAGCCTTTCAAAGGGGTGTGTCAACGGGTCTTTCTCAGCTTTGCTGAAGTAAATACAAGAGTGGAGGATATAACCCACTGCCTCAGAGATGGCTGGCATGCTCTACTCTGAGCTTTGTTGGTAGGACCTTGTCATCGTAGTAGCACTGGTTTGGCTTGTTCTTGATGTAGCACACACTGTTACAGCTTTGCTGCCTTGTTGTGTTCATTTGGGGCAAATAATTCACTGGGAGTAAATTTCATCCCCTTTGGGTTTACATTAGGATAGTACTTCTTGCATGTGTGTTGGTGAGAAGTCACCTCTCCTCAATTACATTTGTAAGCAGTGCAATCATGGTGAAATGCCTATTTACAGCCAGACTTACTCTTTTTTAACAGGTCCATGCAGAGCAGCTTTTGCTTCTGGCAGGAACAGCCAAACACCCCCTCAGCACATGCTAGAGCCAGTAGGCAGCCCACCTCTCCACTTCCTTCTGAAGGTTCAGCTATTCTGCAGCTTGAGGTCCATAAGTGAGGTCCTGACGCCCACTGAGAAGGTGAAAGGCAGAGTGAGTGCGGTAACGTATACCCTAGGAGGAGTTAAGTCTTGATGTGTTTGACATTTGCTGGCACGTCTCAGGGACGCGGTTGCAGTCTGTCCTTGATGTGTTAGACCAGAACGCTGTGGTAGTGTCAAAGCACTAATAAGATCAGCTCGAATCCTTTGAATGTTGTTTGCTCTGGAGGGAAAGGGGGCGGTGAGATAGAAGAGATGGAAGGGAAGAGTGCTAAAGCTCTTTATGCCAAAGGAAAGGAGATCACGACCCTTTGACTATGGATACCCCCAAGCCAGGCAGAACGGGATGTTGGCATGGGAGGATTATGTCAGTGTCATGTGTTTCCTTTCTCCACAGCTGCCGCTGGATGGGAGTAACATGAATCACCAAACACCACAGCTATGTGGTGTGGCCATGCAGGGAGAAGGAGAAGCATTGAACCCGATACTTGTCACCATCCCAAGCTTGGACCAACCATCCCAAAGAGGGATGTCACTATGGGTATCTCTACTATAGGCATTGCCCAGGAGGTTCCACCTACTCAATCATTGCCCATAAGAAGAGGACACTGGTTCAGGAGTGACTGCATGAGGAAAGCACCCAACACCAAGTATCTCATGGTCTTGTGAAGAATCATTTCACAGGCTGTGTTTTAAGGAGAAAACATTAGATCAAATTTTGGATTTCAGACAGCCTTTGGATGCCACCTTTCCCTATTCTCTGAAACAGCTGTCATCTCTAGGTTAAGAAAATATCTAAAAAATACAATGTTGAATGCAAGACCTCCTCCTCCAGCTTCCAGAAAACCCAGCAGCAGCACAACACGCTTAAATCTTTCCCAAACACAACTCCTGAGCATCATTTTTTCTGGCCCACATGGCCTCCAAATTGCAGACACTGAAATACTCCTGAATGTGTCCCTCTGTCCATCATTTCAGTGGTTGTAGTAGGATCTCTTGCATTGCTATTTTCCATTAGGTGTGTGTGCTTCAGGTGCAGTGTGCATAGGAGAAACTGGTCCCCCATTAGACATCTCCTGTTTTGCTTCTAGGTGGTGATATTTGACTGATGACTGCAAGATTTGAACAATGGTTGCAGGTGTATCTGATTCTCATTCAGGTTCTCCAGTTCAGGCTGTCCTCTTACTCCATAGCGCCGTGTTCCTGTCTGGGTTGAGCATGTAGCCTGCAGAATTTGCTAGTAAAGGTGGCTGAGACTCCTCGTTAGAGATGTTAGGGTGCAATCTGCTTTCATTTCTGCTCAGACACCTGTGGTATGTGCTAAAAGGGAGCAATTTTGTTTCCCCTGCTTCAATACAGAATGGGCTGGGAACACAGAATGTCTATCTAGGTCTTTTGCAAATGATACTTGCTGTGAATGAGCACTGATGATAACTGCAGAGGACTTCACTAAAAACTGTCACTCCTGGATGATGCTTGTGTTTCTCCCCACCACACACAAGCTGCTTTTTCATTGTGAGCAATGAATTGGTTCCCACAGGCTGCTGTCATTTGCAGCACCACCTGGAAGCGGAAGCATGGTGCCTCTTCAGATCCAGAACTCTGCCCTTCATGAGTCTGTGGGAACGTCCCTCCAACCACCAGACACAGAACCACAGGAGGACAGATCTTTGATACCAGGATGTGGAAAAACTGAGGATATTTATCATTACCCCTAATATTTTAGGAAGCTATGGAAATCCAGAGAGTGAGTCTCTTGTCCCATGATCATCTGGAAGGATTCTGCTGCAGAGGACAGACATTTCCCAACCCTGCTACGTGTCAGTGCAGTGTCAGAGGAGATGTGGCAAGCTCTGAAGCTCATAGAAATCCATCCCAGAATATGGGAGCCTCAGGGGGCTGGTTTCCTTCTAGAGTGACTTCGTATGGATCCAACCAGCCAAGCCAATCTTCACATGGACCCAGACCAAGGACTACACTTGCCTGAAGGTGCGGCAGAGATTTCATGTTTCCAGAGAAAGGGAACATCATCCAAGTACTCTCTGCCTGGTTCTGGAAGAGAAAGATACTGTTCTGCTTTACATTCAAATTATTTTAGTAACTACGTCGAGCTCCTGTCAAAAAAGCTGTCCTGTCATGGCAGTGGCCCCTCCGTTAGCTGGACCGTATCTGGGAAGTGAGCCAAAAAGAGCCATAAACTCTTCCTACCAAGTCCCAGTTCCACAGTACCCGCAGCTGGCGCAGTCAGGAGACGTGAACACCACAAATTGTTATGCTTGGTGGGATGCTGAGCTGTCACTCAGTCATTGAAATGCACTGCCCTGGTCCCAGTTCCTTGGCAAACTTCCCAGGGAAGCGGGTCGGCTGGGTAACAAGGGCCCTTTAAGTGGGTTTGCAAGCTGCCCTGCTAAACCAGATTTGTTTGGTACTCGAGGCATTGCAAAGCCTTGCACGCAATGGGCAGGAGGCTTGGAGGGAGGCAGGGGGTCACGTCAGCAGATGGAGACATGTGTTAACATCCTACGGCACCAACAAACGCATGCCCGTCTCCTCCCAGGGCAGCCTGCCAGAGACAACACGGGATGGGCAGCCTTAGCAAGGCTCTGGGGAAGGGATATACCACCCCCCTCAGACAAGACCAAATTAACATTGCATAGGAAAAGCTGGAGGTCCCGGCATCCAGAGATCATCACGTGCCAAGAGACAAAACCATCTGAGCTATTTGGGCGCTGGAGCTGCCATCCCGCACAGCTTTCCTTGGCAAAGGTCCTCTGCTTCACAAGCAGAGCTGGCTCAGAGTTTTCCAGCTCAATTAGTTTTTGTCTGTTTGATTGGGATTTGGGGCTAAACTGCAACTGGTGTTGAGAAAGGTTTGAGAAAGGCCTTCTTTAGAAAATAAGTTTAAGAGTAGGAATATTATATTTGCCATTGGTACAGCAAAAGCTTAATGGTCTTGGCTTACTGCAAGGTCAAGTGAGCTTTTTCCTTTTGCTTTTTTTTTAAAAACCTCTTTTTTCTTTTAAGAAAGCCCCTGCTCAGAATAAAGCATCTCAAACCAAAATATTCCATCTCAAAGAATTCTCTCTTTCCCTCTCCTCATTTGGTTGGTTTTTTTTTCTTTTTTAATTTGGGTTTGGTCTTACTTTCTTCAAGCTCAGCAAAAAGTAACTGGCAAAATGCTGGATTGGTAGGCTGGTGATTCTAGAGGAAGAGGGGAGAACCCCCTGCCCTTCAAAGTATTAATGAACTGAAAAAATAATTTAAAAAAATATTTTAGAAATGAACTGAATACATCTCTTACAATTCTAGCATTTCTGGAGTGATTTTCAGTTAATAAAAAGTCCAACTGAAGGAAGTTTTGAAATGAAACATCACTTCAAATGAAAAATAATCAAAGCGTGTTTTTTCTCAAAGTGCCAGATTGACACAAACACTAAAAAGACTGAAATGTTTATGTTCTCATTTTTTCCAATTAACAGCTTGAATTTACAGCATGTATTAGTATCAAACTAATTATTTTCTTTTTAAACTGGAAAAAATTATTATATCTCCCTTTCTTCAAACTAACTGAGCTTTACCTCCTACTCGTTACAGCCTTATGCTCCTGCCAAAATTCAAACATAACACAAACTTAGTGTTAAAAAGTAATCAAAGGGAAGGAGCAAGCAATATACGCTGTCTGCTCTGATGAAACGAGACAGTTGCTTTGCACATGAAAGACAGCATTATAAGTAAACCTGAATATAACATTTGTTTTCCTGAGACTTCAAAAATTACTATTATTTCACCCAAGGATGTCTCTCCCAGATGCCATGCAGCACACGTGGCACTCGTTCCACATGGCCCCTGTGCTTGCACCCCATCAATAGACCCCCTTCTCCACCCCCGTTAGTAGCGAGGGGTGCTCTGGGGCTACAGACCTTGGGACATGCTTTGGAAAGCAGCACCCTGCATCCCCCTCCTCCTCTTATCCTGAAACAAAAATTTTTATGATGGGGAAGCTAAAGATCACAGCAGTAAAATGGTGGGATCGAGGGGTGGCACGGGGAAGCCCTTTCAGGCTAGCCCCAGCTGGAAAAGCCTGTGCTAGATAAAACAGCAAGCATCACCCAACTTATTTAGACTTCTAACTTCTGGATATCTAAAATTAAGCAAGAAACCCCCACCCTTGGCTCGTCTGCTCCCATCTGTTTTTTAGAGATAATGGCAATGCTCTATTTTCCCGAGATGTTGTAAAGATAAATATAGCCTTCAAGTACATGAGAGAGAGAGCTGCGAGGAGGAAAGCAGTAACGAGCTCTCTGTGTCCATGGGGGATAACGTGAGAAATAATGGGTTTAAGTTGTAGGGAGAAAGATTTAGGTTAGATGTTAAAAAAAGTTTCCTAATGGAAAGGAAAATGAGACCCTGTGATAGGTTGCCCAGGAAGCGGAGTCTCCATCACTTTGGGTTTATAACAACATGTTACACAAAGGGCTGAAGTGGTTTTGGGGAGCACTGAGCCTGCCGAGGGGAGATTCCCTTGGCCACCTCGTGAATCGTACAGGCTCTGCTTTCATCTTTTTGTATGAAAGACTGAGGGCCTTGTTAACAGGCATCAGATTGAGTATCAGGAAAAATTTTGACACTGAAAGTGTTATTAAGGCTTGGAATGGGCTGCCCAGGGAAGGGGCTGAAGCACCATCCCTGGAGGTTTTCAAAAGATGGGTTGACATAGTGCTTAGAGACGTAATTTAGTAAGGGGGAGGGAGGAAATTTGTATGGTTTTCTTTTGTTTTTTTTATCAGAGTTAGGTTGATGGTTGGACTAAATGATCTTAAAGATCTCTTCCAACCTAGATGATTCTATCTGGTAAGTGCCTCCAACAAAGCCTTGCTTTGAAACAGTTGGGGGTGATGTTTCACCCCACTCGTTCACCAAAACCCGCTTAAAGGCTTAGAAATACGTGGCAGCACAGAGGAACTGCAGATGCTCCCTCGTCCCTACTCTGAAGGCATTGTGTCAAGCAGAGGAGAGCGATAGAGAGAAACAGAGCAGAGCTGGAGTCAGCACATGTGGGACCTCAGCAGGATGTGAAATGTGCTCACAGCCTCGGCATGGAGCAGAGTTTGTAATTTGTGTAGCTGTGCCCTATCGCTCCGAGTTCATGCTTGCCCAGAGATCACTTTTTCAAAGCTTTTGAAGTTCGACTTCCTTTGAATCCCTGGGGATTTTGACATTAAATCCCTTCAGAAATAGCAGGTGTCTGAAAAGCACCATGGCCCAGAAGCTGGGATCAGCAGAGACACGGGCAGACAGAGCTCCCTGGTCTGACCTGATGCCCTCAGAGAGACCAAGGCCCTGCAGGGACGGTGTCAAATGCTGAGGACCATTTGCTAGCTGGACCCTGATAGGTGTTCTGGCAGTGCTGGGAGGCCAGCAAGGATGCTGTGCTTTGAACCCTATACCCTGATGGGGCAAAAAGCAGAGAAGCAGTCCCAGAGGCTGCTCATCTAGGGCTTGCTCCCCTCCTTGCAAAGCAGCAGTGACTGCCTTGGCATTTACAAGGAGCTGAGCAAAGTGTCACTTCAGTCTAAGTCCCACCAGCACTGAATCCCAACAGGAGAGGGCAGAGACAGCTTTTTCACTACACCTATAAAATTCAGGCAACTCTTTGGCTCCCCTGGTTCAGCCCAGGACATGGGCTCAAGCCAAACTCAGAGAAATAGATGCATGTGTGTGTGTCTATTACCCTTCTCCCCAGCTTTGTGTGAGGAATGGGCTAAAATCCAGGGCAGAAAGGTGTCTTTCTCCTGAAGAGCAAGTGAGGAGGAGAGGAAGGGTTAATCCACTGCAGAGGCTGCAGCCTCTAGGTACCTGCGCAAAAAGATCCAGCAATTTACATTGTTTGTTTAAATTTACATACAATTTGAGCCAGAGAAAGTAACACACAGACAACAGGATCTCGCACAAGCCGCTCCACATGCCCACGGGCATTACAAGGGGCACATCTGTATGATAACACTCATCTCCGCCTGAGCAAGTCTTTCTGGAGAGCTCAGAGCTGGCCACCCAAATTCCAACATCTGGCTGAAAGTGCTCATCACCTAGAGGCAGCTTGTCTGTCATGTTTCCACCTCTGGAGGCTGGTAGGAGCTGCTCTGCCCTGCCAAGGGGTCTGGTCTGTCACCCAGATGGTATTTGTGACCAGGAGGTGCTGAGCTACTCCGGGTGCAAGCAAACAACACCTCTGGTGGCTGTTGAGCCGTCCAGCTCTGAAGGAGTTAAATGTTTGATATCGAAATCCTGAGCTGCTGTATTTTATTTCTGTTTTCCTCCGGTGGAAAGCTCCTCTCTCCGGAATCGTTTATTGGTCATTGACAGAACGTTTCTTTTCCTCCTTAACATGAAAAGGTTTGGGAGGTGAGGATTAATCTCGCGTATAAGTCACAAGCCTGGCATGAAAGCTATCTTGCTAACTTTGTGCTCAAAGTGCCTTTCTCAGCATTAGTCCTTGAGCTGGAAAGCAGCACACAGGCAGGAGTGCCAGTTTTGAGCAAACTCACAGGAAACCCCCCTGGGCCTGATCCCTCTCTCCCATTGCGGCAAGAACAGGCTGAGGCAGAGCTGAACTCCCCAGTCGGTACCTTCGGGAAGCCTGGAGGAGGAAGGACATGAAAAACCTGGTATCTCAGAGTTATGGGATTCTGGTCTTGATGAATTTGCTCAGTCATCGTGGTACGAGGGGTCTCCCAGCTAAAGAAGTGCTCAGAAAATATAGCTTTTGAAATACTTACCAAAAAAATCCAGCACAGGTGCCTCCAGGGATGCAGGAAAGAGGACCTGCCTCTGGCCCCATCCTCACCTCCGTGCCTCCT
>JAHREE010000406.1:110791-144911 GCA_033628505.1 Tringa tobata | reverse complement strand
GCTCTCCTCCCTGATCCAGAGTCCCTCCCCATCTCTCCTGTAGTCCCCCTTTAGGTATTGGGAGGCTGCTCTAAGGTCTCCCCAGAGCCTTATCTTCTCCAGGCTGAACAACTCTGGTCCATGAACCAGACCAGCTTTTAACAGGTTAATAGCCAAAAAGGTAGGCTTTCTGCCTTTATTCCTCCTGATAATTAGCCTTGAGTAACCTCTCCCAGAGCAGAGCGCTATGATGGGAAGGCTCAGTGCTGTGTTAACAGGCTGAGGGAGGATTTTCCACCCTAAACCTGTGCCTGGTTTAGGGTGGAAACACAGAACACACCCGGGGGGGGAGGTGTTCTGAAGTGGAAAGGTTTGGAAAAGCAGGTGGGAGCAGGGGGGCTGCCCACAGATGCCCAGCACACGTCTGCCATCCCAGAGGCAGCTGGGTCGCTCCCTGGGTGCAGAGTGGGAATGTCTTCCCTCCGGATGGTTTTGCTGGGAAATAAACCCCATCCCCGGAATGTCCAGAGAGAGAAGAGGCAGTCCTCTCTCTGCCCTCCAGCAAAGTGTGGGGAAGAAATTGCCTCCTCTTTAATCTTTCATGAGAAAATACAGGAATGCTTCAGGGAGGTGCATATTAATGACATATTAAAGCAATATATAACTGGCCATGCAACAGGTACTATGCTTCGACCCCACTCCCCAGGTTCCCTTGGGATTCAGCTCATCAGGAGTTATTTACAACAGCATCTTTTCCTATTATGCAAATAGCCTTTTTCTTGCCCATTTGGGTATATGCAATGTTCCTGTTGAACAAGGGGTCGGCAGGAAGGCTGCCCTAGACTGAAAAAATCAGGTGAAATTCCCATGCTATTAAAATGGGAAAAAAAACCCTCAGTCCTGTTGCTTTTCTCACAGACCTAATACGCTTTTCTATCACATGATTGAAAGCACAAATTATGTTTAATCCTACCACCAGAATTACTCATATCTCTGTGCTCTGAGCATGCCCGGAATAACAAACTTGCAGTCATCCTTTTGAATTCCGCTTTTTCGGATTAGTGACTTGTTTGTGGATTCTCCGCTGAAGTACTTGTGTGCATTTGCTAAATAATCTGGACAAACTTCAGCTTTGGCAGTGAGTTATCAGCTCGACAGCTCCCCGTGCCAGGGAAAAGGGCTGGATATGTACACTTCAGATTACATGGTTGCCAGCTCTAGTGATTTTATTATGAATCTTGCAAAACTTAATGTTTTCCTTAAAGCTTCAGCACTCCTGATGAAATGTGAACTCGCGCACCCGTGGCATTACAAAGCAGGGCTCCGGGCTCCGAGCTGCCGAGGAAAGGTTGTGGGCTTGAGTGAAAAGGCTGGAAAGACAGGCAGTAAATGAAAGGTGCTCTTGTTCTTTCATTTCACTCTCCTTACTTTCAAGCCCAATCTCATTATTTTGGGGGGCTAAGTAGCTAGCTGGGTTACAGCAGGACTTCTGGAAGGGCAGAGAGCTCGGTACCCAGCCGGATAAACCCAGGCATACACACGTCCACACGCACCTGCAAATGCCTGAGCGTGTGGAGCTATTAGCAGAAGAGAGGGCTAGGGCTAACATGCTGCTTGCCCACTAGCCCTTACAGCGTGCCAGACCCTCTGCTGCTCCTCCAGCCCTCACTGGGAGCTCTCACCCCTGCAGGCAGCTCCCCGAGTCTCTGCAGTGCTGAGATCAGATCTCTGAGCTACATCCTCATGCCAACGTTTCTGCCTCCAGATGTCCTAACCTTTAAAGGATGCAGACTCCGGTGTTCATCCCTGGAGATCTTCTTGTCCCAGGGTTATCTTCTCACTCTGTCCCAGAAATGAGGAGAGACAGGCAGAGCAAATATTTGGCAAAATATAATGCAAACACCGGCAAAACCCACTACCCCCAACCTCTGCCAAGCACCGCAGCCCTCTCTAAGTCATCTACAGTGTTATTTAGAGAAACTGTGAGGGCTGTATGAGACAACGGGAGGATAAGTAACAATTTGTGCTTTAATGCAAGCTAGTAATCACAGGATGTCTTCTCAATGTGCTCCGTGTGTCACCAAAGCAAGGGTCCCCTGCCCTGCGCTTGCCTAAGCTGCTTCCCTGGCCCCTCCGAGAGAGTTTTAGCAAGCAGGGAAAAAGTATAAGCGCTCTGTTTTTGATGTGTCACATCCATCACTGGTTCAATCAGCAGAGATTGTGTAGATGCTGACAAGATGTTTTGTCTGTGAAACTGTTTAGACTGATTTAAAGCGCTGGGACTTGTGCTTCCAGGATGCACAACTGCCTGGAAACGGTTGTTATGGCAAACAGGGGCAGGCAGTGGTGCCTGACAGAAGCAATGAGTGTCGAGAAGCCAGTGGGTTCAGGGGGTGGTTCCTTCCTGATGCCGAACTCAGCGGGGTCAGAGGCTGCCTGTGGCCTGGGAGAGGCAGGGATGCTGCGGTCCGGTCTGCATCCACCACCAGAGCACCAGGCATGGACATATCAGTGATTTCTCTGGCAAGATTTCATCCAAAAGAGGTGCAAAGATGCACTTGAGCCAGACCCCAAAGCCCTTCAGACTTTGCCCCGTGACTGGTCTGTACAGTGGACGAAGCTGAGCTGCCCCGTGGATGCAGGACTGGCCAGGATGAGGGATCTTCAGCCCATGGCCTCACCAAGAGATGGAGAACTATGGAAGTAGCTCCTGTTTTTTGCTTTCTGGGAACTAGGGGCTCCTCACGGTCCAGGTTTCCAGTGCTTGTGCCCTGTGATGGCTCTTTGAATTTAATTGCTGCTTTAGCCTGTAGCTTGGCAACTGCCAAGCTGGAGTGAGCCCTTGATCTGGTGGGTCAATGAGCAAACAGCCCATCTGAAGGGGAGAACTGGTCAGGAAGAAATAAGCTCTTTGAGTCTCTTCCACTGGAAGAAGGAGTAGATATTTTTAAAAGCAGCTGGGTTTCCATAGAAACCCCAGGAAAGGGTCCTGTAATCACATGGGGGAAGGGTGTTTTTTGAATTCAGTACAAACAGCTGCCAAGAAGTTACACGCTGAAGGTGGTGAAAAACCCCTGTCCCCCAGCTGAGCTGGGAGGAGAAGTTACTTTTCTCTTACCAGCTTTTTCCAGCTGCATTCAAATTGTTGCATTTTTCTTTGACAGTTTTAGATGCTTTCCATTGCCCAGTGCCTTTCCCAACAGCAAATAACCCCCAAATGCTCTGCTGTGCCTGATGAAACAGAGCCCATAGACACACAAGATTCCAGTATGAAGCCCGGGTTGGGTTAGAAGTGCTTCATCTCCAGATCATCTGCATATTTTGGCACCAGTTTAATCCATTGTAACCATGGCAAGTGAGCTGAGCTGCAAGAGAATTAGAAAGAAGGGACTGGGAGGGAGAGAGCAGACCACAAGGGAGCATTGACAGTGGAGGGGGTGGGTAGAGCTGAAGAGCTTTCCTCCAAGCAACGTGCTTCAGGCGACGTTGTGCCTTGCGTGGTGTCCATGTGCTATTTTGTGGGCAGAAGCGAGCTCAGCCTACCTAGTGACTTGATGCCAGCCTCCTCTCCTCATTGTCCGAACTGGGTGGTGGGTTATGGCCAAGAAACATCCTACAGCTGCTGGTTTCCAGGCTTATTTGCTCCTAAAGATCCACCCCATCCTCATGGAGAACCACTCCTCACTTGCCCCTGAGCCCACAAGGATGTCTGTGCAGGTTCGGGTCTCTGTCTAGATCAGTTATCAATGACAACTGCCAGTCCTCCCCTTTGTGCTTTGACCCATTCATTCCCACACATGTCTCCCTTTTTCCATGTGTAACCTGTAGTTATCTGGATCCTTCCTTCTTTTGTTACGTCACCAGCACAGGCAGCACCCAAATGCTTTCAAGCCATGAGCTTTTCAGGGTAGAGCACAAGGAGTAGGTGGAAATAGACCCATCCTCTGGCTTGTCACTCCCCAGTCCCCCAAACTCCAGACAGATTTGCTGGAGCGGTCACTGAACTATTGCTCAATTCCATTCAGGAACCTCTCAGCCCATCTTATCCCCTCCTGAGACACCTCTGGACCCTTCAAATCCTGTGCCAACGAGTGCTGCAGTTTGATTATATACTGCATGAAAGGGTTGCCACTGTCTTAGGTCTCTGGGGGCATTCCCTGTCCCCTCTGATGTTGCTTTTGGGAAGCAGGTGCCATGGTCACATCTAGTTTATGAGTTTTATTATGTTCCACTCCTATTACTTATTGGGGTTTTTTTTCTGAAGCTCACCCTCATGCTTTCCTGCCCTGGTAGCCAGCCCTGGGCCTCGATGAGTGCGATCACAACGTTTCCAGGGCTCACTGTCCCTTTGTGAGAGAGCACGCTCTCCTTTCATCTCCAGCTCTAAGCATTTTAAGCCGTGATTACCAGCAGAATTGGATGCACAGCACATCCAGGACCGGGAATCAAAGCGTTTGCTCAGCCAGGCTGAGAGCCGGTAATTACAGAGAGGGAAGCTCAGTGTTTTCCACCAACCCCAGCTGCGTGGAGGGGAGCCGACCTCCAAAAACACCTGGGGAGCTTCATTAGGAGAGAGGGAGGGAGATGAGGATGGTGCACAGAGGGGAGGGGTCCTAAACTTTGGCTGCCAAGTGAGGTAGATCCAGATGGTATTTACAGACAATTGCTTTTACGCCTTTGCCCGTTGGTGCTGTGCCTTCCAGGCACAATTTGTTCAAGCTGGCTTTGGCAACTGGGATTGGAAGAAGTTTTAGCAATCCTGTGATTCCAAGGCTAAAAATCATCACACCCAACCAAAGTATACGAGTTATGAAAGTGCTCTGGAAGCATGCTGCTTCAGGGTTGATTTTTTCCCCCCTCCTTTTATGCCATAAACAAGAAAAAAAAGAACATCCCACTTTTGCTAAATTTGAAGCTACAAACTATGGTTGTCTGTCATCTTTTCCCCCTGCTGTCCCAACTGAGAAGCTTCCTAAGAAAACATTGATTACACAAACATATTTTTCCTGATGGCAAAAGTTTTGCTGTGATTAGGAGTAGTAAAAATATTTGGGTCTCTCTTTTGTAAGTCTTTGCACCTTCTCTAGCTCCATGGAGCTCAAAAATAACAAACCACTATCCATTTCCCGGGTGCTTCAAAACCTTTCATATTCATTAGCTAATCAACACTTTTAAGACCCCATAGAATTGCTAAATGTGACTATAGCTCCTTTATGGGTCTGCAAACGTGAGCTGCAGCCTTGGGAAACAGGAGCTTCAGCTCTGCTTTGGTCAGACCACAAGAACAAGGAGACTTTCTGCAAATTGAAAGGAGACACTTAAAATAACCCCAGATGTGCATATTATTGTGTTTCCTGCCTTCTGAGGAACAGAGATGTACCAGGATGAGAGATGAGGGATTGGACTAGCAGCATTTTTCAAGGCTAGATAATTCCCAACTTCCTAGAAACGCTTCAGCTGAAGCTCAGAGGTGGTAAATAACTGGCCTGTAGACAAACAGAGCTGGTGACAGCATGGAAAAAGCATATTTCTTCTAGAATCAGATGATCTCATGCTTCTGCCGTTTGTGGGCCATAGCTATTAGTGCTGCTTTCCAATCAGGCCAGACAATCCTTCCAGGCTCAAGCAGCAAATGTCATCAGCCCTAAAATCAGCAACACCATTACCACTTTAAATTTGTCACGAGGCCAATCCATTTCTGCTGTCACTCTTTTGCATCATGAAGGCCATAGCAGGGCAGGGATGGATAATGAACTGCACTGTACTTGACCCTAATAATTCAGTTTTCTGCCTTAGTGAAGCACAAAAGCCATATTTTGAAAAACTCATTATAGTCAAGCTGCCTTCGGTCTGGGAGGCCAGGACAAGATACATAACGTGAAACTGCCCTAAAAAAAGTAAAACCCATTGGCCCTACATGACAGATTATAGAAGGTAAACGGTTTGCACCCAGGATCCTTGCTGGATGTAGAAACAATTTCTCTTAAATTTTTGCTAGAGAAATCAGATGCTTTGCCCATTCAGACCAGACAAGAAAACATGAAATATCAACATTCTTCATGAAATTAGGTTTCTCTTCATCCACAATGAACCTTTTTGCCTACATCACCATGAAACTTTTACTTTTAGCTTGAAACGAAGAGGAAGCTGGAAGGATTTGGTTCACATACCCAGACACACCAAGCACCTTGATCTGGGTTTGAAATTATATTTCATTTCCAAAATGCTTCACAGGAAAGTCCTTTTAAGTCTGAAATTAAATATTTTGATTTAAAAGGAATGTTGCAAATATGCCATATCAGCAGTTTGTGCGTCCCCACTTTGTTTTCACCATAACTGCTTCATGCATGAAAGCGATTTTGATTTCTGCACTTGACCACTTTCTGACCAAGTATTTCATTAAACTCCTGGACAGGTCCCATAATTGTAGAACAGCTTTACAAGGGAGGTACATTTGCATTACAGCACATTGCAGATTTAACACTGGCAATGGTGAATAAAATCCTTTAAACACTTGTTAACTCTGGGAGAAGAAATGAGTTAAGCTCATTTGTCTCTTTCCCTAGATGAATTTTTCATTTTCTCTTTCAAGCTCACTGACGTTTGCAAAATGATTTTCTGGCATATGTTCAGTCAATAAAAACTGCTGCTGGATTTCAAGTCACCACAAAGTAACGCCTGGCATTAGACATTCAGAGGGGTATGTGCGTGCATTGGGTTATAACAAAAATCCTTGATTTTTATCTCATTTGGATACACTTCAGGTATTGGCTTTTTGTGTCTATCATCTTCAGAGCTGTCAGAGTGGTTGGAACTGTGGCTGATGAATTCCACTTGTCTCCACCTCTGGAAAGTGCAACAGAGAGCACCTTAAAGATGTAATGAAGTCATCATTGTCCTGATTTTAAAAAAATCACCTCAATTTAAACTCACAGCCAATAATTTATGCAAAACTTACATTTCACATGGTTTGAAATCACAGCCTGAGGCACCACATCCTGGAAAATGTTTGGGTTGACTGGATTCATAACACTTTTTAAGATTTCAAAGTTTAGTTGTCACTTCATAAAAATGGAAAAAAAATTATCTGCTGTGACATCTCAAGCATCCTTTTGAACAGGGAAGGCATTTTCTTCTTTGTGCATCTTTATCAGATAATATGCAGCCTGAGATGATTACTCTTTTTTTTTTTTTTTTCCAGCAGACCTTGGGCTTTTCCTGTGAAAGGAGTAAAGCAGTTATTTGACAGAAAAATGAGGCTTTATATTGGCTCATCTTGTCAAACAGTGGGATGAATTAAAATGAAACATGTTCCTTTAAATAGCCCAGTGCTGAGAAAAAGTTAAATTTGCCTATGTGGGCTTTGAAGAGGGAAAGGAGGAGGCAAGGGGGAAAATCTCCGAAGGACCAGCCAAACCCTGTAAGAATTAATAAGTATGGATCATTTTTATTGGCCTGACCCGAAGTACCACGGAAGTCATTGCGAGTCTCATCACTGATTTCCGAGTATGTCAAGAAGAGGCATAAATTGACTTTGCAAAGTCAATGGGGATGTATCGACTCGTACTGCTAAATACCTGGCCCTATCTTTACTGCTTCAGGATCGTGAGGCTGTGAAGTGAGCAGTCTTTAATCAGGAAGTGAGGCAGTTTGGAACTCTATACTTCTGTACTCCCTCCTAATTAATCCCAGGATTAATTTTAAAGCTTGTTTCTCTCTTTCTGAAAGTTTTTATTCCAGAGATGCCCTATGCTGCGGCCAAAGAGACCTGAGCTACATGCTGTCTGCAAGAGGCTGTTTGGAGAAAGGCAGCAGGCAGCAAAGAGCTGAAACTTTGATTTTGAAAAATTGCTAAATAACTAAATAAATTTTACTTCAAGTCATCAGCCTGCAAAGTGATGTTTCAGTGTGTATGTGGAGTGTGTTCAGGTGTTTGGGGACATATCTGTAATTAGAATAAGTAAAGCTTGCCATCTGGAGAGAAAATCTGCTTCCTTCTCAATATGGCTGGGGTCGCAGGCGGTTCCACATATGCTATCAACAGAGAATTTTCTTCCTCAGTTACCACCTGCTGGGTAATCTGTGTTTATCAATGAGTAAATACTTAATTTGAGTCCTGGGTATCAATATGATATGGCTTAGGTGAGGAGCTTGCTTTTGATGCAGGTGAAGAATCATGGTCATTGAAAATAGTCCCCCATGACGTGTTCCAGGCAATATCCTATGGCAATCCATCCCTTGCTGGCTCTCATGGTTTTATTGCCTTGTGATAATGGGTGATTTTCTGAATGCTTTTGTGAATCAGTGAGAAATGTTGCTTTTTTTTTTTTTCAGTGAATTTTACACTGACTTGGTTGCTAGGGGAAGCTTGAAACAAAGACCCAAGAATGACCTGAAAGTTCAAGCACCAGCAAACAAGTAAGAGAAGCCAACACTTACTCAACAGTCTTGTGTTCTGGGGACACGACTGTTGCTTGAGGTAGGGGCCATGCCCTGGCTGCCTCTTTGCCCTGTGGTCCAGAGCCCTGGGAACAAGACAGGGATCTGCTGACCACGCTTGGTGCAGGAGGGCAGGGGCTGAGCCGCCCCTTGCTCGGTGCAAGGGGATCATTGGGTTTGCTCTGTGACTTGGAAAAGGAATACACCAGCTGAAGATGTTATTTTGGTCAGCAAGAGTTTTCACTGGGGAGAAAAAGCAAACCTTTTTTAACGCCGTGGTAAGGAGCTTTCACACTCTAGTCTTGCAAGTCTAACACAAACTATAATGTGATCTCCATCTCCTTGCCAAGCTTCAGGATTTGGCGTCATCCCCTGCCATCAATATGTAACTAATGACTCAAGCCATTAAATTATCCCTGGTGCCTTTTTCTGCTGAGTAGGAGGAAAATGCTTGTAATGGCTATTTTGGGGGTGTGCATCTGTTTGCCTGAAAGAACTTTGAGCTTAAAGACATTAATGTTTCCAATTAAATTACACTTGAAATTTTCTGGGTGGGTGGTTTCCTTCCCTGTAATTGTGTCCTTGTACTGGAGGTGAGGTGTCTCCCTGGTTGCTGTCCTTTTCCTGTCTTTATTGCCATGCCCCAACCCTAGACCTGCTGGGATACAGCATGACTTTGCTCTTGGTGTCTCCAGTGAGCCTCTTACTGAAGATGTTAGAGATCACCATGCTTGTATCTGCAATATGGACCTGTGTTCCACCAGAACTGACGTGCCAGAATTACTTGACCCAGACACATCCAAGAATTGGCAAAGACTTTCAGTTGCCATTTAACAAAGCAATAAATTGACAGGGCAACAAAAATTCCCACATTTTTGTCAGCTGAGTTGTCCAAGAACTTGCCTTGACTTAGGGCTGGATTCTTCTTTCTTATGTACAAGAGATCCTGACCCTGGGAAGCGGAGGACACTGAGTCACTTTCCTTTCCCTGTTTTTGGTCCCCGTGAATCACCTTCCAAGTGAGAAGGTTCATCTTGGTGAAGTTGAGCCAAGGTCTCTGGCATCGAGTTTTCTGCTGTTTCAGAGAGTGAATATCCCTACATGAACACACACAGGTATGAGTAGATGTGTGTTCATAAATGTTCCTTCATTCAAAGCTGCATAAATACACACAGGAGATGGAGGTCTTCCATCACCATTTACCTGAGCAGAGTGCTCCAGGGTTTTGCTGAAGGTCTGATTGAGATTTTTGAGGAGGATACCTGAATATGTGGCTCAACATCAGTGGTGCTCATTCCTTCCACCTCTCCCATCTGTCTCGAAGGGCTTACTCACAGTTTTTTCAGAATTCTGGTCTTGGGCGCACCCTGGGATGTGTTGTGTCTCTTCAGGGGCAGGGAGTTGGCAGCAAGCATTATTCAAATTCTGTAAAAGTTTTAAAACATTTCTTCTAGCTCAATGCAACAAGCCAGAATTCAAAACTGATAATGCATTTCTCAGTTCATAAACTGAATTAACTCTTTTTTGATACGCCTACTAGAAAAAAAATAACTTGCCATATCTGCTATATGGAGAAATTGGTTATCATTCTGGTACTGTCTACAAAAGATAAGGAAATGCTGTTCTAAAGGTTTTTTTCCACAGAATGATTTGGGGTTTGAAAATCACTTCAGGAGTATATTTCTACCCTGATCTGAAGACAGTCCCACTTTTTCATCTCTACCTCTAACTATCCTCTACATCTGGCCAAAATTTACTTGTTACTTTGTTTGTTTATTATTTAAGGGTGCCTTCATTTGAAAATAAGCAATGAATCTCTAGGTGTCTGATCTCCAGTTCTGTTCAATCAGGGTTTTGAGAACAAGGCAGATATTGTAAGAAAGAAAATTCCTCCGTTGCTTCCCTTGCGGCTTCAGGAATGGTGTTTGTTTTAATGTTGGGATTCCTTTGAAAGCTTCACCAGGAGACTCGTTTTCTCTCTGAGACTGCCTCTAATGTGTTTTTTAAGAAGCACCCAAATAGCTAAAGAATAATCCAGATCTCACTGAAGCATTCAAAACGGTCTCTTTTAGAAAAGGAGACAAGGATTTATGGCTGGTGAGGACTTGTTGCAATGAGCGTGGAGAACTGTGGCTCTACTAACAGCAAGATTTATGGCTTCCAATCCATCAGCGCCCAAGTTGTGCGAGAGATTTTTATGACTGGGGCTTTGTCAAGACAATGCAAGTACCTGAAGGTTAAGTCTCTATTTTCATGAATAAAAGTTACAATTGGAGGGGTTTGGTTGTCAGAAGAGATTCCTGAATCATCTGTAGGTTAAGGGGAAAGAATAGCACTCACAAGAGGATTTATTAGGAGAGAAGTACAGCTGAGGGTAGAAGGCTGGTGGGGCATAATGAAATCAAAGAATGTTCTCAAGTTGGTGCTTGCAAAAAGTTCTCCTTCAGGTTTGACACTTTCTCTCAGTGACTGCCAAGGAAGTGCCGTGGTTGATTGCTTGCTTTAAGACTCTACCCACTCTCACATTGAGCCTGACACTGGGTGCCCTTGGCTGTGGCAGGTGACAGCTTCCCCCACTACAGCGGGGTCTTTTTTCAATTAGTGTCATCATCACTTACTGTGGTGGTTAGTAATAAATGTCATGAGTGCTAAAGATCTGTCCCGCAGGCTCTCTGCTTGCAAGTCAACTCTCCATCCATTTAACTCACTGTTCCTCAGTCTTCCTACTCACAAGGGCAGATCTACTTTTCTATTTCTACAGTGTCCCAAGCAATTTCATTCTGACTCTGTCTTTCCATCCATGGTGTGGTCAAGCTTCATCCTTTGTTACCTTTCAGCTGATAGGAGCAACCTTTATCTTCACGTGTCTTTGCATAATGATGAGTTTTGTTTCTGAGCCTCCCTGGTCCAGCCAAGTAAGATCTGCTGTAATCGGCCAGGCTATAACAGGGGCCAGTGAAACTGCTGAAAAATGGTGTGAAAATACTGACATTTGAATTAATTTTATTTGCATTTTTGCATTTTCATGTATTAGGATGTGGGTTTTTTCAGAAGTCATTTGCAATATTCTCTTTACCCTTGTCTTTCCTATGTAGCTACCCATTTAGGTTTCCAGGAGAGACCTTTTCTCCGCGGGAGGCAAAAAAAAAAAAAAGCTTTGGCACAAATTAAGCAGTTTCTGTTTGCCAGTTGGCCAAAAGGCAGGAATGTATCATAGTATGTGTTAATGTCTCCTGCCCAGGAGATAGAATCGTAGAATGGTTAGAGTTGGAAGGGACCTTAAAGATCATGGAGTTCCAACCCCCCTGCCCTGGGCAGGGACACCTCCCACCACACCAGGTTGCTCACCCTCATAGAAGGATAGGAATGCAGGCTTTATCTCTTCTAGAGAAATACAGATCCTAGCAAAGACAAACAACCAACTTCAAACCTGCTTGCAAGCTGGGATCCTTGGTATTGTGTTGTTTTGTCTGCCAGCTTCACCACAAGCCCCCTGCCCCTCCTGAGCCCACGCTCTGTTTAATCCCATTAGAGCTCTTGTGCGGCTCTGGATTTTGCAGGTCTCCTCCCCCACCTTCCCCAAACAAGCTTGTTCATGCCTGGAGGAGCATCAAAGCTGATGGGCATTCAGGTTTTTGTCTCTTCAATATGGGCACCATTTTCTGTAAGCATCATGTTTATCCCAACCAAAAAACAACTCTAGGAAGCAAGGCCAGTTTTCACTACTCAAAAATACCACAGCATCCCCCCTTTTCCAGCATTTTCTTCTTCCTCACTAGCTCACACTCGCCAGTATTTCAGACCCAGACTATGCAGTTGCTGCTTTTCTGTTTCCATCCTGCCTTGCCCTGACTCTTGCAGAATTTCTTCTCTTGAGTACAAGATTCACCTCATCCAGATGCAGATGTGTAAGTCTGAAGTAGTCATTCTGGGCTTGCTGAGTAGTTATTGAGGAGCGAGATGCTCCTAGAGGACAATTCATCTTCCCTATCCTACCTCCACTTCCCAAGAGAGGCTTCTCCTGTCCTTCAGGGCTGCCGTCTTCTCTCTGTTAACTACAAAGGTGGCCACTCAGACCTATTTGGTTTTTTGTTTGGCTCAGGCAGAGCAAATTAATGCCCTCACCCGTATAATTAACCAAAAAAGCCCCCAATCCTACACATGACATTGAGTAAAAGGGCTGAAAATGTACAAATGGATTTCCCGGAGGACCAGTTTAAAAGTACACTCCACTCCACTTAAGTCTAAAATTATCCTAAATAATTCCTTCTGGCAGTTTAATGGTGGGTATTTTGCTGTAATGCTTTTTCTATGACATCTGCAATGACCTAGTTTACTGTTTTTACAAATAATAATTTGTCTTAATTTTCTCTTTGAAGTCGCAAGCAAAAAACAAATGAGTGAAATCTAAACCTGGTAACCTTGTAGATATTTTAGGTCAATAAATTATCTTCATGCATAGCTTAGTATTTCAGCCTTCCACTTCAGTGGATGAGAGCTCTTTAATGCTCGTTAAAATAGCAGAGATAAGTGATTGCAGTCTGAAGATGGAAAACATTGAATAATGCAAAGATCTGTGGATTTTGTGATTTTACTTGGCTAGGGGAGAAAATCCTTTGATTCTTTCAGAACCACAGATAAGAAGAGCTTGCTTTTCAGTAAGGACTATCTACACTTTTGTGCCAAACTTAGTTCTGAAAAAGTAAAAATGCATCACTGATTAAAGTGTTCCAGCTCAGCTATGCCAGAGCTAGACATTTCTGACCTGTTTTTCATTTAAAAATTCAGGATGGAGTGAGGACTACTTCATCAGAAAGCCAGAAAACCTTTTCAGAAACACCATTTACAGCTACTAATGAAGCTGATGTTCTGGATGCAGGTTCTGGATGGTCTGGTGACCAAAGTTGCCCCAAGTTGATTTACTAGATGGAGACCTGATTCCAAGTACTTCAAATCAACATTACTCAAAGCAGAATGATGTTTCTCAAGAGAAAAGCTGGAGGCAAAGATGTTCATGGCATGAGCCTGACTTCCCTCATTGTATTATTTTCTCCAGACAAATAAAAATCCTCAAGGCCACAGACTTTTTTTTAACAAGACATCAAAAAGTTCTGGCAAGAAACCGAAAACTTTTAATGAAAACCAAGTTTGCCACTTTTGTTATTTCCCTTCCTCTCTACAGTCTTCCTGATAAACTGTAAATCAGAGTCTCCAGGGTCCGTTTCAACTTCTCAGAACATCAGTTTCATTCCTCCTTCTTCACAGTGACTGCTTTCTGGGTCTCGCTACATATGGCCATTTGTGCAATTGTGCTGTCTCAGCTGCTGCCTCCTGGAAGTATCATCTCAAATGAGGTCCATCCTTGTGAATCTCAGTACCCTGCAACGGTGGCCATGGACTCACATTCCTGGCGCCGAAGACTTGCACTATTTTTTCCTTTCTGATAAACAGGGATGTATTCAACATTTCTAATATTTTATTCCCCTGTCAACGTATGAGAAAATAATAATTACACCCTGCTCTGCAGGACTGGGAATTATAATCAACACCAAAGCAGGATCTGTACATAATTAGAAGCTTGTTTTAGATTCTTTTTTAGAATTTATCACACAAGAAATTGCCAGTGTCAGCTAGCATGATTTTAACCAGTAAATCTAAAAGTGACACATCATTGTTATAATTGCCACTGCAGCAGCAGTCAAAATCTCCACCATTTGCACCAAAACAATGAAAACAGAGGCAGTTGAAAAAGTTCCACAAATCAGTCAGAGGCGCTGTCCTGTTGTCTGAAAAGTTCCTGGTTTTCAACCCAGTTGCACCTTGTTATTATGAGGTTTAGGGCTCTTCATGCCACCCGAGGGTGCAAAGGAGAGTGCATTAGCCCTGTCTGAAGCTGGATAACTGAAGCATGAAGAGGTACTGAAGGCAGATTTCTCGGATGGTGATTTGGGAACCTTCCTCACAAAAGGGACATTTAGAAATTGAGTTGAAGAGCTCCAAAGAACTTGCATTTCACTTAGACTTGAGCCAGTCTAGAGTTAGGACCCAATCTCATAAGACTTTTTTAGCACTTATTGACCATAGAAGCAGTTTTCCTCTTTCAACTTGTCTGTGTGTCACAGGGAGAGACATTCTCCATCATCTTTGCAAAGATCCACCTCTGCTTCAGTTACCCCATGGTTCCCAACTATGCCACATTCAGGTGTCTGCCTGGCATGTGGCATGAGGATTTTGGCCTTGTCTGATGCTGGAGCACACTTGGGCTCCTCTAGCCTTCAGGACAGTGACTCTTTGAAGAGGCAGCACTGGGCAATATGCTACAACAGAGGAAATATTCCAGGCTGCAGCAGCTCCCCAAGCTAAAAGCAAGGTGGACCCAAGGTGCTTGGGTGTATGTTCACCCTTCCATAAGACAGCTGGGGAGCTGAAATAAATACATCAGGGATCAAGTGTTTGGAAGCTCACTGTAGGTAGAGGTGGACAAATACCTGAGACAAACAATTTTATGTAATTTGTTTGCAGGAGAGGGATGCTGACTACATGATGGTTCCTTAGCAGCCCCCTGCCAGCTGGATACAGTATAATGACTGTGGTCTTTTCTACCTCGGCGTGCCATAGATTCTCTCGTTGACTTTCAGTCTTTAAGCTGCTATTAATTTAAAAAGCTCCCTTGTTCACCTCTGATACAGACTCAGGAGCTTTTCTGGCTGAGATGAATTGGAATCCTTGTAAGAGCAATAAAATGCCTCATATGGCAGTGTTTTACCTGGCTCCTCTGTGTCTTCTTTCCTGACTGCATGTTGCTCTGCAGCTCAGATGCAATGGATCCAGACCCAGCAGCGCTGCTCGTGGGACTGCATCGCCTTCATTAAGTGTACACACGTACTAAGTTGTCTTGATTTTTGCTTTTTTTTTTTTTTCCAAGCACCTGAGAAGTCTAGGCAAATGCGAAAAGGAAGGAAAAGACCTTTTAAAGGCTTGATAAATCCCATTTTAACTCAAGTAATTATAGCTACGGCGTAATTAAAATATTGTGGAGGGAAAGAAAATAATCCTACCCAACTGAAATCCTGTGTGTATTAGCATATTGCCATCTGCAGACATCTGAATCACTACACCATTTTACCTTAAAGAAAAATGCTCAACAGCCTCTTTTGCCAGAAATACTGACCCTGCTGAGCACATCTGTCGGGCTAACGGAGTCCCGGTCAGAGGGGGAAACCTCTCGTGTTGGTGTAAACCTCCTCCTGCTGCCTTTCTCAAAGGTGAGAATAAACACATTCAGATGTTGGCAATTACAAATCAAAATGTCACACCGGAAGAAAAATCCTTCCTAAATAAAATTCCTCATTTCATATTGATTGGAAAGTTCCAGCAGGAGAAATGAAAAATGTTGAGCTTGGTTTGGTGAACACAGATTTTTTCAGTTACAAGCAGCAGAACAAGCCATCATGCCTGCACAAAAAAAAAAAAAAAAGCACAACTCTATTCTGACCAGCTCTAACTTAGTAATTTCAAGAGTAATAAATTTGCTGGGGGGGAAAAATATTACACTGAATCTTCATCAGTCACAGAAAAGCACCGTATTTGTCAAAGAAAGTTTGAGGTAATATATCCAATATAAATATACTCACACGCGCGTCAATCAAATTCTTTCAATATCAAAGTGTTTGAGTTACCTTGCTTAGTGACATGGTGTATTCTTACTGCAAAAGATGAAGGGAAGGATGGATGTTTCTTCACGTCTATTGTTGAAGCAGAAATTATGAGGCACAGCACAGAAATTACAGGGTGAATTTCTTAAGTCCCACGTTACGCTGGAGGTCAGGTTAGACGGTGATGAGAAGATTTCCTTCTGGCCTTAAAAAAAAATGCATCTGTGAAAATACAATCAGAGCTTATGGGCCATAGAATCCATGTGCTCAGAAATTATTTTTTTTAGCAGTATAAATGACATTATCTGCAAGAACAAATAAGCTGCGTCTACCGGAGTCAGCAGTCGAGCCTGAAAATGGGAAAAGTATGAGGAGAGAATCCCAACCTGCTTAATTGCCTCACAAATCAAACCTATGGGCAATAACTCCTGTTTAGGGGAAATTCAGATGAGAAATATGATTAGTGCTCTCTGCAGGGGAAAGACAGAGCTTTGACAAAAGGAGGGCTGGTTTTTTCCGAGTGATCCAAGTGCCAGGGCCTGACTTGCCAGAATTCCTCGGGAAGGTCAAAGCTTTCCCACGTTTCAGCAGTTTCGTGCAGGTCAGGGTGGACTCGAGCTGGTGGTGGTTTAATGTCCTTTGTGTGCGTCAGGCAAAACACAGGGCAGTTTCTGGGCCATTTCATAGAAATTCAAATGTCTATGGGAAAAAAAAAACATTCTCCACATATATAAAAGTTATATTTCTTTCCAGGAAAGCAGCTTGAGATTTTATTAATGGGGCAGCTGATGAATGTTTGTATATAAATAATAGCAAAGTGCAAGTTGCGTCTGTGTTCACATGCATTAAAACTCCAGAATGTCCTGCACAAAATATCTTTCCCAAAATATTTTTTCAGTAGGAGAAAAAGCACGTTTTCCTTAATCTGTGTATAATGAGTCTTGCATAAATCCACTGCCAACTTACACAGGCAGATTCAGCCTCTGCTGGAGTAACAGGAGGAACAACATCTTATCTGACGGTTTGGGCTTTATAGAGAGGATCTTGAAGGGTTAAGAACAATTCCATGTATCAAAACAACCCAATACAAATACAAAGCGTAAATATTTGGATGCGTGGGGGTTTATATGCCTTTGCATAGACACTGGGGTTTGGGTTTGGCTGCTCTCCGCTTGTTTCAGCATCCATTTGCATCTGTTCAATACATCCTTGTATGTAAGATCAGACCATGATGGAAATTCAAATGCTGCACATGCAATAATACGTCTGCAGCTGTGGGTGGAAGCAGGTGCTGTACAGCCTGTGTGCAAGTGCCAGCTCTCAGCTCATTATGTGTTGTGTCTCTTTTTTTTTCCTTTATTCTGAGCCCCAGAGTTACTTTCCTTCTCCTGGAGCGGGAAAGATGCTCCGTCACTGGCATTGGTCAGTGGAAAGGCTTCCTCGCAGGGCAGGAGATGCTCGTTGTGTGGCTGGGCTCAGCCTGAGCCAGAAGGATGGCAGAGTGGTTGCTCCAGCATCTTCGTCTCTTAATTGAGAGGGCTGGTCCAGCCACACAACAAGAGCAGAGGTGGAGCTGGCTTTTATGCAGCAGCTGGGAGGCGGGTGCAGGAGGCTGAAAGTGACAGATAGCCTCAGGGCACGAAGGACAGGGTTAAATCCCCCCAGTGTGGTGCATGGTGTAAGGGTGAAGCTACTTATATTTTTTTCTTAGTGTTATTAGAGGGATTAAGTGGAATTTAATTGGTGCTTTAGCCTTGAGCTGCCCTCGGCGTAGGAGCTGCAGAGCAGACACAGCCAGCACCTACTGCAAAGCCAGTGAACTCCAGCCCCTCACCTTCCCTGTCCTCTTAAAAGCAAACAAACAAACACTCCGTTAATTAAATGCAGACTGAGATGAGCAGTGCTAGGAGACATTACCCAGGAGAGAGAAGTCAGGAAGAGGAGGAGGCTGAAAAAGTCAGTCCAGCAGAATAATAAACTCCTCCTGGGTAGGAGGATGCAAAATGAACTTGGGCTGTAAACTCCTCATTCATCATCTCCCCTTGGTGAGACGATTTCACCATCTTGCCTTGGTGAAAAGGTAAGCTGGCAGGAAAGTCTCCTGCTGTGATTACCCAGGAGGGCTTTCTGGCACTTTTCTGTGGCACTTCCAACATCTGAACTACTGAGTTACAACGTCAAGGAACAATCCTGGGCGTAAGGACTCAAGTATACCCAGTGGTAGGTTTAGATCTGCTCCCCAGCTTGGTTTTGGACCAATCCCAGTGAGGTTTTCTCATGGAAACCCCCAGTGCAGTTCAAGGAACAATTCCCACCATGCCGTGGAGAGTAAGAGTTAAATTGTAGTGACCTGGGCTGTTCCCCATCACCTGCCGTCCGGTGCCAGAGGACAGTCTGGGACACGGCAGCTTGGCTAGTGTCAAGGCAGGCACTGCAGAGTGATGGCTGCATGATGGAGCATTTCATCATGCTCGAAGACTGAGCCAATACGTGTCTGGGTCATCCTGCCAGATCTGCACAGAAAGTTGTTTTTCTCTGTGCTTCCCTTCAGCTGAGTAATTGCTTTGTGAGAGTTTGTCATCTGCTGCTGCATGAAGTAAGACAGGTCGAGCGGCCACTGAGGCGGCTTCTGTTCCTAAATCTGCCATGTGCCAAGTGGAATGGCTTGATCTGATGCCTCAATTTCTCCATCTGTGAAATGGAGATAAGTGCTATGTTCCTCTATAACTTCCTGGGAGATGTACCCATGAAAAGTGTTACATGGGAATTGCTGTTCTTGCTCAGGCATAGATTCGCTGGGAGTCTGTTAGCTCCCTGCTCCCAGGATTCAAACCATCTACAGCACAACCGAAAGCTGTGCCAGAAAAACAAATACCTTAAAACTTCTTTGTTGGCTGAGCTGTACTCTGAAGGATTTCGGCAGACTTTATCCTTGCAGAATACCCAAGGTCCACCTGGCACAAGGTAAATCTCCAACATATTCGAAGTAAGGCACGTGCGTGTTCCCTGATGGGTCCGGGACACGTGGGGAGATGCTGAACCCATACACAACATACAAATTATGCCGAGTCTTTCCCATAGTGGATTAACATCTCAGGGTGCCCTGTTGGCATGAGTTGCTCTGTTGCCCTGGCACGAGACCTCTGATGTACCCTTTCTCACAGAGGTTTCAATACACTAACATATTTTCTGGGATCTAGAAATGAAATGATGCCTGAGCCCTTTGCCAGGTCTATGTACTGCTTGAATTGGGCAAGGTTTGTCCCTGGCTCTTTCTCTAAGACTTCTGCAGTTCTGTCCTTTTTTTTTTTTTTTTCTGCTTCTTAAGTATGTCAGCTCTATAGGTCCGCTCAACCAAACAGTTTCACAGAACACCTGATTATTAGAGTTCTTATTTTTATTCCTAACTTTGCGCTCATGAAATCAATTTCAAGGCCAGCAGGAGCTGATGAGAAATGCCAACTGCCATTATACCCCCCAGGGCTTATTTTCTCACGGAGACCTGCATGCTGTAATATCTTTCAAGGAAAACCCCCAAAGGTACAGAGACCAGTGATGCATTTAGGGGACTGTGTGGGAAAAGCAGGAGTTCTGTGCTGTGACAGGATTACAAACAAGGCAGCACTAGAGCCCTGGTACCTGCAGTATCCCATTGGTCCTTCTTTTGTTTAACTGGTCTTTCAAACTTCAGGTCTCTTCCAACACCCCTGAACTTCCAGGGAAGATGTCCCAGGACTGTGCTGGCCACTGGAGGCTGGAAAGCAGGAATAAACCTGTCTTGATTTAATTGAGCTGGTAGCTTCGCTTCTGATCCTGGCAAGGAGCTGCTGTGATGAGCCAGAAGAGTCTTCTGCATTTACACATTAGCTCAGGGCAGCACCTGGTGGCCTCCACTTTTCTGCACTCTGCCAGCACTGAGTCTTCAAAGCTCCCAGGCTCACAGAAATTGCTCACACTAATAGACTTCCATAGCTGTTTTTCTCACTGGCCTCAGTCCACGTTGGTCAAGTTTGCCAACTGTTAATGAACCTGCACAGGGTTAAAATCCAAGGACTGACTGTGCTGAGAAAGACTCACAACCCTCTGTCCTGGTCAGAGCGATTCCCAGGCTCCTGGAGTGTCTCCTGAGCAAAGTTCTGTAATGGAGCTGGAGACCAATGTGAATCTGTACATGTGATGGATGCTTCATCATTAGGATAAACGAGCAGAACAACATCTTTTCCAGGCATGCAGTTCTTGCAAACACTATTTGAGTTTCTTAAAGTCTTCATTGTAAAAATATATCATGCCCATTACCACTTTTGAGTCCACCCCAAATCCACTCTGTTAATATTAACTATAAATATGCTCCAAAAGATAATGTCAAAGTAACAACCATCACAAGAGAAGGTAAATAAATGGAGGCCATGGGTTCGTGTGTGCTTCAAAGATGTTCTGTCTTGTGCCCCCCTGAGTGATTCTGTAGAGGGCATTCATCACCAGGGAAGACCTGGACATCACTGATAGTTCCCAAAGGAGGAACAGAAAAATGGCATTGAGCTGTGAGCAGCCAATAAAATATTGTGCAGCTGAAACATTTTACTGGACGAAAGTCTTGAAGGGTAGGTCAGGGATTTGCATAAATAGAAAACCAGCCCAAGACTTTCCTCTCCTCTGGTGACATCTCTTCTGTGTTATGTCCAGCACTTAACCTTTATGGGACAGAACAGACAGAGGTGCAGAATTTATCTCATTTTCCTCCACAGACTGTGAAAAGAGCCTAAAGAATTAACAGGATGATGTTTAGATGGCCCACATGGGGTGTGATGTCTTCAGCACAGAGAGGCTTTTTCCAGGGTTTATCAAGAAAGGTCCGCCGTGTTGCAGAGTTTTTAAAGAGCTCTGGATAGAGTGAAATAGTTTTCCAAGGTAGCAATAATCTTCCTCCCAAAGGCATATTATTGGGCTATTTTAAATGCCATAGGTGAATTGTGGTGCGTAAGGTCAAGGGACAATTGCTTTCATCTGCCTGAAATATACTCTGAGAGCCTATTAGTACATTGTGTTTAGTGTTATCCTGGCTGAGTTAATTCAGTCCAGTCCTGGCCAAGTGCCACTGCATACACCTCGCTGACATTTTCATTTCCATTTCCAGCAGCCTTCGCTGGCAGCAGCCCCTCTGATTGCCTCCCACTCAAGTTTTAAAAACTTTGGAAGAATCTCTTCTTTGTGCAAAACAATTTGATCTTCTTTCACTGCCCAAGGAAAAACATCCTGGCAGGAAAAGCACTGAAAGAACTGATACAACCAACTCCTTGGACTTTGGCTGTTTATTCTGTGTCCTCAACTGGCACCATCTGCAAATGGAGATCAGACCAAGAAGGAATGAAAAGCAAGTTGGTAGAGGCCTTTACTATTCTCTGTATCAGACCAAATGATTGGTCACCTAGAGTTGTAGGAAGGGTCCTCAAACATCTGTGGGAGCTGCTGTAACAGGGGGGAATGTGTCTCTTCCCTGATATGGGGACCATTAGCCTCCATGCCCGTGGCTTGTACCACTGCTAACTAGGCTTTTCTGGAAATCAAGCTCTCTTTCTCCAGTTCTTCCTCCAATTTACTAAATTTCCCCTCCGAACTATAATGGGTGACAAGAGAAGAACACCAACAGGAGCTGGTTTTGGCTTCCATTATTCTCCTTTCTTTATCTCCATTACGACACTAGGCATTTCTTGCCTGTTTTGTCTAACCTATTTTTACAAATCTGCCTTGCAATGTGGTGAATTGTGTCCTGTGGGTGTCTGCTTTTCTCCATTAACTGTCAAGTGAGTCCACATAACTTGTTCAAATGGAGATGTCAACACTGAGGACATTTACATTTGGACAAAGAATATCAGTCCAAAGTGTCTAAGGGGTGAGATTCATCTCACTACGCTTTAGGTGTCCAGAGACTGAATGTCAACCACTGAGCCAAGGCATCTTGACTTTTTTCTTCCTCAACAGAGACAACTCATCCTCTGGTGTTCAAAAGAGAGAGTGACTAATCTATCCTTTGGCTATAAAAGAAGTCAACGTGGCTAGCTGAGGTGTCAATACAGATTTTGCAGATGACTCAGGGTGGGATTTAGCTGAAGTGCCTCACTCAGTTGCAGAGCAATGGCTGAGCCCAAGCCTATGGTCACACATCATCATTTGTCAGCAGCTCATCTGGCTCTGCTCTGCTACTGATGGCTTAGGGAAAAAATATCACTGGAGTCTGGTCCTTCTGAACCCGATGACTAAATTTCCTCCGACTCCAGCAATAGTGAGACCAAAATCCAATGCCCTTTTGACTCTGCTGTCCTGTCACAACAGTTTAGCAGCAAATAGAAGACTCATATGGGGCATCCATATCTCCAAACATGCAAATAGTTCACTAAAAAAGAAATAAGCCTCTGAGTACGCTGCTGGGGGGGCGGACACAACACACTGAGGATACAGAGGGAGCTGATGTTGGCTGTTACCTTAGCAACAATCTCCATCTGGTAGGAATCTGAAGCAGGCAGTCTGACCCCTGGCAAAAATGTTTGAATGTTTAATGACTTAAATAACCGAGTAATTCTGCGCTGTTACAAAAGGGGGTAGCGTGTAGCCCCGGTTGAACACCACTTGTAACCATAATGGGTGAAGTCAACGTGGTCTCGTTTCATATGCTTAGGCTTTGGCAAAGAAGGTGAAACAAAAGTACATGCAAGATACTGTGTTTGAAAGAAAATGGGCCTGCTTTTCCACTTAGACCAAATTTATGTTATTCTAACTCCATAGAGAATTGAATCTGTATTTCTTACTATGAGGGGAGAAGATGGTTTAGGGTATTGGTAATATAGTAATACCAGGCTGTTATACAGCATTGTTAATCCAGAGGTTTCAATACCCATTAATGCCACAGAAGAGGAGGGTTCATTTCCATTTGTATTTCACCAAATAATTTATTTTAAATTTTATTTTGTTATTATTATTTATTGTGTGTTATGATGTGGCTGAATAATTCTAGATTGGTGCCCTGGAGAGTTTGGCTCAGCCCTGACTTTGTTTCATGGACAGTCTGTAGGGCTCTTTTTGCCTGAAAACTTTATTAAGAAATAATAGAAAAAGGCGCCACAGGTTTGCCTGCTTCAGTGGTCTTCAACCCCAGAAGCTTTATGATATATTCTAGAGTGCCATCTGTTGTTTCTTTACCTGCAATTAACTTAAAACCAAGGATTTAGGTTGGAAGGCCACTTTGGAGATCCATCTAAGCTAACCTCCTGCTGAGAGCAGGGCTCCGTGTAGGGCTCACACACAGGTTCTTGCCATGGGTGTGTTCTCAACAAAGAACCAAACCTGAACCAAAGAGCTTCGCTCTGAAGGAGACTCCTGTCTTGACACCCGTTTATTTTGTGGCTTCTTTCTGACTGAAAGGGGGGAGATAGACTGCAATAGAGATACTTTGTTTTTAATTGTGTTCTGCTGGAACCTCTTATTGCTATACGCCACCAATTACTGACTTTTTAGGAATTATAATGTCCATCTTACTATTCATGCCTCATTTTCTGTTGTGTCATGGGAATCATAGGCAGCTATCATGCTGCCTACTTCTCCCACGGTGCAAGCTATTTCATGCAGACCAAGTGAAATTAGTCACCTGGCACTGATCTCAGCCCTATCTTGTCCTGTGCCTTTCATACTCTTTAGTACAGAACTATGACTCTTCCTGGGCTTTGCCCCACACCAGCAGCAGCAACCCTCCCATCTGGGCTAGCAATCCATGCTCCCTTCGTAGCCCTGGGTACATTTCCCAAGTTCTCAACACTCCCTGGTAAAATAAGCAGAAATTTCTCACCTATTTCTCTTCGCTAAGCTTCAACAGAGCCCAGGATGACCATCGCAGAAGGAAGGACCTGCATTAATTAACCATTTAATGCTGGTTGGGTCTGCCTGGGTAACTGTTGTGGAAATGGGTTCTTGCTGGATGCTTTCATCTGCTTCAAAGGTTCCTGGCTCTGGAGCTGCCAGCGATGACAGCTGAAGTGCTTCTCTGTTGTGCAGTTTGCAAAAGGTGAGAAGACTGAAATAGTTCTTAAAACAGGGGAAGCAGCCACTTGCCACCCCTCGTTCCTCAAATTCTTTACTTCTTTGCATCAGTGATTCAAAACCTGCTCCCTGGAAGATGGCCCACAGGCATTCACCGATGAGGTGTGTGACATCCCCCTCACCAGTGCACGAGGCCCAAGAAGCTGATGTGGTTTGTAGCATTTCATTTGTTCACAGAAAGTTGATTTTGCTGCCTTTTAATCTTTATAAATCAAGAAGATTTACATGTGAGGAAGTCAGCACCATGTGTTACGTTTTAACTGAAATGTTGTGCAGCTGCCAGAGCCATGCCTTCCCCTCCCCATATACCCAAACACTCCTTGGAGATTCATCAGTTACCAATTTTAATAGGAGGGGAGGCAAGAGGTCAGGACATCTAAATGAGTCTTATCAATCTGATGATAAATGCAAGGCTTGGGAAGCCTGAAAGTCCATGCAGGGTCCTGCTTTTGCATTTTATAACCTTATGAAACACAAAGCCCGTGCTCACAGAAAGCTGGTGAAAGGATTTAGGATAACAAGGTGGGATGGGAAGGTGGGGAGAGCCAAGCTGCTGGGAAAGACATCAGCCTCCATGCCTTGCACCCAGTCGTTGCCTGGGTGGCAGCCGTCACCAGAGCACTGCATGTCTGTGCCCTGCTCTGATGTGAAACACAAAACCCAGTTATTCTGTGTGAAGATTTGGCCACCACTTCCTTGGGCACAAGTAAAGCAAAGAATGGGATCCTAGGGGGGCCACTTTGCCACCCCAGGCAGCCGCCTACTCTGCCTACGGTCAGGTCAAGTCCCAGCCTTAAAAATGGGTGTTTGGGAATCCTAGTGCCTGGGGTATCTCACAGCATAGGTGAAGTCTGTCCCAAACCTCTCTGTTCTGAATTACTCCTCCCATGCTATTTACAGAATTTTCCATTTCTGGTTTTAGATCAGTAGGAAAATGCACACACAAGTCTCAATCACTCAGGTAATTTAGATTTTGCAATGCAGTTTAAGGTTATCTCTAAATTCCCTGTTAGCATTTGTAGAAAGGAGAACAATCAGATAAAAATCCAGATATCTTGAAGACCTTGAGACACGAAAGACCTTTGTAAAATTTGTGTTGGTTTGGGTTTTTGGGTTTTTTGTTTAGTTTTTTTTTTTTTATAAAAAGGGATTCAGTTCAGTACAGGTTTCATATTTATGTAAGGATCAGAAAATTGAGATTTTGTTGCAGCAAGCAAATAGATGACTGTGTAAGGATGGATCTAAAGGCAAATGTAAGCTGAAAAGAGATGAATTAGCTAAAAGCCTGGATCTTGCATGTTCCATGGAGAAAGCTCTGTAAATTGAAAAGGAAAACTTCTTTTTACTAAACCTATCCTTGGAGCAGTCTCTGGTTGAAGTGATGAAAGATTCCCACATCTGTATAACTAATACTGCAGCTTGTGGGGCTTGAAGTTGGTGGGTCCATGGCACCGTGCTCAAAACACTCAATACTCCAAGGATTGTGATTACTCCAGAGCAAGGGCTCCAAGTGGAGTCTCCCATAGCCCAGCTGAGCGCTCCGGTGCTCAGGCTGTTCATCATTCTGGGATGGATTGCTCTTTTTCTGTTCTTAATGAAACTTTTCAAAAGCTTCTGACTGTTCTGATGCAAAATGAAAACAAATGTGCAAACCTCAAACAGTTTCCCAATTCATCTTTTCCAGCCATGCCAGATTCTCACAGGGTGTCATTAATCTTTTCAGCGGGATAACTGGGTTTCTTACTAGGGGTTTGCTTTTTGCTTGCTTCGGATCTGTAAGTCTCCTGTCCTCTCCCACACTCTCCATGGACAAATGAGATGTGCAAGGACCATGTCTGTGACCAAGCCCATGCTGCTGCTGCTGCTGGTCCTGCCTTCCTAGTTCCTGGTGGATAAATCTTCATCCTGCGATACTTAAGAAGTCAGCTGTGACACTCAGTTGTGTTTTGCAACCCTGTTACTGAAGGGTTCCTGGATGTGGCTTTCTAATTAAGGAAGGGTCTCCATTCTCTGCTGGACATGACGTTCAGTCCCTCTCAATCCATCCTGCCTTATGAAAGGCTCACGTGCACGTCCAGTTATCAAACTGTTCCAGGAGCAAAAAGATTCTTCCAGGTTTGCCATTGTTACAAGACCAGACAAAACATCCTTGTGGAAATTAAATGGTGCATGTGTGTTTAAGTTACTAACAGAGCTGTGGTCTTTGTCTAATTGGAGTAGAAATATGTGGACATAACAGAAATTAAATGCATTAGCCCAGCTCCGTGGTTACTAAGAAACAGAAGGATGCAGGTACACTATAGTCATTTCATTCCCAGATGAGGAAGGGTCGCTCAGACTGAAATTAAAGTTGATTTTTTTTTCAAAGTGGTTGTATTTCTGTAGTGCAACTGCCAGCAGCATCTGTTTAACCTGCACAGCCAGTACATGGTTCTGTTTATTTTGCACACTCTCTCCTTTCAGCAAAAGTTGATATGTGCCTTTGTTTACTTAATTAGTTTTTCTCCTTTTTGTATTAAACCATCTCGCCTTCAGCAGGTCATGTTTTATTCTCAGTAGGTAAAAATAATGAAAAGGAATTATTGCAGATGAAGGAAAAGCTCCCACCTTCTTTGCAACTGAGCTTGAGGAAACCAGCAGGACAGGCCAGAAGCAGAAGCAAAGGCGAGGGGCAGGTTGGGTGAACACAGGGTTATGCTGAAAAGGGGTGAGGACTTTTTCAGCTGGTCTCTACACAGTCATCTCTGCTGGTAACACCGGGCTCCCGGGGCAGCAAAGGGAGTGGAGAAGCACCACTGCCTCTTCCTCCTGTTTCACTGCCCAGCTGTCCTCCTGGGGAACATCCCCAGTGCCCAAGCAGAGCCCAGGGAATGAAGGCACCAGGCTGGACAAGGGATGAGGGGTCAGGAGGATGGGGCTTCTGTGATAAGCATCAAAAAAGCTTCCTTTGGGGAAGGCTTTCCTGCTGCCACCAGCTCCAGTTCCTGCAAGCTCCTTGCTGCCTCCTTTAGTCATCTCTGGCCACCCGCTGATGTTCAGCTGATCCTTCTTGCTTACAGACCAATTCCTTTCTCTATGGTGAGCCCTGGCAGGGAATTTCATCCTATTCAGCTGTTAGTATTTGATTACGCCTCTAGTGAAGTGAACACTCATTAAGTTAATTTCAGCAACAATATAAACATCAAAGGACTGAATTAGTTGTAATAGCAGAATGTGACGGGCTGGCATCAATGCTGATTTATTGCTTTCTGATGCTGCTGTTGAGGACAGAGCATGGCTTTGGGGGAACTTTTAGGTGCCGCATTTCAAACCTGACTTAAACATCCTAAATAGTGACTCCCTCAGAGGAGAGCAGAGATTTGCAGGACCTGGCACGAGGGTGGGGTCTGACTCTCCTGCAATACGTCAAGTACGGAAAATAAGGGATATAGATAAAAGTTAAGATTTCATTGTGCTCCTTCTGTCCCTCCAGGAGACTGACAGCTCTCAGCCACTTTGTGCTCAGTGGTTCAGAGCAGCACTGGGAGATGTGGGATGATTTCAGCTCACCAGGAGCCTGGTATTTCTAATAGAAAACATATTGATTTGTGTTTTTTTGTTTTGTTTCTCTTTTCAAAACCCTTCAATTGATTTCCATTATAATGATAAAAAAAATTAGCATTTTGTGGGGCTGTTTAGATTTTGACAGTTGGCAGCGTGCTGAAATGAGCACTCTCACCTTTCCATTTCCTCTTGCTGCTACTTCACTGCGACAAGCTAAAAGGCTTTATTTTGACTTTTGCTAAAACCAGTTGCATTCTGTTCAAACCTGAACGTGGCTATTGATGACCAATTTTGCATAGTCACTGTGAGCGCTTATGCTGGAAAGCAATATTGAGACAGGTAAATATTGCCATAAAACTTTCCTATTAAAACAAAGTTGGAAATGAAACCAAAATATTTACATAGTTCACACCTGTTCCACAGGAAACGAGAAATATTGACTCTTTGAAGTTTGTTTTCATCCCGAGTTGCAACAAGTATCAATTACCCCTGAAAATATTGCTGTTTGTGGCCATCCTTGTTATCCTCCTTTAAATAACAAACCTTTCCCTGTTTTCTCAGGCCGTTCTGCACCTGGTTTCTCATGTGGTCATTTTGCATCTCTCACCCAGTGCCACTCAATCCCTGGAAACTTGCTGGTTTCTCTGATTTCCAGTAGCACCATTGCTCTCCTGATTTTCACAGCAGGGCACATGAGGACTCCACAATTGGCAGAACTGAGCTAATTGATTGCCTCATTTAGCTCTCTGAAGACTGAAACAATTGCACAAAGTCTCTGGTTCACTAACGGACGAGGATTTGGAAGCAAACGAAAGGCTTTGCTTGTGTTGGGCATGACATATAAATATAAAACCTGTTGTTTTATCTCCTGTAAGTGTAATTACCTAGTCAGATGAGCGATTACAGCACTCACGCTATTTGCTCTGGAATTAAAGTACTTGCAGGGCTATGAAGTACTGTACATGCTCTGGTAAATCAAATCAGCTTGAAAATTACATCATGTATTATAGAGTCAAAAGCAAGAACAGGAGGCAGGGACCCTGATTCACAAAAGATTTCAGTGGATGGCTTCATGGGTTTTGTCTTTGCTGTTCCTTCCCCTCCCTGGATTTGAGGCCATTCTCTTTTCTTCCAAGTTGGTGTTGCTTCATCCAAGCTCAGGAGCTTTACCAGAGGGGTGAAGGGAGGTGTAAGCACCCGCTGCAGCCCTCCTGTCCCCCACCCACCTCCTGGTGTCCCCAGCTGGGTACAGTGCTTCTGCAGCTGGGTACAACCGTCCTGTTCTTCCTGGGCACTGCCCATGCTGCCTGCACCCCTGCTCACACACGGGAGATGGGTAGCTACACGTTGCACAACCTCTGCATTTGAGTTTTGCCCTGGTCTGGCTGCTGTCTGTTGCAGTTGCAAACTCATTCCTCAAATCCAAAATTCATTTGAAGAGCACGTGAGAGAGAGGAAAGAAACCATTTACTCCCTTTCCCTCCGTTCTTACAAACGTCTCTTTATATTTTCATTTTTCTTGAATGCTTAGCAGCAATTCTTTTCAGACATTCTAAACATTGCCAGCAGTTCCAGGTAGCAGGACTAGTGTTATTACCTTAATGGAACTGCCTGCTTTCTTTTCCCTTCTGCAGGGAAATCCATGAGGAATGGCTGAAAGGTGGGCTGAGAGTGACTTGGGTATGGCTCATGTACTTTCTGTCAGGTTCCTTCCATTTAACATCTTCTGACATCCTAAAAAGTCTTTGTAAAATGGTCACGCATTTGTTAGAGTCATATCTCCAGCTCATGGAGCACATGTACAGAACAGCATTTTATAATCACTGTCTTTACTGTAGACATGCTTTAAATCTTTTTTGCTAAAATGGAATAGCTACTTTGTACTGGACATCTCAGAAATCCTCTAAGAACGCCTGGCCAGACAGGAGAACAGTCTTATGAAACAGTATGACACTAGAACCACACCTTCAAGGTCCTGTTCTTCAGTTACTAATTCCATTTCAATTTCTTGATGCCTCAGTTTACCCATCTGAGTATTAATGTATTCCCGACAAGATGCTGAGATAGATACTTTGGTGATGCAGCTTTGCACAGCTAGAAATGATGCTGATGTTTTTCTCCAGCATCTGGCCGGCTGGCTGAGATCCTGCAGAGCTGTTCAGATCAACTCTGATCGACACTTCTTGATTTTTTTTCATTGCAGGAGGTGTTAGTGTTTGCAAAGTGTGGGGTTTTTTTCCGAGCAGTGAGCATCTGAGGTGCACTGAAATAAAATACAGAAAAGGCAGTTGCAATGTTATATTAACTCACTGTCATTAATTAAAGCCCAGTGTAAGTGGAAATTTTGTCAGTCCAATTAACTAAAGCAGGCAGTATAAAATGCTCGTGTTTGATGATTTCTTCCTCCCTCTTCCTTTCCATCAACTGTTTAACGGGAGACAGCAGGTAAAAGTGAACACACACTGTTGTCTCCACTGTTTTTCCAAACCATGCTGGAGGCTGTTGAATGTGCTCTGAAGTGTTAATGCTGAACTGGGCTCGTTAAACGAATAAGCCCAGGTACCTGGGGGTGCCTCCTTCTTGCTTCCCTTGATCTTGCAGAGTCCCCCAGGTCCCGAGCACGGGGGGAAGATCAGCCCCTGTTAGTGAGAGTGACTGCTGAGTCGGAGGGATCTCGTCAGCACTCCCACGCTGGCACGGGGATTCTGGCTGCAGATGAAAAGCAGTTGTCGCCATGGACACCAAAACAGGGAGGACTAATCAGAAAATATCGATAGGGTAAAATGTCAGTGACTGAAAGCTAAACCGGCACGTGGTCTTTAAAGGCGAGTGGTGAATCATCCCTCAGTTGTGATAGGTGAGGAGATCTCTGACGGCAGGGGAGCTTTGGCTTTGGGGAGATCCAAGGGGTAATTTGCATCTTTCATTATTATTAATAGCAGCGTCACAGTGCTGGAGCAGCACCCCAGTGTGTTTAGATGTTAAATAAACAGAAAACAAAACTGGTGTCAGGTCCTGTGAGTTTGCTGCCTGAGCAGCAGGAAGCAGGAGGGGCTGGAAAGACTGAGCTGAGACCCAGAGTATCTTAGATGCATTTTAGGTGCCAGATTGTCCAGCCCTGACCAAAGGGCACCAAAGCTGAAGGTTGGGCAAGGGCACATCCAGAGACCCTGGGAGCAGTGTCAGGGTAGGTACAGACCTTCTAGTGACTGGGGAAGGTTGCTGTTTGAGGTCCTACCTCGTCTTGTCCATACTTGCAGTACTTAATGTTCCCCGGGAGCTAAAACACATGACAAAATCTCCCAGCCCCTAACCACTGCCATGGGACAGCTGTGATTTGGGAAGATAATACAGTCTGCCCTCCCAAAAACTAACAAAGACCTTACAAGTTAGCCCATTTGTCATTCCAGATGGGAATTTTCTCATCAGTACTCAAATCAGAACCTCCTCAAATCCCAGAGCTAATCAGACACCGATTTACTGCTTCGTTTTGCTATGTAATTTGCAAAAATACATCCACATGCTTGGCTGTAATGGCAGCGCCTTTACATTCTGGAGTTCTCTGAATGTATCTGATTACATTAGTCAGAGTGTGGAAGTAGTCATCAAATGGAAAGGACAACTTCAATAGACCCAAGTTTACTGCTTAGAGGAACTCTAGTAGGAGAAAAGGAATCCAAGTAATTCACCAGCTAATGCAATTTTTGATTGTATGTACAGCAGGCATAAATAGGTACTTTGCAAACACACTTAAATGTGTTTCTGCTTCTCTCAGAATATTTAAAGGGTCTTAATTTTTTAAACTCATACCTTATATGTTCAAGAAAAGTGTCCCAGAATGGGCGTTCCTGTGGCATGAGACGTGATGGAGCAGAGACAGGAACTGAAAGATTAAAAGGCCTTATCTTGGCATGAAAGCCAGGGGAACTTCACCAATGCCATCAACTGCAGGGGCAGTTTGAGGCTCTCTCAATGTATCAGGTATGAGTCATTAGAATAACATAATAAAATAAATAATAAAATAATCAGCCAAGGAGCTGATTCCTATGGTAGAGATCAGGTTTTAGATCAGTTCTCCATGATTCCCTGCTAGGAAATCTCATAAGAATAACACATCGAGAGGATTTATTGTCAAGGAGAAGAGCAAGACAAGCACTTTTGTGGAACCAGAGCAGCTCCATTTCAGAACCTTTCAGGATGAAAATGGACCTTCTTGAATGTAGAAAAAGAAGAAGAAAAAAAAAAGAAAAAAAAAGATGCTTTCTTTGGGATTTTTAGAAAAACAATTGCCTGTTTTCCAATTCCAAATGAGGTCTCCTCTCCATGTGCAAACAACAGCTTACACCCTTCTTCTTCTCACACCCTTCCCGTAGCTGTCAGCTGGGGTGACGACCACTTTGGGCAAGAAGGGAGATAGCAGGGGAGAGGGAGGGAACATGAACCACCACAACCATTTGCCCAGACTCTGTGAGATAACTGGCCACTTAGAGAACCAGCCTGACCGTCTCACGAGGCAGAGCAAACCCAAAGTATTTTATTTTCCCTATTATATTCTTTTAATAACTTGCTACTGCTCATTACCACATTGTTAAAAAAAGTGTGGCAGACAGAATGGCTATTTACGGTTAGACAATTGTGCTAGGATTTCAAGTCATTATTAATGTTGTTAGCTCCAATTCTGATGCAGACATTTTGGTCGTTTAATCATATTGAAAAAGATTTTTTTCCCCTTTACTTTAATTTCAGGGGACTTTCAGATCTGTTCTTCAGACACATAATGTATGTATTAAAACAATAGCGGTCATTCTGCCCACCATTTCAAACCCTGAAATGTCCCTTGAACTGCTTTATGGTTGTTGCATTATTATTGCTGGATGCTATGATCATTATTTTTTAAAAAGGACTAAAGCAGCGTGTAGGAAGTTAATTTGCACTATATTATAATTAATGCAGAATAAATCCGACTGTAATCAGGATGTTCTGATTGCAGTCTAGTGGGATTTCTGGATGTCCTTTTTAGCCATGACATCATGCAAACATGATTTTGGCACCATTAAAAGTGAGGAATTGAGATGGGAATGGAGGATGCTGGAAGTACTTGTGTACAACTAAGCCTGGAAGAGAAGACTGGCCCATTCCTGCTCAGAGGCAGAGATCAAGTATCCCAGGAGACACTTTAAGGGACACATTTCCAGATTCTGATTCATAGTTATTGAATTTACATTCAGGACTGGGATGAATTTTCCTATCATTATTCCAACAAGAAATTCTAAGAGACATCAGTGTCAGAAAATTTTAAAGATTATGTAGAATGAGCAAATGAGCCAGACCACCCTTTGTTGCCTTAAAATCCCCAAACCATCCCCTCTCATAAAGCAAGATAGCTTTGGGATATTTCTCATAATCCTTGTCATCAGTTCTTAACTGTTGCAAAGGAATGAAGGGTCCAAATTATCAGCAAAACTGTTTTGAAAGAGTCTCAGTTTTGACATAAAAAAGGCAGGCTAATTAATCAGTGCAATGACAAGAAAAGATATGGTTGAGCTTTCATAGAAAAATATATCTGAGCATAAATCCAGACTGTTTATTCAGGCCTTGTCTTCTATAATCTCTCCTCTCTCATTCTAAAAATGTCAGCAGGTTCTCCAATTCTTTGTTCCCAAAGCCTTTCAAAGGACTTTTCCCCTGACAGCCAACAAACACGCTGATGAAACACTAACTCTGCTTGCTCGTTTGCAACAAGCACTCTTGGCAGCTTAACGCACGTACACATGTTTTCTCAACGCATCAAACAGCAAGATTGGGGACGTTGGAGAAATCTACATTGCTGGCACAGATTTGTTCCTGACGGATAACACAACAGCATTGGAATAATTTTCAATACAAAGTATTTCTTAGCAGACTAAAATAATTGTTCTATATAAAAGTTATGGCAGGTGCCCCAACTACTCAAACCCAGCAGGGTTTAGCTCAGCTTAGCATTTGCATTTTCCCATGTTCACCATGTCTGACTTTTTCAACCAAATCCTGGCTGGTGGTCTGATGGAAATGAAGTGGACAGGAGCTAAGCAGTACTTCATTTCTGATGAAATATTGAGACAAGTACACCACAACTTTCCCCAGAGATAAGAAGAAAACAGTTCTATGTGGTATTGGGGAGAGAAAAGGCAGTTGGACCTTAGGGAATGGCTCATTCCTTCTCAAGGTGGTGTTTCCTTCTCAACGTGTTGCTGAACTCTGGTAGTTCACTATCTCCCCTTGTATCACAGGTTTAATGTTATGAGCTATAAAGTGGAGGTCCAGGGGTAGCTCCTGGTGCACCTCTGCTGCTCCAGCAATGCCAGGGAGCGGTGCAAACCATATATTGTGGGGATGTGCAGCCATACATTGAGTGTACTTTGTCACTATTGATGAGC
>JAHREE010000406.1:84982-101484 GCA_033628505.1 Tringa tobata | reverse complement strand
CTCTTCTCCCAAGGAACAGGCCATGGGACAAGAGGAAACGGCCTCAAGTTGCACCAGGGGAGGTTTAGGTTGGATATTAGGAATAATTTTGACACTGAAAGGGTTATTAAGCCTTGGGATGGGCTGCCCAGGGAAGTGGTTGAGGCACCATCCCTGGAGGTGTTTAAAAGACGGGTTGCCATAGAGCTTAGACATGGTTTAGTGATGGTTTTTATCAAAGTAAGGTTGATGGTTGGACTGGATGATCTGAAAGGTCCCTTCCAACCTAGACAATTCTATGATTCTGTGACCCCTCCCATGCTTCTGGACAAGTGAGTTGGTCGAAGCCGTGTTAGTGGCACTTGTGTAGTCAATGTAACTCAGTAAGCACTTACTTCCGCGCATACAAACTACTGCTCTTCAGGGACCTTCCTCACATGACACAAGGACTCTCCTCATTTGGCCTGCCCTTAACAGGACCTCATCTCTTTTCTCCCCCTCTTTTAACAAAGCTTCATTAGATATTACCTTGAGTTGTTTTTTTCTGGTGGAAATGTAGAGTCTATCCAAAAGAGATAACTTGCCGCAATGCAATTAGTTGAAAATTGCACATGCAGTAAGTGTATAATTGAATTTTTATTAATGCCATTCGTTTGCCTTCTTAATTTTTAGCTGTATTTTGCTCTCCAAGAACTGGAGCGACTTTTTTCAAAGGCAGTTATTGTCACTCTTCTACTAGGAAAAGTTAAAACGTAAAATTTCGCAACTATCTAATTAACTTTCTTTTGCTCTGTAGTTAAAAGGTAGTTAAACCCCTCAGCATTCATTCAACTTTAATGAGGATGGGAAAGTAATTGCATATGTATTTCTGTATAATTATGACTTAATTGCATTACCAGTAGATTTATCTTTTGCTTATTTAGCCAAGCTCAGAAAACAGTGTATTAGGATGAGTTGATGTTTGTTTGGACTGTTCCAAAGAACAACACGATTAGGAATGGAGTACTCCTGCACATGAGCACATAGAAGAGGCAGAAGTAATAGATTTTTTGCAGGTTTAGCATAGACTTTTCCTGTAGGCCAGTTTTAAATGCTTGTTATCAGCTGTGGAAGTGTTAAAACCCTTCAAAGATCAGCAGGAATCCAAGATATAAATATTTCTAGTGTCCATTTTTCTGACTGGTTTTGAAGAGCTCGGACAGCTCTGAAAAAGGATCTCAATACTTAGCTGTCACTTCTAACACAATTCAGGGATCGAGAAAGTCCATTTTGCTGGTCCAAGGAAAACTACTTCATCTTTGAAGAAACTGTGAGCTGTTGAAAAATGTTGTTGAAAATCTTATTTTGGTTCTCCTGTGTCACTGTAGTTCCTGTGTTGCTGTTGAACACATGGGTGCCCCCTGAGGCCTGGGAAGACAATCTGTCTTGTTCAACATGCAAGTCCAAAAGTCAGGGAAATGGGAATTGTTGTGCTTTTCAAATTAATTTACACACCATATTATTTCAAGGTGAATAGAAGGAGACATTTTCAGTGAAGTTTCAAGGGCAACAAAAGCTACTATCTGAGAAAATAAGGCTGTATCTGTACTAGTAAATTCAAGAGACTCACAGGAATAAGACTGATTGCTATTAAAGTCATGGAACAGTCTCTGGAACAAATTTGTTCCATGTTAACTGATGTTCTCTATCTCTTGCATGGTCTTCTGGTAATGATATTGATATTTCCTAATGCTCTTCATTATAGTACCCAGCCTTCAGCTGCTTTGGAATGTGTCAGTTTCTAAATTTCAGCAAAGATTTTTCATGCTCTACGTCTACCTCAACCTCACGTTTTTTTCTTTTCTTTCAGCAAGATCTGTACAGTATTTTTCCACCAAGAAACATATCATAGTGTGTTTAGGCAATGTTAGAAAACACTCTGTGAAGGCCAACACAAAATGAAATTCTGCTGGATCACATTTATCTTGGGAAATACTCAGGCATCTGGGGATTAAAGTTCAGTGCAAACCAAGTGCCTTGTACTATTGTACAAAACAATAGAAATAAAAAATTCTCAGAATGAAATGTTGATCTAAAATATACCTCACTTATGCTAATAAAAATTTGCAACATGTGTACTCAGTGTTCTTTTAGATCATATTTTTGATCCTGGTTTCGTTCTGGTCAGAAATGATACAGTCACTTCCCAGAGATACACAATCCTTTGTGAATGGCTCTTCCATTCTCCACAGAGCTTAAATATCTGTAATTTTTTTCTGGAAAAGGCTCTCCTTGCTCAGAACTTTGTTTCTGTTTCTGACCTCAGGGAAATAATGATGAAAAAAGAAAACCAAAAACTTTAGCTGCAATCCATCTTTTTATTGCCACAGTTATGGAAAATTTAGATTTTCATTAAAAAAGCCAAATATTTTTCAATAGCTGTCAGCGCAGAAGACCAACTCTGAAAAGAATTTGAATGCATAATTGTCATTGATTTTTAGTATGACTTAGATAAATTCTTTTGGATCTACGCCTGATTACTTGGGCCTTGAGGAAGGGTCACCCCTGAGTTCATTACAACAGAATCCTGCCTGATATTTCTTGGGAGAAGCAATACATTAAAAAGCCAGGAGTGTGTGGGAAGGTCACCCACTCTCACTGCATATACCTGAGCTCTGTTGCTGCTGCTGCAGTCAAAAAGGGGACTGGAAGTGCAGGAAGATGAAGTCAGTGTGTGCTGGAATTAGTCTGAAGTTGCTGGAAAAGAGGATCTGGAAGGACAGGGACCGGGGGGGTGAGGGTGGTTTATACCACTCTGAGAAAGACCAGTTGTGAATACAGCACCTGCTGGGCAAGATCCTGCATAAACCAACCCCAATACTCCAGCTGTTCCTGGGAAGGGGAGGAAGCTGTGGTGGGGATGGACAGTGTCTGCTGGAGGCAATGGGTGCGAGGGTGGGGGTCTGCCCCACAAGTTCTGATGATTAGGGGTGGGATCATAGTTACAGACCCTGTTTCTCCAGGCTGCTGCCTTATGTGCTATGCCCCAGTAGAAAATGAGCCAAAATAAGGAGGTTGCTGTGGCTGTAACCCCCAGCATCAGCCTGGGGAGATCTGTGGAGCCAGGGTGACAGGGAGCATTGGTCACGGCACTGGCAGTGTCCACACCACCACTGGAAATGGAAGTCTGTCCCCTTGGCTCCCAGCCACACATTCCCAGATTCTGTACATGCCATGTCCATGTGTGCCAAAGCACAGGGCAGGGACAGGTTGGGAATAAACATCAGGAGGATGGAGAGGTCTGGGCAGCTTTTTTCGGCAGCAATGCTGTCTTAAAGCCACTTCAAGAGGCATAAAATGATGGTGTGGCAGGGCATTAGCTGTGAGTGGAAATCACTGGCCTGGCCAAAAACGCCCTCAGAGATGGAGAGAGATTGAGTATACTTGGGGAGAGGAGACCAGTGCCTGATGAGGGGGTAATGAAGTGCAACAGAGTTGATATGAAGTGGTTATTGATCATGTTTACTCCCCTCCTTTCTCTCCCACTTGACTGCAGCCACGCCAGGGCTGCAATCACAGGGTTGTAGCGGGGACACAGTCGCCTGCCTTTTAGTGAGCACACAGGGGATGGTGCCCGGCCAACCAAGCCCCACAAACACTTCGTGTGTACATCCCTGAGCAGAACCCTCCTCACTGCTGCAGAGAATTTCTAACTCAGGGAGAGTGCTTTCTTTGATCCCTGAGCCTGGCACAAGGTATGTGTTGACAAGGACCGATCAATACATAAAAACTTTCGCAAAGAGCCTGGCTTTCAGAGCCTCTGCAAATCAGTGCCTGTCTGCAAGTGGCCTGGGGCCAAGCTACGCTGGCATCTGCATGGGGAGAGAGAGTTTCAGACTGGCCAGGCAGGGGAAGGACAGCTCTTCTGGTGAATAACAACAGGCTTGAGAGATGCACTTGCGCTGTTTTGTCTATTAAGAGCTCCAGTTTCCATTGCTGCCATCTATTTCACAGGGAAACACATTTCCCTTGTAAAGAGGGCATCTCTTTAGATGGAGATGGAGATTCAGACTGCCTTTAGTATTGTCTACATTCTATCCATAGCAGACTTTTGGCATCTGAGTTTTGGGTAATTCATTTCGTCTGCTCTTATTTCACCAGCTGGCTCCTGGGAATACTTGAAACTAAACAGACACCTCCACTTCGAATCACAAAGGTGAATGTTTCCTCTTTATCCCACAGTAGATTCTTGGCCTGTGGACTTCCCAGAGCATCCCAACAAACTCATGCCCACATCTTTGTGTTTTTATTATTCATTGACTCACAGCAGCAATCAAATGATTTTATCTAAGAAGAGAAGGCAGAATTTTCAGAAGAAAATGGCCATAATGCTATGAATTTGGAACTAAAAGCTTTGCAAATATTTGTTCAAATTGCCCATCCAATTTTTATTTGTATGTCTCAAAATTCTGTTGCCTTTCAGGTGGAATCTGCATCTTTGCACTGCTTCTCTCTGTCACTTTCTTTGTACACAATTTAGCATGCCCAATTGCTATGGTAAACCTCTCTAAGAGGAACTCGACTCAGTTCCTTGCTTGGGGCAAGGCATTCTGCTTTACTCCATTTTCATTGTGACCCTCTCAGAAGGGTCTCCAACAAGAACTAAAGCTGGATGGTCTCGAGGAACGCAACGGTGCTTGTAACCAGGGTAACCTGGTGGTCTGTGCCCCCATCTAAAATCTCCTCCTTAAACTGTAGTTGTATGACGGGAAAATGTGCTCAAGTATCAGAAGTTGAATTATTAGGTATCATCTTATCCAGCGTTTTTGCCTGAGGTAAGAAAGAAGACTGAACTTTACCTGTCAGCTTCCTTCCAATCTCTGCCGTGGCTCTGCTCTCCCAGAGATCAAGTTGTCACCTGCAAGCTCTGGGTTTTACCCGCTCAGTCAAAGCAGGTGCCCCCCAGGTCACTCTGTGTTCGTTCATGTTCTGCTGAAACAACGGGAAGCAGAGATCAAGTCAACAAGAGTTCTATCATCCAGCTCAACATCTACAGTTGGTGACGTGCAGGACACTCAAACCCCATTTACTACCTCTCTGGTGACCAGAGAAAGGCTTCTGCATCTGGGCTGCTCCCCTGAGGCTCTGTAGGTTCAATCCCATCCTTTAACTTTTCTGCATAGTCAGGGGAAAGCAACAGGCAGCTCCAGAAGAAAATTAATCCCACCTTTCCTAGATGCCTTCAGGAGAGATGTATTTCCTATTTCCCTCTCCCACAAAAACTACAAATAAAGGAGAGAAAGTTACGGGGAGGGGGAGAGTTGTGGGGATTTTCTTTGGAGAATAAACGTAAAATTCTTCTATTTGCTTTCCAGTTGCCAGTCCTTCTCAGCACATTTGTGTGATATTTTCCTGCTTCCTTTGCAATACAAAGCTACAAATACCCTTCTAAGTGCAAACTGCGATTCTCACTCAGCTACGTGATTCCAAGAGCTGTGGCTGAAAAAAACCCCTACACTCTAAACATCATGATTCTTATTTAAAAAGTGAAGAGTGCTAGAGACATCAAGTCAACACAACTGAAATGCGAATACTGATTTGCAAACTATTTATAGAGTGAAAAAAGGCAAGAGAAAATAAAGCTGAATTCCAAATGCGTTTAAAGAAAGGTGCAGTTTGCACTTGGATTACTCCTGAGGGACATAATGAAGAAATAAGCTATATTTGAGAAAAAAAAACGCTCTCTGTAACGAATCATGGAACTTGGCTCTTAGGAAATGAAATTCATCAGCACACTGAGGGCCACCACGAGTCCTACATATCACAGAGTCTTCACACTGGGGGTGGTGGAGATCACGCAGCTCTTGAGACGGATCCCCAGAAGAGATGAATTTCACTCTCACTGAGCAGATGACTCCTGGCATACTTTCGTTTGTGAAATTTAACAATTTTACTGATTATGGTTATCAGCCACCTATTTTTTTTGCTGAAAATGGATACTGGAGCGTGACAGCAGTTATCAGCCCAGCTGAATAGTTGTTCACTCCCAGCTCTCTATAAACACAGAATTTCTGAAATAATCTCGAGCACATGTTGGTTAAAAATTCAAGGGCAGATGAATAATGAATATCAATGGACACTCCTGCATTAAAATTTAATACTAGCAAAGGAAAATGGAAACAAGACGTTTTCCAGGATTCTGCAGAACAATTACAAGCATTATTATTTTTCTCTAGAAGAGGCTTCCTCCACTGAGGTCTTCAGGGATTTCACTGAGCTCTCCTACAAACATGCAAGTGGAAGCAGATATCTCGGTAGATAAAGGTGCAGAGTGCTTGGGGCAAAGCCATCTTTTCTTTATGAACTTCCTAACTGTGGAATATGGAGTGAGTCAGTTTTAGAGAATTACCTATTTTAAAGCTAGAAATGAACATTAGCGGAATGCTGAATAACACAGGTCAGCAAATGCCATTAATTTCCAAGAGTTAGAAGAGGCTTGGCTGAAAAGTAGAATTACAGAAAAGAAAAATGGTTCTGTTTTACCTTAAACCAGGACACCATTCCATCACTCTCCTCTTCCAGGGCACAGACCTTTTAGAAAGACATTTAATCTTGATTTCAAGACTTCACACAGGAACAGGCTCTAAGGCCAAGAGGGACTGGTTGATACTGGCTCTGAAAATCAGTGCTGTAGTTTAAATGGGAATTAATTAAAGGAATTCCTTTGCTGTGGGAAAATGCCTATGGGTCCACTCAGCAGCTTAAGTTCCCATATAACTTGACAAAAGGCTTGATATCCCTAATAAATTTCTGAGGCTCTCTTTGGAGGTAGTTGCACGTTCACAGGAGTCTCATGGAAATTTGGGCATCTTTATAATAAGCCCTAAGCAAAGCCATCGCTGAGGGGTGTTCTCATCCGTGGCAGCGAGAGGGAATGAGTCAAATTTAGGGATTAAACATAGTAAAATGTTCACGTAGAGATATAGTCACCCCAGCTGATTATGCAAAAGAACCAGTTAAGATTGTGACAGGAGACAGCTTAATTCCCTTTTCAGTTCCTCTCTGCTGCCTGGCAGAGCGGTGGGAAGTCAGGTGTTTCAACAGTACAGCGTGCTTGGAGAATTGCTTTTTTGCCATTTACTGTCTTTTCTTCCTCCTCCTCTTTGCCAGAGCAGTTTGATTCCAGCTGCCACTCGGAGGTGTTAGTACTTTGTAGCTGCGGATCCTGAGGAGTCTGAATGGGCCTCAACAACATTAGCCCTTGTTTAGCAGAGCAGATCAAAGGCATGGCAGCAGCTGATTGAGGCTGATTTGAATAATAATAATAATACAGAAATCTCCTATTTACAATAGATAGGCCTATTCCCTGTCTTCACTTTGTTATAGTCCCCCGATGGCTGCAGCTGGAGTCACACAAAGGGGATCGGGGATGGGATGTACAGGGTGAGTGTAAGAATAATTAATTCCACACAGCCGGTTAGTCGGACACAGTTGATTATTTGTATTCAGATACAGTTTGGATACAGTATATTTCACTATTTCTCTTGGTCTATCCCGTTCAAGCATCCCCCTGACACGCTCTCTCCATGGGGCACCACCAGCAGTGACTTTGGTTCACAAGTGACTGATGTAATTCCTGCACGTGGATGAGGTCAGGCGCTAAGAGCCTCCCTAAGTGCTTCATAGGTCCTCAGTCTCGGTTTTGATGCATTAATTAACAGAAATATGATCCTGCTGACAGTTTATCCCTTCACTTATGTTCAAGATTCCCACCCTCGTTGCAGGGGCAGTTGATCTTGTGAGACAGGCACTGAACCCCACAATGTCCAGCTTAAGACTAAGGCTTGTTGTTGTTTTTTTGTTGGTTTTTTTTTTTTTAATGTTCTGGTCTGTTTAGAAAAACTAACTCTGAATTATGAATGAATTTAGTCCACCAAAAGATGTAAGTAGGTGTCTGGGGGGGTGGTATTTGCAAAGACTGGAGTTAGACTCCTGCTGCCTTTCAGCAAGAGCGAGATGTTTGTTCTGCTGAAGTGCCACTGGGTGAAGCTAATAAGATTGGGGTTTGGGAGCTTCCCAATGCAGCAAAGGGAAAATGCATCACACAGAAGGGGTTGATTTGGCTGAAGAGCTTGGGTAACCCTGGTGTAGGTGTTTAGGAGCCTGCCTTCCTGGGGCAACCCTGTTCTGTCGGCTCTTGTGTCTTTGGGGCACCCCGTGCCAGGAATTTAAAGGCAGATGAAGCTCTCAAGAGGCAGGGGAGTCTTTGCAGCATCTGAAAAAAGACTGTAGCAGCACAAGTGCCCACTCATCTCAAAAGGAGGAATTCAGAATTGTGCTGTGCTATGTCAAGGAGTAAGAGATGTGAGAGACTAACAAGGAGGCTTGGTGTCAGGTGGGTATGAGGAAAAACGGGATTCTGGGCTGCATTAACTCAATGACTCCAGCAGCATCCTCTCCATGTCAACAGGCTGCTACAGAAATCCAAGGGGGTGGAAAAAAGCCCTGCTTGAACTCAGCAGCAATTTGTTTTGCTAGCAAAATATTTTCAAGTGACTGTGGTTGCTAAATGAGAACGCAGATTTGGGGCAGGGGGGAGAGAGAAGGGTGGAAAATGAAGTATTTCAGCAATTATACATGTGCAACAAGAGACTGGCTGGATATAGTGCAACACAGTCCAGCTGCCTGGCCGTGTAATTAAACCGCAGCCTGTCTGGTTGAAATGCAGGAGGCATTTCTGCAGCGAGGTTAAATTAAGAGTTGGTGATGACAAGCAGACATTATGGAAATGTCAAAATTAGCATGTGCTGAATGAGAAGGTTGGATGGTCCCAGCTACAGTCCAGCAGCTCAGAAGGAGCAAGGGAAGGAAAGTCTGAGGAAGGGAAATAGTCCCCTCAGTGGGGCTGCTCCTACCTGCCCTCTGCGGAGCAGTTACTCCATCACATGGGACAATTTTTGCCAGAGCTGGTACTTCTTCATGAGTGATAACATGAGAAGAGAAAGACCAAAAGTTGGCTCCTGCTCTGAATTCCCTTGTGGCAATGTCTTCCCTCCCCACTAACTGATGGGGGAAGCAATGTCTCCTCAACGAAGAGTGGGCTTTAAAGTTAAGGGAAGATGAAGGCTCCCACACTCATTTCCAGAGCTCACAGGTTCCCCCAAGGAAGAGAAGGCTCCTTTGTGTTCAGTCTCACTGCTTCCTAACCAGCTGTTGACTTACCATTTTCATTTTCACCCTGCCTATATTGTGTTTGAAACAAAATGAACAAAACAACTCACAGCAGGCACAGTATTTTGTAAACTTTAGAGCTAGTCAGGGAGTTCTTCCCAAAACTCTGGGTGGCTTATTGCTTGTACAAAATGTAGTTCTGTAGAAACTTTGTGGAAATATTTCAGCCTAACTCTTTGGCTAAGGAAATGAGGAATGCATTTAGACATAGCCTTTCTGAGAGGAGCAACTGCTTCACATCTCTTTGGATTTGAATGTGTCTTCTGCACCACAGGAATGACTGGAAGCTGTTTATATGTTAACTAAGATGGGGAAGGAGGGAAGGACTGTGCTTACCTGCTTGAGTTCTCCTTCACCTAGTAATTCTTCTGGAAATACAGCTGTTACCTCTGCTGTCTTGACACAGTCACCAACACAAACTTGTCCAAACCACATCAGGGAGCTGCAGAGAGCACCATTGTGAAGCCAAACCTCTCTTGCAGACCTCTGGTTGCAGTTATAAGCAGTCAAAGGGGAAGGCCCCACTTGTGATCCTTCCCTTTTTCCATGTATGTCTCTTTAATGCTGATACAACTGTAAATACAAAGGGAGAAAAAGTCCTTTTAGGTAAGAAAGGTAAAAGCCTGGCTGGCTCACAGAAATTGCACTGATTATCTGAAAATAACGGAATAAGCTAAACTGTGTGCAGATGCATATAATGACTTAATTCTGCATTGTATTAATTTGCTTGTTACCTGATACCATGGGCACAAGTCAAAGCAAAGGAAGCCAAACGTATGCCTGTGGGAGAGAGATCATTAAGCTCTAAGTGAACACGACCTTGTGTCCCAAACACAAACTGCCTCGTTATGTCCGGGTTCTGTCACCTCTTGTGGTAAGGTGATGGGCAAGAGGAGTTGCAGGAAGAACATAGCTTTTCCATTTGTCAGGAGGAGACACTTGGCTAAGCTAATACGAATTCCAGATTGAAATAGGAAAGCGATAAGGAAGGGATACAGCTAATTTGCCTGATGAAGCACCAAAGGGATGACAGGGACTTTTCTTTTCTGTTGCTTTCCACCATTTTCCTTGAATCTGGATTAACATCATTAATTTCTTGACACAGCTACACTTCCCGCATGGGGCTAAAAAAGGAAGCATGGTTTTCCTCCTTCATCGTTCACGAGGGAGGGGCTGGGAAATTAATTCTTGCACGCTGCAAATTCTGAACCTTGCTGCAGGCAGGGAAGGAAAAAGGAGAGGGAGAGATTAGTCTTCTAGGGAGCCCAGAATGAGGATCTGCTTCTTGATATTATTAGGGAAGTCACCAAGCATTTCTTAATAAGATTTTTTAACAAACTAATCAGCAATATTGGATTTTCAAGGATTTCAGAGGGAATTCTTGCTAATTGAGGTGTCTTTTTCCATTAGCAGCTCCCAGCAGGAGCCTTGCACACAGGTGGAAAAGCATCACGTATCTTGTAAAATCAATAGTGCAGCCAATTAAAAAAAAAGCACAATTAGTGTGGCTGATTCAAATTAGAATTGCAAATTCCTAATGGATCCAGATGTCAAGACTAGGCAAAGATGTAGGAGTCTGGTGTGTTTAAATTCAGCAAAAAGACTGGCACGCTCCATGCAACACTGCGAATTCCCATTCCATTCCCCACAGCAAAGCAGCCCCACGTTCCCTGAGAGTCACTCAGGCTCCTGGATTTCAGAACACTTTGAGAGGATTTAACGGCAGCCCAGTTCCCTGTGCTGCTGCTAATACAATTCTCTCTCACTCCCACACGAAGGGAATAGTCAAATGTGGTTTTGTGCTCTTCCTGGAGCCCCATAAAATGATAATTTGTAACTGAAAATCCAGTCCCCTCAGCTCAGTGCTGTTTATACCAACCCCCTGAGCTCCAGTGACGCTATCCTTTCCTCCCCAGGCTGTTCTTTGGTGTGTAGTAAGAAGATCAAACTTGATCTCTCTGGAGGGCAGGGTTTGTGGGGCAGGGATTTCCTAACTAAAAAAGAATGAAAGCAGAGCAGGACCATGTTCATTAGTGTTTGAACCCTCTGGGCCACAAGCTGTTGACCTGGCCACACTCCTTCATGCCTGGCCAGAAAATGCAGGTGCATTTGGAACATAAATTCAGGAAAGCGTTGCTGGAAGAAATGGTATGAATCATAAAGAAGAGAACAGGGAGGGACATGGTTTAGTGATGGGTTTTTTTCAGCATTAGGTAGATGGTTGGACTCAATGATCCAAGGTCCCTTCCAACCTGCACAGTTCTATGATTCTATGACTCTATGACATCAAAGGATGGTCACAGATGTGAGTGGTGCACAGATGTGCGTGGTGCACAGACACGGTGCAGAGATACTCCCAGGAGGCAGGAAGAGAAATCTCCAGTGGCTTTATGCAGTGGTACAAGGACCATGTTTATGCTACAAGTCTCTTGCTGGCCTGAAGAAATCTTCCCTGCAGAGAAAGTAAGTGACCTTTTATATCTCGACTGTGAACAAACCCTTCACGCTATTCTTCAGGTAAAATGTTATTTTGTTATTGTTATTTCTAATCCTGGGGAACAACTACAGTGATAGATATGGTCGTTTGGTTGTATCTGTATCAATCACCATGCATAAAACTTGTAGCACTTTGAAAGTGGGCTCCAGTCTGTACCACTTAACTCATGTCACCAGGGCTTTAACAAAAGCACTCACATATTTCCAGTTCAGCCCTTTTGGGGTTCATCACTTGCTCCTGTGAGGACCAAGCACGAGCACTGTGAGGGTTTGGTTACTGGTTGAAGGGCTCGGTGTTGAGCTTGGAGATCTTGCCCTGGGTTTTCAGACAATGTTTTGGGTGGCAGCAGGACAGAAGTGTCACTGCTGTGATTTCACAGCAGGTTGAAATTTGCCACTGTTACTACTTGTCCCTGTGGACGGGCTGCAATGAAATAGTCACAGAAGTAGCAAACGGAGACTATAATTTTGTGGTGGGCACAGCCTGGGTACATATTCTCCTTCTGGGAGTTTGAAAGCACAACAAAAGTTGAAGCAATGTAAAGACACTGTACCTCCTTATTCTATACATTGATACCATGTATTCTATACACCAAAGATGAGCCTTCCGTATGGCTCAGTCATAAGATCCCTCTTTTCAACACTGCATTAATTATTATTGTCAGAGGTGCCTGGAAAACACAATGACAGAATGTCTTTCTGTTAGAAAATACAGATTCATTTAAATCAAATCATTTCATGGGAACATGTTAGTTTTTTCATAACCATTTGTTAAAGGAAAAATCAGCACAAATTATTCCAACTTTCATCTTTGACTTCACAGTATCAAAGTGTTCTGTTTAAACAGAGTAAAATGATTTCATGTTATTTGTATAGTTCTTGAATTGACCTTCTCCCTGGATACAATTACTTTAACTTCAAACTAATTTTGCAGCAGAATTACTTTGTGGCCATTGTTTTATTTTAACAGAACATTTTCAACTTTTCCATGGCCACGTGACTCCAAAATCTGGCGTTTTTCTGAAAAAGTTGCTCTTGGGAGACTTTTGTTTGTTCTCCGGAGGGCAGAGTTGCAGGCTCTGGCTAGGCAGCCCTGCTGACTGGCAAGCACCAGGAATGCAGCAGGTGTAGCTCTAAATTCCTCTCTCTCTCTCCCTGGTAATATTTAATCCCTTTGATTTGCAAGCAGGGCTCCTGCAAGAAGGGATGTTTCAGGCTGCTGGTCTGGAAATGACAGATAACCCAAAATCAGAGCATGGAGAATGAGGAGAGCTAGGTACCAGCCTTACCGTGCACGAAGGCAGGGGGATGTAGCATTAAGGTGTTTTTCAGCTTCTCCAAAATGACAATAGACATTTTCTGCAGGCAGGCAGAGATGGCACCAGAGCAGCTCTGCTGGCAGATACGAGCAAACACATTTCCCTTCCAGCGAGGGAGTTAGAATTGAGAGATGAGCTCCTGTTTGTTTTCCTAATCTACTTGCTGGGCTACTTGGCTCCCTTTCTGCTCCCGTGGCTGCTGAATCTGCCAGCCCAGGCTGCTGTGTGACAGCCTTGCAGGTGCTGTGGGTCTGTCCAGGAACTTCTGCTGTGAGAATTCAATCCCAAGCCCCTGGGAGTTGGGGGCTATGTCACTTGAAGCAGCGTCTCTCTTTCCTGGGACAAGGTGCTGGAATTCAAATCCTTCAGCGCTTCTCCAAGAACCAAGGTCATCTATCACTTTTCCTCTTTCCCTTCTGGATTCCTTTTGCTTCCTCCATCCCATTTTCTCTGCTCAAGTCCCCTTTTCTCTTACCATCTATTTCTATTCCTGTGGTGTTTCTCCAGCTGTTTGTGAAGCGGTAGCAGCCCGACACCCACACTGCTCAGTGCAGGGGCTCCTTCAGATCAAATAAGAGCCAGGCTTCCTAAAAACACAGGAGGGACAAGGGACCTTTACCTTTTTGAAGAAGCACACAGCATTCAGATGGTCTCAGGAGGATGAGAGCTGCTGGTTACAACTGTGCTATAAACTCTTCCTTAGAAGCTCGTTTGAAAGTCTCCCCTGCAATTAATTCTATTTTGTAATAATTTGGGACTGTGTGACCAGGCAAATATTATCCATGCTATAAACTTGGGCCTGATTTCACAAATTAAAAAAAGGAAACTTGGACTGAAGTGGGAACTTATTAGAAGTAGGGAAGGAGCTTTCTTCCCAAATCATCTTTTCTTTAATGAGCTGGGATCTTCTGGGAGTTGCATGTGAGTAAACAAGTAATGATGCAGTAAAAGGACCGAATGGAGCCCGTGGCTGATGTCATCCTTGCAGCTGATGAAGCAGTTGCAGACTGATGCTGCAATTTTCCTGGCTAGTGTTGTCCAGTGTGCAGTTGTTTTAGCTTCCTCTCCCTATTCCTCCAGCAATAGAAAGGATAAGCGTGACAGAGTTGGGTAAGGGACTCATTTCCTACGGAGTGGAATAGCTAAGGTTCACATCAGCAAACAGAAAGTTTGCAATAAACCCTTGCCTTTTTTATTTTGGCTCTGGAAGAGGGGCATGTGCCTTCTCACACTGATCCTACCATGCCCTCCTTTTCCAGAAATGCTTTCAGTTTTCTGCTCCAAGGATCAATCCCAGGGTATCCAAAGAAAGCTTACCTATGGAGTTCTCATTAAAAGGATTTAATAAAACTCTCTTTTGTTATTTTCCCTCTTCCTCCAACTGGAGGAAGTTTATTTGAAAGAAGTTTTTCCACCAGCACTCACTTTTACTCACAACTTCCTTGCTCACCGGGTCTGCAGAATCAAATGCAGCTTTTTCTCTCCTCTATGGAGAGCTGCAGAGCCTGTTAATTGCATTTTAAATGAAGCCCTGCAATGTCTGGCAGGCACTGAGGGTGCTCACAGCTTCCCTGAGTCCTGCCAGATCAGAGGTGTGAGAGCAGCTACTGAGAAAACTTCTGGGACAAGCCAGAGCCATTTGATGCTGTGGAGTGAGAGGAAGAATGTCAACCTGTTCCCCGAGGTACACATGCTCAAAGACCTTTTTCAGGGTGGGATCTAAATGGTTTTGAGGAGCATTACTGTGACCAGTCCCTTTAGGGTATCTGGTTCAAACACAGATGAGGTAGAGTTCCTGAAAAGATGCCCATAAAAGCATTTGCCCTGTGTCCACAGCTGCAAACCCACACCTACCAACTGAATTTCCTGCCTTCCCTTGCTGCCTTGGTGTTTGGGGGTGCACTGAAGGTCAATCACAGCGTAGGCTTTGAATTTGGGTCTGATTCTTGTATAAATCCCCATGATTCATTTTCATGGGGTGCTGCGTTGCCACCACATTGTTACAACGTGACAGGTCCCCAGGCACTTTTAAAGCAAATCTCAAAGCAGATGGGGATCCTGGCTACCCAAGGGCAGTGTGTATATGGGACCTTCCTTGTAGGCTCAGAGATCTTCGAATATCCTGGAACAGGAAGGCACTGTGTAACCTCTCCATCTTCTCCAACCTCTCACTTAAGTTAAACATTTAGGGTGTGATGAAATGCCCTCTGGATCTTTCCCTCTCAAGTAGCCATCTTGCTAGCTTAGATCACCCTGGACTCCTAGCTTTTAGGTACCCAAAATCAAGCAAGATCATTACCACCATAAGAGCGGGTTTCCTTACAATTGTCTGTCTTCCCATAAAGAGGGGGTAATAGCACTGCTCTGCTGAAAGGATACATGGAACAGTGAGCTCCTGGACCTTGAGTTACAGTTGTCTGATCAAACAAACACAGCATGGCCTGTGTTTGACAGTCTTTTAGTAAGAATGCCAGAAACAATTTTGCAATCTGATTTCCTTTCTCTCTCATAAATTCCTGTTTACAAAAAATATCATTAACCTGTGGGCCAATTACTTTGGACCGGGTAATGAGCCAATCTGATATACTGCTTAAAATAGACAAAAGGATCTTATGGTACAGTTTTCTCAGAAAACAATTTAACACAAAACTATACATAAGAAAATTCTTAGAACAACCATCTATTACAAATGATACAGGGATCTTGGGGCTGTGTCCTCGACCAGCAAAAGAGATGACCCAGGATTAAAGCAAGTGTCTGCTCCTGAATCTGACCTTATGCTGTGTGCTCCTGGAATATCCAATGATCTCTGGAGACGGGGCTCCTGCAGCGTATGCATGGGTAGCCCCTAAGCGTAATTGGAGGGAGTTAGTGAGTCACATACACAGATTTATTTTAGGACACCGTTACCCTCAGTTGTACAGATGTGGTATTGTGCATTACAAAGATTTCAATTCACTGAATTCAGAGGCTTTGGGGCATTCATCTTTTAAGAGCCTCCTTTGGTGGCATTACATATTTACTGTAGACTTCTGACACTTTGGGCTACAGATTGCTATAGACAGATCTATTCTCCTAATGCCTTTGGGCTTTGCACAAAAGCTGCTAAGAAAAAAGGAAACTTTCCACTAAATATAGAACCACACTCACCGTTTCAAATTCTTTTCATGCATGCCGATTTTCAGCTTTTTGCTAGCTGATTTAATTGCATTCACAAGCTGTCCCCCCTCTTCCCTTCTCACTAAAGTAAAATACAACACCTGGGTTCTTTCTCTTGCATGCACTCTTTTTTTGATGAGCGATGACCAGAAAAGAAACTTCAAAGAGTGTATTGTTCAGTCTTTATTTTCAGATTGTCAAGACACACAATCCAATTGATGGAGCTGGGTTAGGTTATAAGAGTCTTTCTGCCTCTCTTTTGTTTAAACAGCAAATAGCTAAGGTGCTGCAAAGTGATACGCAAAGAGTGCAACTGTTCTTGGGGCTTTAAAAGAACTG
>JAHREE010000406.1:0-60040 GCA_033628505.1 Tringa tobata | reverse complement strand
TTTTCATGTGTGTTTGGTTCGTATTGAAAGACAATTCACTGGCAGAGGTAGTAGTAGTTTTGTTCTCAGTTCTTGGCATCGCTCTGGTTAACTTCTACCCTGCAACAGAATGAAACTAATATTTTATCCCCTGTCTACAATCTGCTATTTCTTTGGAAGCTGGAGTGTAATGAACTTGCTGTTCATTACAATTAACAAATAAATCCCTATACCTTTAAATTAGATCATAAATCTTTCAGTGAGATTCAATACTGTGGTGATTATGTTTTCTTTCCCATAAGAGCTTCTTCAGTGATAGGAGGCAGGCAACTCCTGTTCCAAATAATATGACCCTGAGGACATTCCTTGTGACATATTTGGCCTTTTTCTCAGTGGCTTCTTTCTTTTCTAATCATCTGAGATGCAGCTGAAACACGACAGTGCTAGCTAGTGAATTATAAAACCCTTATATTGCAGAGAAAATTACTTTCTGGTGGTTTAAAATCAGTGCAATTTAGGCTGCTTGTATTCTGGTGGGGGGCTGACCTGGGACCTGTGTACACAATGCCTGGCACGGTGCTGTTGTGGGGACACTGGGGAGGTGGTGACATTACGGCAATGCAAAGGGATTTGTCAGGTTTCACTCACTGAACATCAGTGCACTGAAGTCTCTGCATTGCTGTAGGTAGAGCTCATGCACTGAACACACCTCTGTGGCTTCTCTTACTCTCTCTGAGGACAGTATTGGGCAGATTTGTGGTTCTTTGGCTGTTGAGTTGGGTGCAGGCTCCAGAAGAGGCTGCAGAGCTGCAGTGTGGCATCAGATAAAGAAATCCTGAGTCCCACACCTACAGCACACTCCCAGTTACAGCTGTGTATTATACATCCGTGTGTCACGCAACACCAGTGCTTTGGTTGTTCCTTCCTTCTATGACGGGCTGACTGGGCTCGAGGAATCACAGAAAATAGGAAATTAGTGACGAGCTGACTGTCAGATTGGACTGAAAATGGGCAGGGACCCATTAATGCAGATTGCCTTTGCTGCAGAGCAGCTTGTTGTCTTTTCAAGTGAATCATGTTCACGTTATTACAGTCCCAATTTTGATTAAGTGTAAGTTACAAGGCCAAATCGCTATCTTTTCTCTCTAAATTTTAGAAAACAATTTAACCAAGCAAAGCCTGTCTGGCCCTTCACATTTCTTCTATCCTGAACCTACTTCACCTGGCAGAAGAGAGTGGAGAAATGTTAGAGGTCTTGTCTTGGCGTCAAATTATCTCTCATACTTGCTTTTCTATCTTCTAACTATTTTATATGTTTAATATGCCTCAGTCATTTGGACTACCTTATCTCAGCTTCTTGTAGATCTTTGGGAATTACTGAAAAATGGTTGAGCATCCTGGTAAGATGATACTTTTAACCTGGCAACAGCTTTCAGTTTTGGTTTTTTTTGGCTTTTATCTTTCCAACACTCCTTCAGTCTCCTTTCCTCTCTCCCACCCACCGAAAATTGTTTCCTATCTCTAACTGGCAAACAAAGCCGACAACTTCAGGGTAGAATGAAGCTGAGATATTGTCAGTTTATGTGGAAAACCACAATGTCCTCATGACAGATGAAAAATCAGGCTCCAAAGGCAGCTTGTCTTCCCTGAACAAGATTTTCACTGACACATCCGTGAAGGACTGAGCACAGTAGCTCTGCTTTGTACTCCCCATCCTGCCGCGTAATGATTTAGGAGTTAGTATTTGTCATGTTTCTTTTTCTTTGCCTCTTGTTTTAGTTCTTTCAAGGATGTTGAATCCTGGTTGTGATAAAAGCCAGTCTTCTGGATTTTGCTGTATTGGAGGCAAAAACAAGAGTGTAAAAAAAAATACAGTGCTAATCCATCCAGAGCCTGTTTTTTTTTTTTCAGTGGTGCCCAAGGATAGGACAAGAGGAAATGGGCACAAACTTGCACATAAGAAGTTCCATCTAAACATGAGGAGGAACTTCTTCACTTGGAGCAGCACAGGCTGCCCAGGGAGGTGGTGGAGTCTCCTTCTCTGAAGACATTCAAAACCCGCCTGGACATGTTCCTGTGGGACCTGCTCTGGGTGGACCTGCTCTGGCAGAGGGTTGGACTAGATGATCTCCAGAGGTCCCTTCCAACCCCATATCATTCTGTGACTCTGTGGTTTGCCACCTCTTGTGAACTGGACCCTGTGGTGGAAGCTACCCCTTCCCACAGGCCTGGGGAAGCACAGAGCTCCTCTGCAACCAGAGGGGCTGGCTGTGGGGAGTTCAGCACATGGAGAACTCTCAGCAGTAACTTTGCTCCCTGCTCTTGGCTAATCTAGAGCACATGGAGAGGAAATTCAGACCCTTTCCGTACAAAAGAATAAAAGGTGTCCCCTCCCTTCTCAACTAACTCATCAGAATGGTTTATCTTCTTCTGTCTCAATTCCAAAAACTTAATTAAACATTTCTAAAAGATAGTAAATCTTCAGTTCAAATGTTTCTTCTCCCACCCCAGTTTGAGACCTGACTGGAAGCACTAATGCAGAGCTCTCTTCCTGAATCTGCAGAGAGCCTGAAACAATAGCTCTGAGACATCTGAAATGCATTCTTCAAGTCAGTGATGAGGAGCTGAGACACCTACTTCCAGTCATTTTTACGTCTGTTTTTCAAAGCTCAATTTTTTTGCGTGACCCCAGGAGCTGGAGCATTAATAGAAGCACCCTGGAACTGCTCATGAATTGTAAAAGTTTTCCAGTGTTGAGCGGAACCCCAGGGCCCTGCTGTGGCTCTGGCTGCACAGCTGACTCACGCTGTGTGTGACAGGAGCAAGCACTGAGAATTCTTGATCAGGTATTTTAAAAGCACACATGGAGGCGGCAGCTGCTGTTAGTGGAGAGGAAGTACAGGATCTTAAAAAAAGGATATATGTCTTTTTTCTTCTTAGTGATTCTTGTGCTCATTTCCTTGCAGGGTAGAGCTGGCCCTGTTCCATCCTGGTTCTATCTGGATTTCAAACCTCCTACACATCACATCTCCCCTTCTAGCAACGCTAGAGCTCCTCAAAATGAAGCCAAACCCTTTCCCTCAGTATGGGTATGTTCCCCTTCAAATGCACAGAAATTTAAACATGAATGTTGCACCGAGGAAAAAATATCTTTACTCCCAAACGTAATGTCATGGCTCATATAAAAGTCTAAACTTTACCTGTACTACAGCCCACAATTCTCTTCCTTTTCTATGGAATCACCAGCTCATACTCCTGGTTGTGATGACTTTTCTGCCCGCAGAGCTCAGCCACTCTCTGAGTCTCATTCTCCATCTCCTGGACGTCTTTCTGCTTTCTCCTCATGGCAGCTTTGCCATTGTCTCCTCCCGGGATGTTTGGCAAAATAATCACTTGAGAATCTGTTTGCAAATGGTTAGCGCCACTTGAAGCTCACAGTAATCATAAATGGCAGTAATTAGCTGCAGTGCAAGTTAAATCGTTGATCATTGCCTTTCAGCAAATCAAAGACACAATTCCAATTAACAGTAATAATTCAAAACAATTAAGCAGTTACTGCTGGAGTTATTTTAGTCTAAATTGCAGTGAAATGAACCTTCTCTCCAGCAGGGCTTTAGCTCCCGGATAAAGGCTTTCCTGGAGGAAAAAAAAAAAGTAAATGATAACAACTGTATAAAAAGAAAAATCAATAAAAGATCATTTGCAACTTGTAAGAGGTTTGCAGATCTGAGCAGGAATACTAGATTGTATTTAATAAAGCTTCAATAAATTGTGTGTTTACAAGGTGGAATTTGAAACAACGTTCTCAGAACAGTCTAAGGGGACTGAGATTAGAACAAGCTGAATGTTTCAAAACACCGTGCCTTCTCTCTCTCTATCCTTGTATTGTATTATGTTTTAGCAGAAATTCCCAACTGAATCCTTTTAGCAGAAAAGTTACAGTTTTGCTTTTTAATATATAGAAGCTTTCAAATTTACAAGTGGGTTTGTTTTTTTTTTTGTTTCACTGTAAGATGAGAAGTTTCCTAGTGACAGAACGGAGGCGGAAAGGGGCTAGGAGAGGTGGAGGGACTATATTCCTACTGGCTGCAATTCTGTTTCACCTCTACTGTTCATATCTGAAGAAGATCCCTTTTGTATGTGCTAGATTGCTTTGAAACCTTACGCAATTCTTCCTTTGTACTCGCCTCAGGAGCAGCTGAGCGAGGCTTGGCAGGAGGGATAGGACCAATTTGCACTTTCCTTAGTTTCTGATTTTCCTGGACTTAGATTTGTGATCTGAATGTTGGAGCAGCTGGAGGCACCAGTCTTTGTCACTAGCTTTGCTCATTGTGTCTGAACACTGTCTACTAAGCTGTCTTTTCTAGAAATTGGTTAAAGATGGTGGATTTTTATCAAATTGCAAACAAATGTCTTTGTTATTTGCAAGAATACACACACAGGAAAAAATGGCAATGTAAATTATTCCTAGGGATAAGGCTGTAAAACCAGAAAGCTTCTAGGATCCAGGAGGTGCTGGAAGTTTTCATTTGGCTGGGGAATTTGTTTGTCTGTGAAAGGTCACAGTTATTATACTTTAAGTTCTTGACCTTCTGTTTTATGAAGAAACCACTTAAGATTTTATAGAGAAGTCACTGAAGCGTGGCAGTTAGAAGAGGAGCATGCGATTCTCCATCATCTCTCCCAGACTGGCTCCTCTACCTGTAGAAAACTGGGAAATGTAGAAAACTGGGAACTGCAGAAATCCATCTGGCTCCTCAAGGAATGGGTGTTGGGTTATAATGTCTCAATTTGGGAACCTGCTCCTCCTTAGCTGGAGGCAACATGAAAACAGGAATGCACCGCTTCCCTTGATCACTTCTTCTTTCCAGTTTGTCATTAATATACAGGTCTTCTTTCACCTTACAATTTTTCTGGCTTTCATCTTGATTCAGTGAGTCTTTCGTTTCCAGAAAAGGCTTCTTATGGACCCAGTATCGTGTCTTTGTGCAGGTGATCTCACCCGACCGCTGTTTGATCTCTTTTTCACAGCCTTGACAGACACAGTGCTTGGCTTAAGGAATCCGCTTTCCAGCTCTCTGACTGATTTTATTTGTTTTTCTTGTACCTGATCTGCCACTTTATTATTGCTCTTACGGAGTGCTGCCTCTTCACTGTGTGGGGACCTTGCAGGGTTGGTGAATCATATCCCAGGGGTGTGAGTTGTGTCTTGCTCCTTGGACAAGAGAGAGAAGCCTTGATACTGGAGTGACTGTGAGAGGGCAACAAAGGTGATGGAGGTGATGGAGCATCTCTCTGATGAGGAAAGGCGGAGAGAGCTGGGACTCTTCAGCCTGGAGAAGAGAAGGCTGAGAGGAGGTCTCATTAATGCTTATAAGTATCTAAAGGGTGGGTTGAGGGAGGATGGAGCTGGACTCTTTTCAGTGGTTCCCAGTGACAGGACGAGGGGAAACGGGCACAAGCTGGAACATGGGAAGTTCCACTCAAATCTGAGGAAGAACTTCTTTCGGGTAAGGGTGGCAGAGCTCTGGAAGAGGCTGCCCAGGGAGGGTGTGGAGTCCCCTTCTCTGGAGATCTTCAAGCCCCTCCTGGATGCTCCTGAGTGATGTGCTCTGGGCAACCCTGCTTTGGCAGGGGAGTTGGACTAGATGATCTCTAGAGGTCCCTTCCAATTCTCACAATTCCATGACAATTCCATGATGATATGGACCTAAACGCAGAGGGGAGCATGGTCATAAACTGTAAAATCTGGTAATAGAAGATATCCCCTGAGACTTGTGTTAGTTCACCAATAACTCTCTCCTTCTCTGCACTCACTGGCGTTTTTTGTAAGTTGAAAGAGATGAAGACCTTGCCATGTTATTCGAAACGTTGTTACCAAAACCAATTTTAACATAGTTTCTCTATAAAAATGCATGGTCCCAGAGGAACAGAAAGCAGGGAGGATGAAATAGAAGCGAACTTCACACTTCCTAGAAGTGACTGGATTTTTTATGAGCGAATTAGCGGATACAAAATCCTTTGTAGCTAGCTCAGTATTGCCTGTGTCTGTACTGCATCGTCTCTCCACATGTGTGAAAAGGAGGAGGTCAGGAAATGGCAAGAATTCACACTGAATTGCTCAGAATAAGAGAAAAAGACCCGGAACAAAGCCTTTCCATCACTTTTAAAATAAATTATTCACAAATAAATGTTTTCTACTGTTTGGCTGCTCCTGTAAGACAGGTAAATACTATCTGCTGAGAGACGTTTTCTGTTGCCTGTCAGAGCTAACATTATGTTTGATGTAAACTGTGTTGTAGATGCTGAGCTTTGAGGGAAGGCTCATGCGTTTTTGTGCACTGATAACAAATCCACTTCAGGATCTGAAATTCAAACATTACAGCAACGCACGTTTAGTGGTTGAGTCAAAAACTTTGAAGACACTAATATCAAAGAATCACAGAATGACATGGGGTTGGAAGGGACCTCTGGAGATCATCCAGTCCAACCCCCTGCCAGAGCAGGGCCACCCAGAGCAGGTCCCACAGGAACGTGTCCAGGCGGGTTTTGAATGTCTTCAGAGAAGGAGACTCCACCACCTCTCTGGGCAGCCTCTGCCAGGGCTCTGCCACCCTCAAAGTGAAGAAGTTCCTCCTCATGTTTAGATGGATCTTCTTATATTGAAGTCTCTGCCCATTTCCTCTTGTCCTATCCCTGGGCACCACTGAAAAAAGACTGGCCCCATCCTCTTTTTTCACTGGGAACTGTCACAAAACTGTGAAATGGTACAAAGTAGGGAGACAAGGCTGGAAGTTACTCGAGTGTTGGAGATGTCAGCACTTACAAAATGAGGACATTTTGGTAATGTATGCATGAAAATAGGAAATGGCTACACTCTGGGTATTGTGGACAGTAACACACGCCTCTTTCAGCCCTGCCATGAACTGCAGCAGTGCCCTGAGGTGGTCACAACATGCCCACTCGTGGGACACCCCCACAGCTGTGACATGGGACAGAGAAGCAATTTCAGTCCCCAAGTCCTGGCTGCAACAGCGTATTATAATGGGTAGGGCATGCCCTGGGATTCACAGCATGTTCCTGTCCCTGCTGCAAGTTACATCACTGCTGTGGGCATATGTTTCCCTGCCTGCTAAATGAAAATAATGATGTTTCACCGTGGTCTTTGAGAGATCTGGAGGGAAAGTGCAAATCAAAGCTGTGAGAGGTGAGGTTTGCAGTGACAGGAACCGATAGATACAGAAAAAAGACTGACAGGCTTTCAGGGCATGCAGCCCTTGAAACTTCTGGGAGAGGTAATATCTTTTATTAGTTCTACTGATACAGCTGGAAGAAAACAAACAAATCCTTAAGGTTTTTGTACCTGAAAGTTCATCATATTCCCTTCTTCCCAAAGCCATCAGTTCTTCAAGCAAAAAGTATTACCTCTCTGTGAAAACCTTGTCTCTCTAATACCCTAAGATCATCACAGCTGCAGCGCTGCTATGAGAGCACACTATTACAATGCTAATAAATGACATCTCTGTCACCTAATGTCTATGGATAGAAGGCCAAAATGAAGGCACCGTGGAGCACCTCTTGACCCTGCTGTGGTTGCCACATTTCTGCTTAGCGATGGCTTTGGATACAGCTGGAAATGTTGTGTATTGGTGTTTCAGCGGGGGTGTGGGGGGGGCGCATCTTGTCCAACCGTCAACCTAACAGACAAAAATAGACACCCACAGCATCTCAAATGAAGGACATTTTCAACATTTCATTGCCTTCTGGAGCTGTTCCTGTTGTGAGTAACTACCAACAGTCTCTGAAGTGCCAAGCCCCTCGGCACCCCACCTGGCAACTGGTGTGCCCGTCTCTGGGTTATCTGCATCGGTGCCAGGTGGTGCCAGTTCGTTCTGCGATTGCCATAAAAGCTGATACTGGTGCTGTGCTCTCACCCCAGGTGTGACAGCAAGGCACGTGTTCCCAAATAAGTCCTTGTAGTGAAATTGCTATATAATGGATATACTGATTAAGCTGAGAGCCTATGCTAATGAGACCAGTGCAAAGTCATCTGGAATCCCAGAGGGTCTGCCATTCTGCTTCAATATGTACCACTTTAATATTAGGGAAGGAAAGATTTTGCTAGCGGAGGGAAGCATGAATAATGTATTGCTGTGGATAATGGTAAATAGTCATTACATATTCCTCCTTTCCTTTAGATGTACCGTGCATATGTTAAAGACAGTCTTTGTGCAGAGGAAAGGATTATTTTAAACAGGGAGGTGATGCACAGTGTCTTGCAAATTATAGTCATGTTAATGTGGCAGATGGTACCACGGTGTCTGACAATTGCCTGGGACATCACATTAGTTACTCAAGTCAAGAAGGCTGATTTTCGCTGGACGTGTCTGTGTTTGCAAGGTATAAATAAAACAGGGGAGACCTGTTTGCATGTAGGAAATCTGTAAAGGATCTTGAGTATAGACCCCCAGTCTCACACTCTTTGAAAATGCTGAAGCAGCTATTAAGGTAGAGAGCTTTGGAAACATGTCTGCTATCCCCTGGTGGCCGCAAAGATCTTCTGCTCTCCGTGGAGCTCAGCTTCACAGCAAACCATCTTCTTAAAAGCCTGTAACTCTTACTGAGTAGTAGCACTGGGCTAAAATGGAGTCGACAGAGGGCTTGAAGGAGGATGCTGAAGGAGTCACCTTGTGGAGCACAGATACGCCATGTGCTCAGCTACGGCTGTCTGTGAGGTTGGTGTCTGCTCTGGCACAACCACGCTCAAGTCAGAGCCAAAAGGAATTTATCCCAGTCCTAGCAATATCACAGCAAGGTCACTGCCGTGTACTGGTGACACACATGGCTAGTCAGAGAGTGTTCAGCAGCCAGTTTGGATGGACCCTACTATTGATTAGAAGTCACTTGAGGATATATGATGGGGTCCTGCACTGGCAGGCCAGTCGGCAACCGACTGGAAATCTGTCCCAGCTTAGCTGCTGGGAACTTGTCTCTTAAAAAACCACGTCTGTCCCCACTTCTGATTAATGCACAGCCAGAAATCTGCTCCTTAAAGTCTCTGTGCTTCAGTGCCCCATCTGCAAACGAGGAAATATCCCTACACATTTTCTCCTACCTAGATTGTTAATTGGGTGAAGGATGTCCTCTCATTATAGCCAAGTTCTCTATTAGTCACAGTGGTGGGAAAGGCTGGGCTTCTCAAGGAATATCACCTAGATCCAGGTGCACCAGCAGGGCTGTGGAGCTGTGAGTCCGCTGGCTGAGTCCTAGGCAGAATGCGGTGACCTGCTTGAACTCTTGAGTGGTATCATTGAAATACTGAATTATTCAGCCCCATGGGCCAAGGGTGAATCATAACCAGAATGCTGCTGTCACCCTGATAATATCTTACAAACCCTCTGTTAGAATAGTGTCTGTGGCACGGTTTATTGCCTTGTCACAACCACACACACGTTCCTTTGGACTTGCTCCTGGACCAGCCGGGGCAGATCTCTGTAAGAGCCAGGGTTCCTGGCTGGCTGAGGACACTTCGGCAGTGGCTTGAGGGGACAAAGCAAGGTGTATGACCTGTACTGATTCCATCAGATCCTTCTGTCCTCTTCTACGCTTAATTTAGACACAGTCTTGGTTTGATGTTGTCTGTAGAATATGTTTTGCAGCAATCTGGGCAGCGCAGGGTTTGGAAATGGGCTGTGTGAGCAGCTGAGTCTGTCTGCATGCTCTGCAGAGGGAGATGTTACAGATCTCTGCCCTTCTCCACCTGTTTGCTGCTGCGGCCCTTGCCAGAGGTTAGCACTTCTCATCTGACAACTAGAATGTTCACTAGCCCAATTCTATCAAAATGATCTGGATTAGCTTAAAACATTGCTAATAGTAGGTTTTTGTTTGTTGAATTTTTTAAACCTATTTTGACAGAACCAGGTTAGACAGCAGCTATATGATCAGTTGTGCCAGCTGATGTCAGAGGCTGGGAAGCTCTTAACCTACCTCAGCTGAACCCAGAACAGCACATATAACGACAGCCCACGGAGTCTAGTATCTGTCTATGTCTCTGATGGCAACTGGTCCCATTTCAAGCAAATGTGGCATGGAGATAAGCAGACCATAGAATGGTTTGGGTTGGAAGGGACCTTAAAGCCCATCCAGTGTCCCCCCCTGCTCTGGGCAGGGACAGCTCCCACCAGACCAGGTTGCTCCAAGCCCTCGCCTCCACCACCCTCACAGCAAAGAGTTTCTTCCTGAGATCTCATCTCAGTCTCCCCTCTTTCAGTGTTAAACCCTTCCCCCTCATCCTGTGGCTCCCCTCCCTGACCAAGAGTCCCTTCCCATCCCTCCTGTAGCCCCCTTAGGTACTGAAAGGGAACCTCCATGCATTGTTACCTACTGATGTTAGGCCCTGGCTGACATCTTCCTTGAGGCAGACTGCTGGGAAGCTGTGTTTGGAGGGAGAAGAGGTTGATGGAGGAGAAAGAGCAACCTGGGCAAATTCAGGTCTGCTTTGTGCTGGGGTTGGATTTCTGACATCATCACAACCCGCTTTGCAATAACTTGTCTCCTCTGTTTCCCTCTTGGGGCAGACGGGATGTCTCTGGCCCTGTCCACACAGACAGAGTGACATGGAGAAGGGAAAGGGCATACTCAGGGCATGGAGATATAAGTGGCTTTAAAGCTGAAAGGAGCCTCTGCATTCTCTGTGAAGGATATTGAAAGGCTGGGTTGAAGTGCCTTTGTTCAGCTGTACTTTTCTGCTTAGAAAATCAGCCTGGCAGGAGAAGGGCAAGGGCAAGGGAGGGGCTGGATGTAGGACAACACATCCACTTGGAAGAGCTGAATTCTTCCTGAAAGGTCAGTGGAATTAACTTTTTACATTTTAGAAGCACTGATGCATCACGGGTGAAAGCCTGCTGCAATGTGTCAGAGCGGGAACAGAGGAAATTTGGGTATTTGTGGAGGGGAATTCTGGTTTATTAAATACTTGAGGAAAGTTCTGAAAAAGAAATACACCATCCTCCAGGATATCTCTTATTAAAGAATTTGGTCTTCAAGGTACCCATACTCCAGAGTTATGATCAAAACCAGACTTCAGTTATTAAATTCATTCTTTTAGGCGCTTTTTAAGTGCCTTCAGTTATTAGATTCCCAGCTTCATGCACTCAGGGGTTGAATTTCCTGCAATAAGGTTTATAGCTCTGAAGGACCTGGTTCAAGAAGTTGAAAGATGAGAAGCAAGGGGCAAGTTTTATTGCTGAACAACCTTCCTCCCTGATTTTTAAGATATATGTTCTTGAAGGGAACTTTGGAAGGAAGTACAGTGCTCAGCATGAATTTCCACTTATGCTGGAGCTCAAGACAGTTACCTCCCAGGATGTCTGTCCCCAGGGCTGATAAGCTCCATCTTCTAACACTTAGGTTTTGGACATACCAAGTAGTAGACTAGGGCCTGGTTTCCCAGTCTTCAGTCCTTGGCCTGACCCACCAAGACTACTGGAGGTTTGCATTGAAACTTTTCAGATTCAATGAACTGCTTTTCTTCGCTTTATTTTCTTGCAACATTTTGTGGTGTATTTTCTCTCCGCTCACCCTTTGCTTAGGTAAGGCTGGATTTGGTGTCAGGAGGAACGTGGCAGGGCTGGGGAGGTGGGACACTAAATAAATAATGTTAACAAGATGTTTCTCCTCCCCTGCGGGGCTGTTAATAACTCTTCCTCTGTGAAGCTGTGCCAAGTTTGTTTGCCTTGTCCAAACCCAAGCAGAGAGAAACCAACTCCTTTGGCTTGTTCAATCTCTTTCATCGTCCAGCTGCTGCTCCCAAAGTCTCTGATGCAGGGTTTCCAGAGCACGAGGAACACAGGCAATTTCAAAGAGCTAAAAAAGGAGAGGAAAAAGAGGCATGGTGGCGAAATTCAGAGCAACAAAGAATTAGGATCTCCTCTGCTGGCACTGTTCATCTGTATTTTTGAGATTACTTTGAAGCTGGTGAATCTGAAATTCCTCATTAGAAGCCCATGGTAGATACAGGAGGCTGAGCTTCTAATCTGTATATGAGGAGATCATTCCAACCATGACCTCCCTCTATCCACTTGATACAACATTTACTTCAATCAAAGAGGTAATTAAACTCCTGAGATGAGCAATCCCCATGGTTCATGTCCTGAATTTAGTGCAGCAAAAGTTCTTAAGTAATAAAACGGCAGAACCTGCAGTTACTGCTGGAACCAGACAATACCTAAGGCATAAATACAAGGGAATAACTTTTGTCAGGGATGTTCTGCTTGTCCTAAAGCTCACCTCAGGAGCCCAGGCACGTACACTCTTGGGGTGCCAGGACTCTACTAAATGTAGCTGATAAATGGTAGGGGAAACCATAACGGTGGATATAAGAGTGAAGCAATATACTGGGACTGCAGGGAGGTTAAGTTGGTGCAGCTTTTTCCCAATCATTAGCTTAGAAGCTGATCCAAGCGCAGAGCTGGCACCGCTACAGATAGTGGCAGAGGAGCCAGAAGGAAAACTGTCAATAGTAGGTTTTTTTTTTTTTTCATCAGAAGCTGCCATTTTTTGGAAAGAAAAGCTGTTCAGGAGAACACGTCAATAGCAATCATGGTTGAGTAATCCTGTATTTTGTTTGATCCCAACAAAATGGATATGATGTGATCTGTGTAGTGCATTCAGATTAAAATGGTGCTGTAATATGTGCAGGAAAGTGCCAGCACTGTCCATGTGAAATGGCTTGATGACTCCACATGGACAAAAATGAGCCATTTCTTTTCTTCATTAGAAAGTGCTGGGTTTCCCTTGGGGTTGAGATGAAAGCAGGGTTCAAAGGACTGGCATTTCCTGCAAAATAGAAACTTGGTTTTTGATGAGCTTAAAGATATAGCTTCAGAGGGGAAAATCTAGGACTGTCTGTGAAGCCCAGAGAACTCGATCGGAAGTGAGACAAAGTGAGGTTGCTTAGCACGTTTTGAACATAAAATGTTTCAGATCTCTGGATTAGAAAGGGCTAGTCTCTGACCTAAACGAAAAGAGGCAGCAACATATCCACTATAAAGCACCTTTCAGGCATCTGGAATATTTGCGCTATCCTGCAGAGAGGGCTGCTTGGCTTATACAGCAATTCCAGTGGTCAGCACTGCAGCACTTGCATTCACATCTCTGTAAGGACTTGAGTTAAAGAAGAAAAAAGTATACATATTCTTTATCTCATTCAATTTTATTATCTGAGGTTTCCAAGAAAAAAATCAACTACCACTTCCAGCCTTTCAGAAATTAACTTTTCTCTATAGCCTTGCTTCTACCAGTAAGCCCCACGATTTCTCGTATCTGCGATTCCCAGTACAGCTCTCCCTGGGGCTGTCGACTCCTGAACTCCCATTTTGCTGTAGGTAAAGCAAATTACTTTTAAGTGGATTGGTCCAACACATTCATCATTTGAATGTTTTCCGCAGTCCACACAGGCAGGAATAAATGGCTGGGTCATCAACCCCTTGCTGCTCCACATTCAAGCATGGTTGCGTTTGGACAGTTCTCCCTTGCCGTCCAGTTTCCAGCATCAGAAAATGTCTCTGAGGCCACTGTGACTGTGAGACTCGTGGCAGAGACTTTCTGTGGCCTGGCTAATTACGCCATGTGTGCCACTGGAACGGGAGAGCTCCTCTGGATGCCATCTGCTGATCAGTTTATGCCTTGAAGCAGAAAAATTGGGTGCCCTAGTAATTATGATCCTCACTCCTGTCATTGCACATGCTCTGCTTGGTTTCTGTAAATGGCTGTTCCTTTCTGAGTCTGCATAAATATGTTGGTTGTTTCCTTCTCCTTCACCCCAAGGCGAGGGATTTTTTGCTGCCTCTGGAGGTTTCCCAGGATTTCCTGGCTGTTGCATCAGGGTCACGTCTCAGATCACAGGGTTTGAGTTTCTGTTGTTTCTGGTTAACAATGCAAACATGGTCTTAAAGGGACAGGCTGGAAAGTCTGAGCTCTAAGTCTGAGCTCCTTCATTAAATAAAATTGCTTTTGTAGGAAAAGCTACAGGCCATGCTATGCCTGCATGTTCCCTAGCTCCATCTTCCTCCTCCCTCTTGCAGTGTTAGGTGTGGGGGAGGTAGTGCAATGTTCTGTGTCTTCTTTCTTTCACCTGGATGAGGACAGTATTAGGTGGCACACAGCACCCTGTGGTGACAGTCAGCACAGAGGGATCCTAAACCACTCCTAAGAATTAGGGCTAAGAACCACTGAAGGTGGTTCAAGTTGGCTGGAATCACACTTAAACTCTAGGTCAGGCTCTGCACAGAAGCATCCCTTGGTCTCAGCCCTGCAGTCTGCTCCTCCTTTCCTCTCCCATTCTCTTAAGCTCAGAAATCCCTAGAAACACCTGTGTGTCCTCAGAGTACCTTCTTACAACCATGTGCTATTTCTTCATTAACATCGCTGAAAAGTGCATATTGGTCTCCATCTTTTAACTTCAACATGGGCCTTCCTGTAATGCTCTCAGGTGAGATACATGCTGGGATCAGGCAGAGTACCAGTAGCAACAGAGGACCAGAGCCAGCCTCAAGAGACAACCTAGTGGGCAAAATACCACAAAAAGGTACAGCTGTGGAAATTATCTTATCTCTTGTACTATGCCTTTAAACTGAGCTGCAATACAAATGGGCCAGTTAACCTAAAAAGTACCATACTTCTGGGAGACAAGCTGTGCTTTGTCACAGTAGCATTTGTGTTTTATGGAGTGGGCAACAGGCACTTCCCAAATTCCACACAGACACACTCACATAGACCTTCAGTCAAGTTCAGAGCTGCAGAATAAACCTCTCAAGACTGTAAAAGCCAGCTTTCAGCTTTGGCTTTTCCTCTTAGAGCAGCAAGAAAGTGCTCAAGGATTGATGATGACCAAAGGTATCAAGCACTAGAGAAGCATCAGTGGTTTGGACGAGGTGTTTATAGTATGCTTTGACCTGGTGACCAGCACTCTCCCTGCTCATCCATCCCCGCTGGTGCTGTCTCCCTTCCAAAATGACTGAGAAACTTCCAACAGCCGTTTTTATTTCAGTGATCAATCTGCAGAAGAGTTTCCCTCCCTCATTTCTTCTTTCGTTGTCCTGGCTGTGTCCTGAAGCTCAACACAGGCAGCACATAGCCTGGGACAGAAGGCTTGTATCTCACTGATACATGGAGGTGGTAACAGGTATTTAAGCTCATTGGAATGAGCCAATTACTGGCTTCCTAGTGAGGTGCATGGCCACTTGCTTCTTTTCCTGGACTGTTTTTGAGCTATCCAGCTGTAAAATCATGCCATTGTTCCCATCAGCAAAGCTGCAGTATGTCATTTGAATAGGTTTTTATAGCTCCTTGCAAACCCAGTGTAGTTTTCTTGGTGATAATTCAGGGGTTTGGATTTATAGATGGATAGAAATAGCAAAAAAAGCAAAAATAATCTTGACAGTGTAATTTCAGAGAGCCAATAGGTTTTCAAAGTGCCCTTTCTCTGGGCGGCTGTACCTGCCACCCAGAGCATCCACAGTACCATGTGGAAGCAAGGCATGAGCATCTGGGCATCTTGGGGTCAGCCCCGGCAGCAGCAGGAGTACACACCTTACACCATCTGGAGCTGGAAGAGTTAGTCTCTATTGCCTGAGCTTGAAAGCCTGGCCCTTTTATGTCCAGGCTGCAGCAGCTACTTTGGTCTCTGCTGCTTCTCGGGTGAGGAAGACAAGACACCTTTCTGCATGTCAGCCATAGGGACAGCCTGTAGAATTTATTTCTAACTACTCCACGAGGGTAAAACATCCAGGTGCTGTCTGGATTAGCAGATAGACCTGGGCAAGCCTTATGTCTTAACGGACAGACGACTGTTTCCGAAGTCCCGCTATCCCAGACAGGGAGGAGGCAGCTGAGCCTGAAGTGGTATCATTTTCTCTGTGAACCTGCACCAGAGATTGGAACAGGCAATTTTCAACACAAGAACTAAGAGTTACCTCTCTGCAGCCAGCGGGTCACTTAACTTCCCGCGTTACAACTTGTTCTTCTTTCTTCTATACGCTAAACAGCCATTACAATCCCTGTTTAAAGGAAAACATGGAATACTAGGCCCAGAGTTTAGCTTTTCACCTCAGTCCTTCAAGACTGAGCTTCCTTATTTTGGGAAAGAGCACCATAGCCCTGGCCTTTAAAGCACTGAATCCATTCATTTACCCGCAGAAGAGTCTTTATTCTCAATAATGACCCACTTGGCTGTGCTGCTTAGACATTACTTATGTACTTGAGGGCTGCTCTCTAAGGGGGCTTTCGCAATAGATGAGGGTTATTTAAAAGATGCAGCTTGCTTCCACAAGCCACAAAGCAGTAAAGTCGTTCAAAGGACTTGTACAAAAATCACGAAATTATTCTTAAGACAGAGGAAAAATGAAGCCTGAAATAGGAATCAGCGTGTCTGATGAGCTGGAATCTCCACGGATGGCTTTGGTTATCTTTGATGCCTGCTGTGCCTGGCTCATGCACAGGACTATGCCATCAGAGGAGAGTTCAGGAAAGGATTTTCACTTGGGAAGTAAAATTCTTAGTTTCATCTATTTTTGTGCAATTCCCTTTCTTATTCCAAGCTGAAACAACCAGCAATGCTAATCCTCCACAATGGGAACACAAGGAATGGCTGCACCACCATGTCTAATAAAAAATTTAATGGGATTAATTTAACCATGTTATATCCTGGTATCACACACTCATGGCGCAGGACCATAATCACATTACCCCCGCTTAAAATTAATCATATGTCAGCTGGGTTGTGGTAGCTGTGAACAGTTTTCACCTGCAGCACGTACCAGGTCATACAGTGCAATTTAATCCCTTTTCATTGTGGTTGAAGCTAAATTGCTCCATCTTGCCTTTGCCATGGCTTGGGAGGAGGCGTTCAGGACCGTGACCGCTGCTGAGCCCACGCAGAGCTTCCCTTAAGGATTGAAGTGGCCTTGATGTGCTTTATCTTAATTTGCTTTAGATAAACTCAGTCCTTTCAAAAAGTTAATTTTAAACAATCGTCATGAGTGTTTTGTTGAAGACAAGCCCCCAGCGTATTAAATTTTCTTTTCTTTTCTCTCTGTAAGCATTTGTTTCTCTCCAGTGGATCAACAAAGAACAGTTTCTGTTGAAAGCGTGTAGCACAACCAAGACAACCTTATTTCAAAGCTTCTTCAAATTTGTTTCCCCAGCTTCGATCCCGGCAGTAGTTGGGCTTCAATAGCTGTTTACATGTAGCTCCAATAACATAAGATAATGTACTATTAACTGCTAAACTAACGATCCTAGACCTAGCATTTTCATTGGGACCTTGCCCCATTTTGCTGACACTCCTCAGATCATTTTCTCTCTCATTAAAGTAATTAAAGTCAACGTTGTTGGAAAGGCCTTCAGGCAATCAAAGACAGAGCTGATACTAATAAGCAAAGCAACATCCACATTTATGTTCCTTTTGATGTGCAGTTTAATTGCTGGGAAGGCAGGCGCACGGTCTGTCGAGATGGGGTCCTGTCTGTGTATTTAACCTGAGTGAAGGGAAGGCGGCTGGGGGCTGGAGCAGAGCTGTTCCCCCCCCTGTCATCGTGGTGCTTTGCCCCAGGGAGGCAGTTCTGGCTGACGGTGCAGTGAAGATGCCCCCAGTATCCCATTTGCCTCTGGACCTTCTTGGCGTTGCAGCAGCCAAGAGCTTCCAAGTGATTTTTCTTCACTGCAGGAAAGGATTTCGTGGTGAAGGCAGCAGAAAAGTAAAAGGGAATGAGGATTCGTTTAAGCGTGTGTTTCTGCTGCAAAGGAATTCAGTGAGCAAATTTACACTGGGGGATCAAGGGTTGTGTCATGGGTGAATGATGGGAAGAGCCTTGGTCAACTTTAGTGCTATTCTAAATTCTGCTGGAGGATCTCATCAACCTTGCCCACATTTCCCCATTCGTGAAGACCATTTTATAGGATTTTGCTGTTAGGGTTCCACTAACACCACACAGACATGCCATGGGGCTGCTCCATTTTTTCTGTGGGTATTCCCCCCCATGACTGGCTCTCTGAACATGCTCAGTTGGGAAGAAAAAATAGCACTGCTCTTTAGCAACAAGCCCCATCAGGTCCCTTGGGCAATGACCTCTCTGCTGGCCCCTGCCTTTCTCACGTCATACACAGCTCCTGCAGCCAGAGAACGTTACTTCTGAATAACAAACGACTTGTAATCATCTCTTAGGTGCAGACAGAGATGGAGATGATGATGAAGTCCTGTTCTCCATAAACATAAAAATAAATTTTGAGGAATAATATTGATAGCGTTGGACAGTAGCCTCACAGCTCCCGTGGGTGATCTGTTTTGGTTCCCTTTCAGTGTGGATTGCTCACCCCATCCCCACCTTCTGTCTCTGCAGCCCCTTGCACAGCAGAAGCCCTTTCACAACATCTGGGCTGAGCTCATGACTCCTTGCTGTCAAATGGGATATTCATCCTTCCTTGTCCTCGTTCTGGTGGTGGCGGTGCTCTGATGGATCACTTCAGCCAGCTGAAAACAGGCTCCTTGTTGGGTTAGTGAGATGAATCTGCTCGGGGAAGGACTGCCCCCAGGCGTGGAGCTGGTGTGAGGTAAGGGAGAGATGAGAGACCTGGGAGCAGAGGGAGAAGGAGAAGGGAAGCAGAGGCTGCTGTTAGGAGCTGTTAGATCAGCTCATCCCATCTGGCGAAGCTGAAACATTCAAAGCCTTTAAGCTAAGTACTGCAATGCTGTATTTTCCCCTGCTGCTCTTAGAAAGTGGGACTGTTCTGCTGCTTCTGGAGATCTTATGTCTTCTGAGCGTTGTTCCGTGTGGAATAACCACCGTCGGCCTCACATTTCATTTCAAACACTTCAGCCCTCAACTATCAGTTTCCTGCAGCCCAGGTAAATGATTGCAGTGTGTGCTGGGGAGATTTGAAAATTAGTTTATGTCTCTATACAAGAGCACTTCACCAATTTTACCCACATTGTTAGAGAAGTGAGACCCCGGACAAAGCCAGAGGAACCAGCAGCATAAACTACAATTGTAAATCACATAAAAATCTTGCAAGATTTATTGCGCAGGTTTTTCACTGGTACGGAGAGAAATTTTGAAGCTTGGTGTTATATCCTTGTCTCAGACCTTGGAAAATGTCCAGATTTTGATAGGAGCGTTGTCCTTTTGTCTATCTTCAGTTGATCACCTTTCTATTGAACCCAAAAGCCCGGGAGAAGCTCAGTTAATTATTTTCAATTGTTTTTTTGGGGCAGCTGATTAAAAGTGACTGAGGCCATAATGAAAGCTGACCAGCTTTCCAAACTCTAGATGAAAACCCTTTGGTTTTATTCCCTAAGGCTGGGGAGGGAAAATTGGAATTAAAGCTGGGGAAAGAGGGAGGAACAATTAACAAAATTTCTCAAGAGGGACAATTATGGAAATAAAGCAGCTTTATTGTAGAAAATCAGTATTGCTTGTGAAACAGTTATCTAAGCACAGCATGGGGCAGTTCATTATTTTGTGCTGTAAATCAATATCGTTTAAGGATTTTGAAGAACAGATCATCTTATTGTTGCTATTATTCTAAAAGCAAGCACTGCAGTAAAAGCACTGTTCAAAGGCTGTGTTCTCAATGGATGTTGCCGGCTTAACCTGGAAGAATGCAACTGGCAGGTCTGCAGTTTCCTGACAAAGGTTTAATTCAGCTTCACACAGACCTGATTTCAATTTACACAGAGAAATCCCGCTCCAGACAGTTGGTGTTTCTTATCGTGGGAGATTACATGTTTGCTGAATAACTCTTCCTGAATCTTTTTGCGACTGCCTGAAATCGTGGCTCAGAGATGAGCTGCTCTCTTCTATCAAACCAGAACGGACTTTATAGCATTTATGATAAACATCTCCAGACATCCTGAAAAAGCTGCTTATTATCACTTGGATGCAGTTGGCTTTTTCATCAGTGATGTGGAAAATAAACAGCTTCAGATCCTGCACGCAGGGCTGAACCAGAGAAAATGTGGTGGGGCCCAACTGGTTTCAGGAATTTGAGGAAGCAGAGAGGAAAAAACACTTTGGGCTTGAAAATCTGGTCTGATGTGAATCACAGAATCATGGGGTTGGAAGGGACCTCTGGAGATCATCCAGTCCAACCCCCCAACTACCCTCTTAACCCTTTGTTTACTGTTGTGTTCTTCCACTCTGCTGTGAAAGCAGCACTTGAATATTGGGGCTTCAAAGTACACAGCAACCCCAGGTCAGATCTTTCTTTCCTTCTGGGAAATGGAGCCTATTGCCGGGGAATTTTCATAATAACAAGTATTTTTTTCCTTTCCTGTTGTGATTGCTCCACAGAAATCCCTTTCAGATTTCAGGAGCTTGCCTTTCCAAGATCTGTGTAGAAGGAACTGGACTCTCTCTTTGTGGAGGACTGAGAATTGGGATTACCACATTCTTTGCCATCTGTCTCACCGTAGGAAAATTGCTGAAATACTCAGTTCTTCAGTTTACAAACGGAGAGTCAGTGACCCCTGCAGTAATTACCTGGTGTAGATGGACCTGGTGGATATTTGAGATAGTTTGTACTACATGATGACACTTGATTTACACTTATTGGAGTTTTAGTTATCACTCTGCCAAACACTTTTGGGTTAAAATTGTGTATGTGCCTGCTTCCACCTCAGCTATTTCAGTCATTTCTGAGCATGAGACATGGAGAAAATATATCATTAAGTAGTTGGAGAGAAAAGGGCGGCCACAGTGACCTTACTGCTAGCATTTATCAACTTTCAGCACGCTGTTTTGGAATGTTAATGTTTCTTTAATGTAGTGTTTAGCATGGAATTATCCGTGTATACTGAATGCTTTGCAGAACACATCAGAAATATTCTGTGCTAGATGCATACAGGGTAATGGTTAACACAGTGAAGTGGGAAAGCTTACTCAAGTATCACTAAGTGGTCATATACCTGGTGCTCTTACCCTTTCTGTGATGAGTCTTTTTGGGGGGAGGGATATTTCACTCTTTCTGTGATCCAGAAAAAATGATTAATAGCTTGGCTCCTCTGGGTCTGGAGTCAGGAAGGCGAGTGGTGGTTACACAGTGTAAGGGGAGTTGTGGGTGACCGCAAACAGTTATTGACCGAGCAAAGGCAGAGTAAGTATCTCCTTAAAGGGATGATAAATCCTGTGCATTGGAACAGAACCTTGCTGTTCCATCTATTTGGTGTTACATTAGTTCAAAGCACATCGGGAGGAGGGAGCGATGGATATCTGTGGAACCACACATGTTCCACCAGCATCTGGCAGGGGAGGGGAAAAAAAAAGAGCGAAGTAGAGTGTGAGGGATGAGAGCTACTAAGCTTCTCACAGCTTGTAGTAGCCAATTGGGATGTGTAGCTAGTGGTTGTGTAGCTAGAAGCAAACAAAAATTGCTTTTAAAAGAGCTTTCATATCCAGGGTATTATATTTTGATAAGCAGATGGGAAAAATAAGGCAATAGCAGAGATTGTGGCACATACCTGACAAAGTTGCTTCTTGGACAGTGTTGGGTTCAATGTTTGGGTAAAAAGAAAAAAGCCAGAGTTATGCTTTACCAAAATTGCAAGGGCTGCCATTTTTCTCTTACTGGCCTCTAAGGGCTGGTGATTAGTCTGTTCAGGTCTTGTTGTGCTTCTTTCAGCCACTCATAAAATAGACTTTCTCCTGGGCTGATTATAGCAGTGCTGAGCTCCTGACATAGATGCTAAGCTCAATTAATTTGTTAAGTGCTTTGCTCTTCAGATGGAAACTGAATTTTAAGTATTGCTCTGTTGAATTCCATCTTTCTTTGCCATCCATGCTGAGGGTATCCAGATGCATTTCAGACTGATGGATTCTCAGCGTGTTTCTTGCTGTGCTGCTCTGTACGGATTATTTTTACATCCAGTTAATTCCCTCACTCCGTGTGCTTCTTATACAGAGTATCTGCAAAAGCTATGGAGACTAAGAAAGGAGATTCCTTGGGTAAATTCTGGCCTTAATTAAAGTGCCAGAGTTTCATTTCATTTATGCAGGAATTTGAAAGTAAGAGATTATAGCAGTGGGAGAGGGAGAGGTCAAGTAGCCGTAGTTCAAGAAGCTGGGCTCAGGTCCTCCCTGTGCGATACCTTTTGGTCCAACAGTGAACAAATCACTTGCTGGGCCTGTAATCCTCATGATACAGAGGGGATGTCCGAGTGTTTGTTGAGATGATGTATAGCTTTAGATAAGTACCGTATATTTGCTATTAACAGGAAATTAGTTCTTTAGTTCTTTCTGGCATTGCCCTACAAATAGGAATTTGTTGAGGAACTGGGGGTTGGGACTGCTACAGAGGAGTGCAGATATGTGATGTGATGCCATAGTGATGTGGGGTAACCATCATGCTAAAGGCTTCCTGTATCAGCTCACTACTTCTTCCTGATACTTCACCTGCTTTTGATGATGTAATTATTGGATGTCTGGTGCCCCTCCTATAGGCAACAAAGAGAAATAGCCTCTCTGGGGAGCACTGTGCCTCATCTACCTGGGACACCTCAGCAATACCTGTTTATCTTCATTGCCTGCAGATGGGTCCTCTGTGACCAGCTTAGAATTGGATCCTAACAGCTCTCTTTGGGACAGGAATTTGACCTCTTGTCCCCATTGAGACTCCTCCAAAGCTCAAGATGAGGCGGGGCCTGGCTTAGTCCTACAGCCAACCCCAGAGTTTCACAGGAGGTTTGTGATGGTTGTAGGTAGCTGGGAACAGGAGTGTGATGCTCCTCCATGCTTGTCTGCCCAACGTTGGGTTGTTTCATACCCACAGATGCCATAGCCAGCTTCCACTGCGCTCTCTGCATGTATTGTGTGGTGTGTTTGCTTGGCAGACCTGACACCCTGCTACGATAGTGGATTTAGTTGGTTGGAGGCTGCCAACAAGCTGTCATCCTCATGCTAACAGATGTTTCCATTCTTTTAAAAGCCATTAGGTAGACAATTGATTGTGCTCTCTTCCCCACTGGGGCTCTGTTGGAATAGTACAGTCTCTGGGAAACTTGCCTGGATATCTTCCAGCAAGTGGGGGCTTGGCAGGAAGGTCCCCACAATATGGGAAGAATCTGAATGACTTACCGTTTGAGAACAGTGACAATGCTCAGCATCCTTGTACCATCTGTGCCCCTCTGCTGGTGCTGCTTGTGCTGTAAGACCTGAGCTTCTGGCTCTTCTCTGAAGACCTGACTCTTTGGCCCATCATTCCCCAGGGACTATAGATGACCTGTGTCTCTGTGTGCAGAGTGGGTGGTTCCCTTACCTTTGCAGTCCCAGCAAACCAGCAAACTCTAATAAGGTTAGGCTTAGAAAGCCAAATCTAGGCAACAGTGCTTTGCTTCCCAAAGCTCTGCCGTGCTGGACTTGCTGTCTGAGACTGAGAACTAAGACATGTACATAAGGTCCACATCTTCTTCACTGGACACCAATAGGAGAGAAATTCTCCCAAGTTTAGACATCTGAGTTGTCCCCTGGGCATCTCCTTTCTCACAATCCCTTATTTGCCCTGGGGGGGAACAGGTATGTGAGTCTGCAGCTCATCTGACCCTCTGCAGCACAAGCTGTATTGCACCTTACAAGCATGTTTCCCTTCACTGCCCATGGATCATTGTGGATGATTAAAATTGAGATTCCCCCCTGCCCTAAAGGTAGAAGCAATCATCACCTGGCATCTGGCATCTTCTCTCCCATCCCCAGGAGCTATTTGTAACCATGGCTCTAATTCTGCTCACTCTTGAGTGACTCCACTGGTATCATTTGAAATGATGTGTGGAAAATCTCATCCTTTGGGACCCTGGTTCTTTTGGCCTTTGAAGAGATGCAAACAATGGAAATAAAGAGTAATAGATGTAGATATCAGAATTACAGTGCAGTTATTAAAGACCAGAATCTTGCCAGAGGTATGTTCTTTGTGTAGAAATTAAGATGATCACAGGAACACCAAGTTAAATGGAACAGTTGTGAATGAATCCTCACAAAAGGAAGACATTTGTATTTCTACACCTCCACAGAGAAGTAATTATGAGCATAGATAATCCACTGCCCTGGTTTTTGTACTGCTTACTTTACACCATCCCACTGTATTAACTGTGTTGTCTGTCCAGGGAAGAGGGAATAAATATTCTCTTTGAAATAATGAATACTGCCAAAACGGTGGTGGGTATTTAAATCTTAAATCGGTTTTAGAGGTGCCCTGGGTGCCTGAGGGAGAGATTGTGTTTGAAAGGCGCAGAGGGAGGCAGGATACAGAGTGTTTCTGGGCGCTGCTGATTCGCTCTTGCAAATGGGCTCAGAGGACCTTTTGGTCACGACTGAAGGAATTGGCAGTTTGCTTCATAATTCTTCCTTATTCTTGGACAGCAGAGTTTGTTTTTATCTCATGCTCTAGTCTGTCATCTGTCTTCACCAGCTGCTGACTATCTTCGGTGTTAGGGAGTTATAGTTAAGAAGAATGATGTTTTGAAACGTGTGTGAGGACAGAGTTAGCAGTGAAGAGTGTGGAACTGCTGAAAAATGAGATTTAAAACTGTGATATTGAACCTGTTTCGGATCTACTGACATAGGTCTGCACAGCTCATTACCTGCTCTGGGATGCCAAGAATCTTCTGAAGAAGACTAGACTCCTCCTTGTGCTGAATGGTGTGCAAACAGAAAAGGGAAAGAAAATCATGATCCTTGGTCATAAATTTAACCTAGCCACCTTCATTTGAAGACTCTTAAAACTTAAACAAGTTAGCTGAAGGCCCATATGTGTGTGGCTTCTCTTCTACTCAAGTGGACGCACCAAAAAAATCCCAACCGAACAAAAAAGTTCTTGTTGAGACTCGTGAAATGTCTTACTCTTAATTCCAAAAGTTGTCATGAAATTTGTGGTCACTTGAAAACATATGGATGAGTTACATCCGTGAGATTCTAGGAAGCACCCTCCAGGCTCTTCACGTTATTTTTCCATTGAACTATTTGGGTTCCTTACTGCTCAGCTGGTGCCAGAATTACTCTGAAGACACATGTTCAGCAAAAGCAGATGCCTTGTTCAGGAAACTCCTACTTCCTGAAGGACTATTTTTATCCTGTTGATGGGCAGGAACTGAAGCCGTGTTTTATGAACCATTGAAATAAATTGGTGTCCATTCATCCCTCCTTGGTGTGGCAAGTCCACTCCTGAGGTCAATTTGGTTTTTGTCATGGTTTTTTTGCTGCTGGTGGATGCCAGACAATTGATTTGTGTGTGCTATCGAAACGTCAAAATGAGCGGAAAATATTTATTATTGTTTTAAGTGCCAAAAATTTCCTTGGCTGTAGGAGAAATGAGATGAAGGCAGTGCCTGAGCAGAATAGGTTGCTGGGTAATAAATGGGAGAGACGAGAGCACATTCTAGGAATTCAAACAAGAAGTTCAGTGGAGGGGATGTAATGCTTCCTGCAAATTGTTTAGGTTCATATTTATGCCGGAAGGGGACAGGAAAAGGTCTGTCTTTTGTATTCATGTCTCTATATTGAAGCAAGAGCAGAACATGACTAGGAAGCTAACTCCTTTGATAATGCCACTTACCAGATGGCCCATTAGCGATAGGCGAGATCTGCTGCTGCACGCGCTTCAAACAGATCACAAATCTCAGAAATTAATTTCCCAGCCTCTGTGTAGGGAGATGGATTCAAGGAGCAGGTCAGCAGGAGCAGGCAAGAATGGGAGACGAAGAGCGGTTCCCATTGTCTCTAACTGGGATAAAATAGGTCTGGGGAACTGCGCTGAGACTGAAACCAACCTGTCGAGTAAGTACGTTTCAAAGAAATGAAAAATAGGTGGTTGGATGCTTCACTGGAATTGAGTGATTTCTCCGACAGGGCCATTTGCCTCCTTTGAAAGGAAGACATTAGAGTTGCTGCTTTGAATGTTGATGCTTGCGAAGTGTGCCCAGCAAACGAAAGCTTTTGGGAACATGCATTAGATTGGAAGATGAATGAACAGTGAGACAGGACCGACTAATACCTGCTGAGAGGAGACTGACTGAAGCAGTGAAGCCCTGTCACACAAAAAGGATGTAAATCACAGCTGGGGAGTGTGCACTGATTTATTCGGACTCTTGTGGCTGCTTCTACGTGGCAGATGGTCCTGCAGGTTTGGGAGGGGGCTCCTGCACAGGGAGGCGTGTGTTGGAGGGTGGGCTTCAGAAGCAAATGTCACATTTGCAGAAAACACTCAGTGAAGCCTTTTGAAACTTCATATATGATGAGGTTGATTTCTGAATGAAGATCAGACTCAGCTCTGATCTTTACTGCCTTTTTAACTGGTGTCCCTGTTACTTGTCCTTTATCTTTGTCATGTCAAGCAGTTCCTTTGACAGTATCATCTTCACATTAGCTGTCTACACTTTGGCTGCGTTATCTGATATTTGAAGTGAATATACTATTTGGGGATAGTTCTCTCAGTTGATCAGACTATTTTAAGCTACGAAGCTTCTATGAGAAGTAGAACTGTATATTTCAGCTCAAGTATAAGTCAGTCACCGAGTTCTTACTGTAAATATTCTCTCCTGCAATGTTGTAGAGAAAGTGAGAAATTAAATCCTTTAAACTCTTTGTACTGAGAGTTTATGCCTCATCCTAAATTGACCTTGGCGTATTGAGAGTACTGGAGGATGGAGCAACAACGAATATAATGTTGTCATCTTCATTTTTGGTTTAAAAAAAAAAAGGCAGACAATGCAGTTGTTTTTGTTGTGTCAAGAGAGCAAGATGGATAAAAACAAATCCTTTATTCTGATTTCCATCACTGAAAATGAATTCTGAAGGTCAGAAGATTAGTGAATACTGGAGTTGAAAAGAGTTTTTTTCTAGTTAAAAATCTTTAAATTGGAGAATTGTAATTCACTGAGTACAAGACAACAGAAGAGGATGTTAAAGGATGAGGGGAAAAACAAAGTATTGGCTTTGGGACTTTTTGTTTTCTTTTTGCGGGGAGCAGGAGGCTGGTTCTAAATTCTGGAGATAAATTTTCTATTTTTACGTCAAGTCAGAAAAAGCATCCAAGAAATCCATAACTAGATCAAGAAATGCAGGATTGCCACTTCCAGCAGTGAAGTGCCCATGCCCATGCCCAGGGGCGGTGGGGTGGCACCAGCCCTGCTCACAGGGGCCGAGCCACCAACAGACCCACGGGGCCTGGGAGACGCAGGGTCAGGATCCAGCTCTGTCTCCCTGCTCGGAGCAGACACAAGCTTGAAGATCCCCTGGTGTGAGATGTGTGGCTTTTTCCCCTAGTTTGCAGCGTGAAGCTCACAAAGTGCCGTTATCTGGTAGGGCAATAATATTCTGCAATTAAATCCTGGTCAATAAATGTCTTGCAAGTGTGTTCTCTAATTCCCTGAGCGTGGGTGACCAGAGGGAGGAGGTGAAAAGCGAGGGCAGGGAGGGAACTGCCTTGTGACAAGTTTTTCAAGACCTCAATTTTTTCTTCATTTCTGTTGGAACAACAATCTATTCCAGGCCCTCATTTTATTTTGTAATTTTTTTTCTTTTATTTCTACTTGGCACAAGAGGCATTATCTTGACTCTCTTGGAAGGAAACCTAGGATTAAAATTTCGTTTATTAAATAGTCCATGTTCAAGGTGAAGTAAAAATCTCGTAGGAGACGTGGGATGCAGTTGCGTAGCAAATGAGTATATATGAGCTCACTATTTTCAGCAGGATTCCTCTCTCTAGGAGAAGAATTATTGCAAAAAAGAATAAAATCTGTATTTTAGTCTGTTGACAGTTTATTGGAAGTTTTTCATAAAGGCTGGAAATTTCTCGGGGCTTGTCAGCCTCCTTTGAGAAGGGCAAAGGCTATTCCAAATCGTTATGGTGATGTGACACGTGGCACAAAATGGGAGCAAAAACAGGAGGTGAGTTGTTCTGCTGCTGGTACTTTCAGGGCCAGAATCCTCTTTAGCAGAGGCTCGGTGACACCTAAATGCTTTTGGACATTCTGATCCTGGGCTCTGAGAAGTGAGTTGGGAGCGGTATTGCTTTCAGATCTCCCTCCTGACCCCTGGCTGATGTCAGGCAGGAAGGAATATGCACCTGCACTCCACGTATTCAATGCACAGTCCCAAATTTCACCTTCAGGATGGCTTCATCAGCAATTTAAAATGTCAGAATTTGCACAGAAGCCATTGCTGGCTCATGGGCATCCTGTTGTCCACCAGGACTCCCAGGCCTTTTTCCTCCGAGCTGCTCTCCAGCAGGTCAGCCCCCAACCTGTCCTGGTGCAATCAGAGAAGTGCAGTCACATTTCCACAAAAACTTCATTAACGTGGGACTTAAATATTTGGATGAAAAGTGAGGACTTTCCAGAGGGAATCAGTCATTTGCAGAGAGTTCACTGTGCAGAACACAAACCCTTTGTTTCGGCGTGCAGATTTTCCCCAGTGAGTGGGTTTTGTTGTTGTTGGGTTTGGGGTTTTGTTGCTGTTTGTTTGTTTGTTTGTTTGTTTAAAAAACAATTGCTGAAAAATTTGTTACTGGATATGACCCTGAGCTTTTGCTATTTTTTACTCCTGGTCTTTTACTTTTTACCCTTTTGTTTTAGACTTTTCCTTTTGCTAGAGGGAGGAAATCAAAGAAGGGTAGAAAATGAAGTGTAAAAATGTAGAAAATGTAAACTCCGTGTTTTGTGGAAATGGTAAAAGAAAAAAAGAGCCCTCAAAACTTTCTATTTATAAACTGGAACTGCTTGTCAAAGGCTCTTCAAGATGCTTTTAGACATGCTAGCTCTCTGGCAGCAAGAATTCCCACACAAATATACATGATGAGAGGATAAAAAGAGCTATGAAACCTATTCTTTTATTCTCCCCCGTTGCTCAGGGTGCATTGTTGTTAACATGGCATTCGCTGGTTCAAAATCAGCAATTTATTCAGTGACTTTGGGCTGTTATCGCTGCGTGTAAATTGTACCTGTTGCTGAATATCTTGGAGAAAGGTACATTTCGATCCCAAGTGGGATGACTTGTGCTTCCCTGTAGCTCCGGGAAACTGTCGAGTCTGGCTTTTCAGCTCATGTGCAGAACTAGAAAGGAATTGCCCGAGGAAAATGTGGTAGAATTGACCTTTCTGCTCTGCAGCCCTGGGTGTCCTGAGCAGGAGACACCGACCTCCAGGTGCAGCAGGTGAAAGGAGGAACGTGTGCTGGGCTTCTGCTCCCCCTCCTTGGCTCCTAAAGCCAGCTTTATAACAGGGCATAACTTGGAATAAACCAAGGGCAGAATTAAGTGACATCCTGCAATAAGCCTTGTCCATTGCCTAAGGGGCAAATCTTGCCTCCTCTCTCCCAGATAAGAGAATTTACAGGCACGTTTGGGAGCAGGTACCTCTTCCCCCACTCCCCAGCTCATGACCTCAGTCCTCAGTCCCTCTTCCAGCCCCTCTCAGCCTTTTTTCTGCTTGTGAACTGCCTGGTTGAACTGCTGGAAAAGCAGTTTCCAGAAGTGCTGAACCTACACAATGCAGGTGAGGGGTAAAATAGTAAATGCCGGCGGCTGGAAATCTGATCGGTCTGATCTGATCAGCCCCCACCACGGGGACTCCTGCTCCCACTCCAGAACCTGCTGGAATCAATAGCTCTGATTCCATTTCTCTTGGCCTTTGGTTAAATTTCAGAAGTAGCTTACACCTGCGGAATGTTCATTCGGATTTTCTTCTCTTTTCTTTTATTGCTTCTGGGAAGAATGATGCCAGGGGAAAGAGACCCATCCTAATTGTTTTGCTCTGTCAGCTGATGAGGACAAATAGAGTAAGAACATACGGCAGTGAGGTCTTCCCGTGTTTCCTGGCCCTGGTACTCCTCATACATACTTCATGCGTGAGCATGTGCAGATGTACTTTGTGCTGTATTCCTGCTGGGATCCTGGCGTAAGAGCAAGGTTATCCATGAGAGAGCTCTGTCTCAGTGGGCAGGAATTTAGTAGCTCAGTGCCAACCAGCAAACTCAGGAACCACCACACCACTTCCCTCCTGGCCATGGTAGCGGGAGAAATGAGGGACAACCGGTCTCATGCAGAGGAGGAAAGGGATGATTTCAAGTCACAGCCATGTGTTTCCTCTGTGCCATGAGTTCCAGCCCCATGCTGTATGACTTCCAGCTCTCAATCAGAAAATTTAGCAGAACATGTAACGGTGTAACTAGATGGTATGTTTACACTGGTTAATTGAAAGTACTTTTCCCTGGAGGCTAATTACAGTTGCAAGCCATTAAATCACAATTAGGATTTGTTTGAATATCCAAACCATTATGAATATCATTTCTGGAAAAAAGAAGTGCAGTACTTAGAGCTGGCCCCAGCTTGGTACTGACATATCAATTTTGTGCAAGAATGCAGAATCTGATCACTTTTCTCGACCAGTGACCTGCTTAGCAAATCTCATACGTACCACCAGCTGTGGCTGATACTGATACTTCCGAGAAAGTCAATTCATTCTCTTGAAGACTCTACGCCTTTCTGAACACTGTGGGAGTAAGTGCACTAATGGCAAGTGTATAGATTCTTTCGTCCACTGGAACCAGCTGATTCTTCAAAGTATAGTGCTTTAAGGAAACCATTTCTGATGCTATAGAGTATTCTGATACTACACACGGCTACTGGCCTTGTGTCATTATTTGTATGACAGGACACTGGAGAGGAAATTCCGTCCTTGACCTCATGACACTGCAGCTTGACGATCTTTTATTTCTCAGTTAAACAGTGGTCTGACATAAAAGTGCACTGGCTCGTATGTGTTTTATTAAAATTTACCTCTTATCACAGTGTATGTCTCAATAGCTGTGTAGGCCAATGACTGCTGAGACAGTCAGTAGCAGGGAACTACTGGTTGTTGGACAAAGTTAAGCTCTTAAATCTGGTCTTCCAACTTCACGTTTGACATCCCTGCTAAATCTGATATGTACAAGAAAAATCCTGCAGTTTCTATAGCCTAAAGTGAAACAAGGAACATAGAAAGTATTTATGGATGCCATAGGAGCACAGAGATAAGGCAGAATCACTCATTTAGCAGCAATCCTGAGTTACATGTTTAGTGGTGTATAATCAGGGCTAGGAACTTGGGTCAGGTTGGTGTGTGAATAGTGGAGGAAGAGGCAGAGACCTGAGTGCGTGTGGTGCAGGTGTGTAAATCACTGCTGGCTGTTGTGTCATATCAAATTTCTAACACACTTTGTTCACTGAAGGGAGCTCCAGGATGCAGTTGGGCTGAGCTTTGGATTTCTCTCCCATGTCTGCTGTGGGGTTGGTCCTTTACTGACCTACACCACCACGGTTCCACTGAATCCTTAATGCTGGGGCTCAGCCTGGGGACTAGTGCTCGGCTCTTTGTTTTTAGTGATCCCTCTGTAATATCAGTAATAGGTATTGCAATGGCATACAGGGCATCCAACTTCAAAGGTTCAGCTGAAGCAAGAATGTCTACAATGCAACAAAAAAAGAAAATAAATCCAAATGCTTTTTAACCATTTTAAGGTTGGGATGAAATCTACCAAGCCGGCAGATGTTTGCTTAATTTAGAAAGAAATACTGCTCCCTAACTAAGAGTCAAGTCCTAAATCATGTAGGAATATTGGATGGACCAAATACTCTGTGTGCTTTCTGTTGCTCTAAAAACAATTAATTGTCACCTGGGCTTTCTGACAGTGTTATTCTCGGTATTTAGCATCGCTGGGGAGGTGGGAAAGGCAAGGGACATACCCAGTTCCAAAAGACCACTGTTCCTAAGCTGGAAAGCTAGATTCTGAGATTTGGGGTTTGCTCTGGTTATTGTGAAGGATTCAAATGCCACCTCCCTTCCCTGGACATGCCTGGGGTATGTGTGCTGTGTGGGCAGATCACCCCCTCTGAGCTCAGGGCTGTGTCGCTGGAGGCTGAGAGGGAAGACCCAAAGAGGATTTACTCCCCAGACAATTTGTATGAGCCAAGTAGTCAGGCCAAGGTAGGACACACCAGGAATTCAGCCTCTAAACTGCTACCCCAGCCTTGCTGTCACCCTAATGAGAGGGTGATGAACTTTTCTCAGAGCTTTCTAGAAAGGAGAGCTAATGACTTTCAAGTTTTGGAAGCTTTCTTTGAATTATAACCTTCCTTGCTATTTGTGTTCTCTGCTGACGACTGTAATTCTCTTTTCTTCTCTTCATGTGAAGGGATAATTTGATGGTTGAGTATAGAGAGTTACGAGTGACATGCTAAAGAAGTAAACAGGGGTGGTGACGATATTGCAAGCTAATTTTGCAGGAGTTGATAGTACACTGCCTCAATACAGAGAAAGTTTGTTTTCTTGTATGTGTTTGTATATTTTTTTATTTATTTTTTAAGACAAGCTATGAATCATAGAATCATACAATTGTCTGGGTTGGAAGGGGCCTTTCAGATCATCTAGTCCAACCATCAACCTAACTGTGATAAAACCCATCACTAAACCATGTCTCTAAGCACTAGGTCAACCCAGCTTTTAAATACCTCCAGGGATGGTGCCTCAACCACTGCCCTGGGCAGCCCATTCCAAGGCTTAAGAACCCTTTCAGTGTCAAAATTCTTCCTAATATCCATCCTAAACCTCTGCTGGTGCAACTTGAGGCCATTTCCACTTGTCCCATGGCCTGTTCCTTGGGAGAAGAGACCAACCCCCCCTGGCTACACCCTCCTTTCAGGGAGTTGTAGAGAGCGAGATGATCTCCCCTCAGTCTCCTTTTCTCCAGGCTGAACACCCCCAGCTCCCTCAGCCTCTCCTCACAAGACTTGTTCTCCAGACCCCTCACCAGCTCCGTTGCCCTTCTCTGGACACGCTCCAGCCCCTCAGTGTCTTTTTTGTGGCAAGGGGCCCAAAACTGGACACAGTAAAATATAAAAAGCTCCCAGTGACTTCTAGAAACCTGAATAACAATCTGAGTCTGATTTCTAATTTCTGACTGTAGTCAAGAATAACATCATTGTTACCTGTGGTTTACAAGTCAGATTTAGAGGGTTGGACTAGAAGATCTCCAGAGGTCCCTTCCAACCCCATATGATTCTATGATTCTTCCAAATGCTGCTTTTTTTTCTGGCTCTGTCTCAGTTCCCCTTTTGGACAAGACATGGAGCTCCACTGAGGCAGTTTTCCCGTAGATCCTTCTGTCCCTTCCTGCTCATCACGGGCTGTTATTCCTCACAACACACCATCGATACGGCGGTGGGGAGGGTCCTGCTCAGCCACCAGCCGCTCTCTGGCACAAAAAGGTGCTGTGGGTGTTATTCAGGCTTCGCTACGCTGGTGTTGCAGATCAGTAGCCACAGACAAGAACTGTTTGTGCTTCCAGTGGCAACAGAAAGGAAATCCTTCACGTCAATTTCCCAGTCCACCTTTCAGTGAGTGTGGAATCAGGATTCGATTTTAATTTTCCTCGTGTAAGCAACAATACTGCTCTGTCACAGTCATTGCTATTAGCCAGGTAATTACAAGCCCATCATGTAAAAAACAGCATCTTAAATCCAGTTTAATATTAATCTGTGTCAAATTTACAGTGACAGCAGGCTTGTCTTACCAAGGAATATTGATGTAATTATCCCCTTGCAAGAATACAATACTGCAATGCAACAAGCATTTTAGAGGAAAGGAAGGATGCAATCGGTTCTATGGCCACTGCTATTTTTATAGTTTTTGTTTAAACCTGCTGGCAGTTGTGTTCACTTCGTTTTCCTTTCACTGCCAGAGAGGTTCAGATTTGAGAAAGAAATTCAGAGGAATGAATGAAATTTTTAGGGATATACTTTAAATACTGGGGTTTGAGGAAATTAATTCATATAATTATTGGAAAAGACCTTAAAGATCATTGAGTTCCAACCCGCCTGCCCTGGGCAGGGACACCTCCCACCACACCAGGTTGCTCCAAGCCCCCTCCAACCTGGCCTTGAACCCCTCCAGGGATGGGGCAGCCACAGCTTCTCTGGCCAACCTGGGCCAGGCTCTCACCACCCTCACAGTGAAAAATTTCCTCCTGAGATCTCATCTCCATCTCCCCTCTTTCAGTGTCAAACCCTTTCCCTTTGTCCTATGGCTCCCCTCCCTGATCCAGAGTCCCTCCCCAGCTCTCCTGTAGACCTGCTTCAGGTAATTCCTAGCTCATTCCTGAGGAAAAGGAAGAAGCTGAAGTGGAAATGCCTGGAACTGCCCGATTCCCCCTCTCTCCACATTCAGTTTCAATTCACCTACAGCCTCTTTGGCCGAGGGGGTCATTGGAGGCCCTTTCGCAGGGGCATGGCTTCAGCAGAGCCATGGGGCTGAAGGTGGCTCCTCTGCTCAGTCAGGGTTTCTGAGCAGGAGAACTGGTTCTTGCAAAGTGAAACTCTGATGTGGGAAGTTATCAATACAGCCAAAGCTGACAAACTAAACCAGCTTTGATTTTCCTGCCAGGAAACAATCCACAAATTGTATTGTGTTGTTTTAGGCATTATTCTGGACCTGAATTGTTTCAGGAGCACATGGGAGCCATAGGGTTTTTGATTATGTGCCTTCTAATTATTTTTTTTTAATATATATTTTTTTAAGACCACATTTTGGGTAAAACTCCTCTGCCAAAAGCAATCTTCTGCCCTACACTGTGGTCATGAGATGTCCATGGTGCCATTTAGTCACCAGAAAGCATCATGATGGGTAATACAAGCTCTCCGTGGTTCTGCTGCTGTGGTTGGCAAGGGAAGAGGAGGAGACATCAAAGCCAGGACGCACCAACGTCCCTGAACAGAAATTCTCATTCCGAGCTTCTCATCATGCCAGGAGTTTTCACATTTTAAAATGTTAAATACCACTGTTCTTTCCACAGGAAGGGAATTTTGCTTCTCAGTTTATAGCGGCTTTCATGTTGCTTTGTTCAAACTTTCCCACTTCCCAGTGGAGTGAAAATGCTGAGAGGGTGCTGCTGGCACTGAAATAAATGAGATTTTACCGAGAGCTTCAGAAGGGAGGAATGTGAGACAGTTTCCACTGCTGAGCACAGAGGGCGACTGGACCAGGATAAATATTATCCTCACTCAGTAGGCTCTAGTCACTGAGATTTGTCTTTCTGAAGCTTCTTTACAGATTATTTTTTTATATATAAATGTGAGAATAAGTACATGCAAAGACAGCAGAGGCAAAATTCTCCAGTAAGAACTTCTTTGATAGAAAATGAAATTACTTCCTTGACTGTTTGAAAATGTTCATGGAAAGTGTTTTTCTCCATTTACACTGGGAAGTCCAAACATCAATTTTTTTTATGTTTTCTGCTGCACGTGGGATGCAGGAACAAGCGAAGAAGAAACGGTGGGAGTCATACTGTGTGACACTGTCCAGCTTGTATGGCCAGAATTCCACAGAAAACCAAAGCTTAAATGCTTCGTGATGCCAATTGAGTTCTCCTTTCTTGAGAATTCAGTCTCCGATTGTAAAATCCAGTTCAATCACAACAGTTTCTGATCACCTCAGCAAGCATTAGGTATATTTTTTCTGCCTTTATTCTTTGGTATATGACCTTTCTTTCTTCTTTAAAATGAATGAAGTTCAATTAATCTTCATTTACCATCTTGCCCTGTATTGAAACCTTGGCCTCATCAATATTTACCATTCCATAGACTGCTGTATTTGTTGCTAAATTAACAATTATTTGAGATTTTCCTCTGGGGCAGTGATAGAACCATCTACTAAAATGCATATATTTCACAGCTGTATTGAATAGGAAATGTTTTATTTTATTTTTTTAAGATGCAGGATATCTGTCAGTAGGCCTTTATGTGGCTTAAAAAAATCACCACCCTCATTCACAGTACAGAAATTAGGGAGTTCTTAGTGATGAGTGTTAATGCAATTATTATTATTCAAGTTACGAATCCATCTGCCCTTTCTTGTCATAAGAGCATTATTTCCCCAGAAGAGCTCCACTGATATATCCTAGCATCTGCTGAGACCTACCCACGTACAATATATTATAAAGAATATTATAAAGAAAATATAATTTTCGTTATATTTCCTGTCTCCTTTATAGAGCAGTCTGAGTACTGGAGCAGGTGACTTTTCAAAATAAAATAATGCAAATGAAATGCAATGCAGATGTTAGAGCATGTCAAATGATATTTGTGCCAATGGAAGTGGCCGTGATAAATGATGGGGGGAAAGTAGAACGGAAAGGTACCCAGACATTTGCAAGAGGGGTTGGTCAGTGATCTTCACAAAGCTCAGGGATGGAGGAGCTGCAGATGCTGGAGGTGCTGGTGGCAGAGCTGGGAGGTGAGGAGTTGGAGGGGTTTGGCAGGAGGTGAGGAGTTGGAGGGGGTTGGCAGCACAGCCCGGGAGCGGGGATGGTCATCGGTGTGTCAGGGAAGGGACATTCGTAGAGTGGCTCATTCTACAAACATTTTAGTACAAGCTCTTTTTGGCTCACAGGGCAGTGGGACAGGTTCTTAAGAGCAAGGGGATGTGTACGGCTTCTGGGTCACGCTTATGAATAGTATAAAAAGCTGAGTCTACACCTTTGCTTGGCTCTTATCCCTTCGGTTGAGCCTGAAACAAGGTTGATTGCTTTGAATTCATTCTATGCCAACCTTATCCATTGTTTATAAAGAAAATTTAAGAGGCAAAAAGGGCAATAAAAGGCTTTAAGGATAATAAAAATAGGTTAAAATTGTATTAGGGCTTTAAGGATAATAAAAATAAGTTAACATTGTATTGTACTACCACGATTTGGAAGGATGCTTCCCACTCTGGTTGTTGAAAATGAGTTAATGTGTCAAGGATGCCAATGGAAACTAGACTTCTCTGTCCTACCATGAAATGAGGTTACTCAGGACAAAGCAAAATGATGTTGATATACCTCTCTATAGTCCCGCTTTAGGATTTGCTAAAATAAAGATTCTTAGGGAAGCCATAAATATTTCTGATTTTGGGTTACAAGGTCCCAGATTCAGTTCCAGCCACTAGAAATCTGGTCCCAGTCAGCATCTCTACCATCACCAGTCAGTAAAAGCCCAGTCATCCACCAAAACACTTCAGTGACTCCAGTTACTGCACTCAGTGCAGGTATGTGGCTTTTCCTCCCTGCTACAATCACACACACACTTGAGCTCACTGAGATACCTGTGTGGTACCCAGCCTCCCGTGTCCATTGTGCCATGGACTTCTCTTTTCCAATACCAGACACCTTCAGGACAAGGTTCCTGCTTTATGGGTAACTGCACTGACCACAGGAATCCGGTTGCTCCTCCTGAAGGACAGAATCTCTGCGTGCCCTGACCCCTGTGGAGCACACACAGAACGGAGTATTTCTGCTGTTTTGTGCTCCTATTGATTCCATGAATAAATGATGGGCTCCTTGTAATGATGAAGTGGTAACTATAGTTTCCTTAAGGGTATAAGTGCCAAGCTAAATATTTAAAGCCCACATAAATAATTGAAGTATCAGCCTCCCTTCAAGAGAAGGAGATTGGGGTTATAATTTCGTTTCCCCCTGAATGATCTCCTGCCTTCTTGGTGCAGAAAACTCATCTGGGAACCACAAATTATTTAGAAGGTTCTGCTGCTGTGTTTATTTTTGTACCAAAACCAGATTTGTGTTACTTCTGCGAGTGTATCAGCAAAGCATCTTAGTATTTCTCTGACACGTAATAGCACGGGTTCATTAGCCAGGGAGCACCTTGCTAAGGTTCAAATAGTCAAATTCTTAATGCCCTGCCATTTGGGCTTTTTATTTCTTTATGGATATTATAACAAACAAGGAATTTAGGGCTTTTAAGAGTCTTATCTTCATGGTAAGAAGAGGTTTCCTTAATTATTCTTTAATAAACCTTGTCAAAATTCAAGGGAATATAGAGAAGGGAGATCACATTGGGTTCAGGGGAACCTGAGAGAACTTGAGGGAAAGTGAAGGCTGGGAAGACACGGGAAGAAGTAAACTCTATTTTTTTATTTTTTAATTTTTTTTCCACTGGAAAAGGCTGAGGAAGGGGTTAACATGAACAACAGAGCTCAGTAGAAAGCAGGATGTGGAGGAGGATAATCTGGGAAACAGTTTTAGAGGTATATCCCATCTAGGCTGGAGTTAGATAGGGTTCGTGGGCAGGGAGCTCTGGAAGGTGGGTTTCCTATCTCCTCCTGGTCTTACCTTATCTTAATTATCTTTGTGAGGAGCAACAGCAAGTCTCCTTTGGGAAGACAAAAATGGAACAGTGTGGGCATTCCAGGTGAATCTACCACCTCCTGTGAGTCAGTGCCCTGGCTCCCAAATGCTTTTAAAGCCATGAACATCTGAACAAGGCAGAACAAAGCATTAAAAATAGGAGAAAGGTCCGTAGGCTCCGGACAAGTGCTTTTCTTTTACTTCTTGCTTATTAGGGGAGTTTATTAAAGGAGGTGGTGTTTTTTTCCTGCTCTTCAGCATTGTCTGAGTTGGCACTGGGTTCTCCTGGCTGAGCCACAGAAAGCTCCTCTGGAAACTTTTTGTCTCCTCAATCTGCTGGATTTTCTTTGAGGTCTTCTGAGGGGAGGCTTTCTCAGGTGGTTTGCAAAGAAGCCCTGTGTAACCCCAGTTACACCCAGGGATAAATATCCTCATTGTGCTGCCATTTGCCAGCACTTTGCTAAAGACAGCAAGATATTTGAGGCTTTGCTGTAAAATAAGCCTAGAAAGAGAAAAGCTGTAAACCAGCTGAGATCCCTCCCTTGCAGCTTGTGTAAATTTGACAAAGGAAATGAGGACTTGGACATTTAAATAAATAAATGTAGTAAAAGTGTAAGAGTTTGCTGTAACAGGGGTCAGGGGCTTCCTGATAACGAAGCGCTTGACTTTGTAAGACCCTTCTGCGTGGGGCTGATGTGTTTGTAACGCAGGAGATGGAGACGGTTTGGTGTCTGGTGAGTGTCCTTGGGAGACGTTGATGAAGTCGGGCTGTGTTTTCCCACTGTTTGCTAAGTTAATCTTTACAGTGAGCTCCTCTAGTGCTATTACAATGCAAGTGTAATTGTAACCAACAGAGGAAGATAGATGAGAAATACTGTGAAGTACCTAACCAGTATGCAGAGTTTACTGATGCATATATAAATTCCCAGGCAGAGCAGTTAGAGCCAGGAAAACCATTCTGCTGAGAAGAGATCTTTGACACATCCCTTAAACTGTTTCTGTCAAGTCAGAGAGAAATCTATTGACTATAGAAACTGCTAAATGCATGGCTTGGTTGAGAAACTTCTACTGTGAACATTACTGAGGGCTATAAACTATGCATTTTGATGTTTTGAATGTGGAAATGTGTAAAATTTCTTGTAGGAACTTTCATAATCTCCATATAACTTGGGTGAAGAATAAATCTAATAAAAAGCAGGTGTTTAACTGTCTTAGCATTTTCTTACAGTTCAGAAGTCTGAAAGCAATGGGGAAAAATTGAATTGAATATATGTATTGTTATTCAGTCTATATGATTACATTTGGTAAAAGGTAGAAGAGGTGAAAGGTACTTTTTATCTTAAACTAAATTTAACAAACATTTAATAGGAATCAGCCGCTCCTCCAGAGCTGGGATTTGGTTTGGTTCATTTTGGAGTTTAACTCTAAATCTCCACCACTCCCATTTCAGGTAAGGCTGCAATTTGCAGTTTTATGGAGCTTTTGTGCAGACAAAGCCCTTTCAAAGGAAAATGATGTTTTCTTACTTGGAACTAGTCAGTAAAGCCCATAATGGGAAGGTTGACAAATTTCTTTGGTATTATTCAAATCATTTTGATTCCGTGAGAAATATGCAACCTGCCCCAAGCATCACTCCAGCCTAGGAACACTAGAAACTCGTGGATAGTTGAATTTGCTCATGGAAATTCTACATGTTTGGCAAATTCAGAGAAACGTAACCATCTCGCTCGCGCGTGTTTGGGATCAACGTCTAGAGATTGGCTACTGATGGGCAGGGAGCCCTGCTCTCCCTGGGATGTCACCAGCGTGGATTCAAGATGCACAGCTCCTTCAGTTATTGTCATTCATGGATTACACTGAGCAGTTTTTAGTTTTTCTGATGAGTTGGGGAAGAATTTATTTCCAAAACAGATGCGCACTATTCCAAGCAGGACTCATTAGGTGCTGCGCTCCTTTGGTTTTGATTGTCTGCCGTTATTGCTTTTATGTTGCTTTGATTTGATTATTCCAGCCAATGTGGAGCTGGAGATTCTTTATTGCTCTGATTGCATGATGTTGTGTTTTCTCATGCTTTAATAAGAGGCTTGCCAATTTGTTTTTCGTGATTCATCTCTGGATGTCTTGAGGCCTCTTATTTTTGATGAGAATTTCACAGCTTATATTTTCACAGTGTTTAGGATGAATGCTTATTAAGTTTATCATGATCCTTAGGCATCCTCTCAGCAAGATACCTAAGGATATGCCTGATCTTTAGTGTATGAGTAGATCCAGCGCTTTCAAGGGGATTTACTACACATATCTTTAAAGACAGACATAACCGTATGTAACGTGCTGAATTGGGGCCTTTGTTCTTTACAGAGCAGCTTCTGAAATAACAAATTGCAGCTTTGGCATTGTCTTGGGAATGGTTTCTTCACATGTTGTTTGAGATTTGCCAGACTCAGTCACTTGGAAATCACGACTCTATGTTCCTCTACCGTTCATGGCATGGACTGAGCAATCAAGAAATACTTTAGAAGATAAACTATTGGAATCTTTCTATTTGGTATTTCTTTCAAAATCATTAAGTATAACAATTAAGCATTTAAAGCAAAATGCAGAAGACTTCATTTAATTTCATATCATATCTCTAGGAGCCAGGGTATTGAGAAAAACACAAACCGAGATTCTCAGTGGAGGGAATTTTGTCCGGGTCCTGTCTCTAGAGAGGTTTAAGTCTTCTCAGTGAAATCTTGAGTTGTCAAAAGATCAACTTTCCCAGCAGCATACCAGTTGTTGTGAAAGGTTGTCAGTTAAGAGAAGTGGTTACCTCTAAGTCAGGGAGAATGTTTGACTCCATCTAAGTTAATGCAGCCAGAGACAGCTGACAAGTTGGCTTGGAATCTGCTGTAGAAGGGACCAAGTGTCTCATGGGACAGAGATGTCATCTGGAATTTGTAGGTGGAGCCACCTGGTCTCGGGTGCATCCAGACATCCCCCAAACTAACAGCACCCATGAAAGCTTGATTCAGTTCTAAGTTCTCAAGACGCTTGTGCTTTGACAAAATATTCAGTCTTAGAAATACTTACAAAATATACACAACAGTGTCCCCTGGCCTTGTAACAGAGGAGAAAAGAGCTTTCCCATCCTGCAGGAATTTGGGGGGCTCAGAAGTTGCCTTGTTCTGTGTTGGGATGAACCTGAGTCTTTTAATTTCTTTTTATCTTAGTGGTGAAAGACACTCACTGAGCCCAAAATAGAGGGTGTTTCTTTGAGGTGTGGAAAGTAAACATCCTGGAACATTGTAGTTTAACAACTCTTACACTGGGTCCTTGGCAATGACTTCACTTCTTCCCGGCTGACAGAAATCCACTCCAATTAGGGGTAGAATTTACCTGTGGCTCTTCCCTGTCAGCAGTCAGTACCCCAGTCAGTGAGCTCATGGGTTTCCTCTAATGTTGTACTGAGAATTATCAGTTAGCCAAATGCTTTTATAGGTAAATTGAACCTTCTCACAACAACTTTCTAGTGTGATTTGGTATTGTTTTTGTTGTAGAGGAAAAAGAAAGGAAAAAAATACAGATTACAAATGTGAAGTAATTTATATGCTAGAGCTTTAAAGAAAGAACAAAAGAAAAGCTAGTGGCTAAAGAATTGTCAGTTGACTGACACCAATTAGTTATCTTGTATGTAAGACAGACAGTCTTATCAGTGTACTTAGTTTAATACAAATCCCCTTGTCTTTGTCTTTCTCGGGATGGAGTGTTTAGAACAACCGCATGACAACAGCAGTAATAAAAATCCCAATCAAAACACCCCCCCTCCTGCTCGAGAAACAAAGGGCTGTTGACTCTAAGAATAGGGTAGATGTTTCTGCTGATTGCACACAAAACATGATCTGGGAAAGTATTCAGATTCTCTCTCTTATTGATGCTGCAGACACTGGTGTGGGTTTGGCATCTGGGCATTGCCAGGGGTCCTTTTCATCCCTCCCTCCACCCAGTCCAAAATAAAACAAAGCCTCCTGGGGAAGTGTGTGCCAGCGATCAAAAGCAGGCTCCATAATAAGAATTCTTTTGAGAGCTAATGAGACAGTAATTGTGGTTTAATTAAATACCAGCTGATTGCTATCCCTGCATACTTACTGGAGGCAATGGCAGCTGCAAAGCTGCAGCCTGTGAGTTGCCAACTGGACCCAGGGCTAGTCCAGTAATCGCAATTCTTATGGTTTATTTTATTTTATTTTATTTTGATGCAAGCTAATCAGAACACGGTGCTTTTCCACTGGTCTAGACATCACGTTGTTCGTGGGATTCTCAGCATCACTGAAACGCTGGGGTTTGGGAAGGCAGAGATCAAAGGGAACTTCCCAACAGTATCAGCTCAAGGCCCCCGACATTCCTATAACACTGAAATTCGGTTGTTGTAGCGCTGGAGAGCTGGGAATTTATGGCTGCTCCTTTGGGCTGTGCAGGACTTTCTCCCAGTTTCCGCCTGTTTTCCCCTTAGAGCCTTTCCTCAAATTCCAGCAAAGAGGAGTCATAGAATCATAGAATAATAGAATTGTCTGGGTTGGAAGGGGCCTTTCAGATCATCTAGTCCAACCATCAACCTAACTGTGATAAAACCCATCACTAAACCATGTCTCTAAGCACTAGGTCAACCCAGCTTTTAAATACCTCCAGGGATGGTGCCTCAACCACTGCCCTGGGCAGCCCATTCCAAGGCTTAATATCCCTTTCAGTGTCAAAATTCTTCCTAATATCCATCCTATCCCCTGGTGCAACTTGAGGCCATTTCCCCTTGTCCCATCGCCTGTTCCTTGGGAGAAGAGACCGACCCCCCCTGGCTACACCCTCCTTTCAGGGAGTTGGAGAGAGTGAGAAGGTCTCCCCTCAGCCTCCTTTTCTCCAGGCTGAACACCCCCAGCTCCCTCAGCCTCTCCTCACAAGACTTGTGCTCCAGACCCCTCACCAGCTCCGTTGCCCTTCTCTGGACCCGCTCCAGCGCCTCAGTGTCTTTCTTGTTGTATGGGGCCTGTGTTACTTGTGGAAATTGATGGAAGGAAGCAGCTGGAGAGATTCTGAGTCCCTTCCTAGGAAGGAGAGGAAAGGGAGGGTTGGGTCCTGTTCCCCTTGCTGTGCAGTGGGAGGTTCCAGGCTTTTCTAGTACCTTCCCACCCTCCTTGTTATGCCACAAGACTTGACAAATCTTGGGTATTTCCTTCTCTTTTCATGTTCTCCCCATACCCTGAAATGCCCTGTCACGGCTTCTTTGCTGGGAATGCCTGTGCACGCTGCAGTCCTGCTCACCAGCAGCACCCAGTGCTTGAGACCCAAAACCTCCCACTCCTGCCCTGGTGGAGGGAGAGCTGGGGGGGTTGGAGGAGGTGTTAGAACAGGGAGAAGCAGCTTCATAAAAAAGATACAACTTTCAGGGAGATAAGAAGCAAGGGGGGAAGTTAGGAATCATGTCTGTGGGCTAATGCTGAGGAGCTTTCTACAGTCAGGCTGTGATGAAGATGCTTTGTGAAAAGTGACAAGTGATTTATTATTATTTTTTTAATTATTTTTTTGATTTTCTGGAAGTTTTCCCCATTTAAAGTCCTTTCAGACTAATGTGGAGCCCTGGCTTACATTTACCACAACAGAGCTTGGGTCCACCTGGGGTGCTGTACAGTCTGAGGACTTTCACAGTCCCAGCTCCAGGGCAAATTCATCATCTTCCCTCCGAGACAGGGTTGAATGTGAAATACTCCCCTACTGAACCAAGCCCTTGCTATTCTCTCTGCTGTTTTTCTGCCTCATTAAACACAGACCATCGATTAAGCAACAGTGGCAGATCAGAAAAGGCAAAATGGCTTGGAAATAATTGGCCTCTCTTGAATCTTGGAGGAAGAAGCCGTAATTGTCTATAGCAGTGATGCATCTGTCTGTCTGTCTGCTCGGCATTTCTGTATACAAGGAAACACAAAACTGCTCAAAATTCAAGGACTTTTACATTTCAATATACATTTGAGAACAGCTCCTTGTCTGAGGGAAAATGTTGCTAAGTTACAGAGTGAAAATTTTGGAACAAAAAATGAGTCCTTGTTTCTTGAAGCAGATCCGATTTTCATGGTATAATGATGGGGAGGCTCTTCCGCTCATGGATGGGTTCTGGGCTGTTTCCTCCCTACTCCTCAGCTGTGCTGGGTCATAGAATCATGGAATCATAGAGTAGCTGAGGTTGGAAGGGACCTTTCAGATCAAGTCCAACCATCAACCCAACACTGCCCAAACCACCACTAACCCATGTCCCTCAGCAGCACGTCTGCCTGGCTTTTAAATACCTCCAGGGATGGTGACTCCTCTGCTGCCCTGGGCAGCCTCTTCCAATGTTTGATAACTCTTTCAGTGTAAAAATTTTTCCTAATATCCATCCGAAACCTCCCCTGGCGCAACTTGAGGCCATTTCCTCTTGTTCTATTGCCTGTTCCTTGGGAGAAGAGATAGACCCCCCCCACTAAATGGTCTGAGCAGCACTGACTGTTGTACAACATCGTTGAGCCGTTTTTAATCCCGTCTGTTACAACATCAGTGCATGGAGAAAATCCTCCTTGGAACTGCCTCTGCGCTGGAGCATGTTGATGGTGGAGGGACAGATTGACTGATTCTTAACGTACGTGCAGTTGGACCTGATAGAAGGGGATTTTGTCTTAATGTGAAGGAGAGATTGACTCTTGTGACACTTAAAATTTACACTGTAATGGGAGGAGTCTCCTTCACTGAAGAGTGGTTTATCTGGTGAGAGTGGTCTCACCCCGAGTTACTTGTGGAGAGCAAGGGAGGATTTAACAGATAAGGCAGGATAAAGGGACCAGAATAAGTGGAAAGACAGGACCAGATTAGGGACGGCCGAGTTGGAAAATGACCTGAAAGTGTCATGAGAAGGAGAACAGAGTACTCTGTAAAATCTCAGATGCTTCAGGAGGCAAAAAATAATTTAAAAGAAACATAATTGATGGTTGGACTAGATGATCTTGAAGGTCCCTTCCAACCTAGATGATTCTATGATTCTGTAATACATGGGAATTCAATATTTTCTACATCTTATCAACAACCTGGCAGTCAGACCCATTTGTAGCAGACTTGTTGCTGAGACTGGCTTCAAGCATCATAAAGAGGTCTGTTTGGGGACAGAAATCCATCAGTGAACACATGTCCCCTCTCCAGCTGGGGAAGGTGCTCTGGTCCTTCCAGTAGCTATTGGCCCTGAGCAAGGTGTCCATAGGGAGATCCAGACCCAAACTCCCTCAAAAATCATCAATGTGAGGTAACGTCAGTGGGACAGACCGAAGGGTGGATCTCAGACATGCTGTTAGTAGCTACAGTTGCAAAGAGCAGAGAAATAAACAGCCCTAAACCTGAAAACATAAAAAAAAAAATATGACAGAGGATCTGCATCAGACAGGAAAGGGAGGTGAAACCAGTTCCAGGAAGAGAGCAGTGATCAGAGGAGAAATGTGAATAGTTTCTGAGTTGTGGGCACTGACAGGAGAAATAGAAATGCTTGTAGGGGAAGAAAAGAAGCTGCTCTGCAGAGGTGTGCAATCAATTACTGGAAGAGGTGATTAAGAAGGACTAGTTGAAACTACTTCACTGAAAATGGCTTTTTGACAGCGTGCTGGATTTGTGGCTGAGCAGATGCCTTTGAGAAAAAGTGGCTGCTTTCCACAAAAAAAATCTTTTCTTTTTCCCATTGAAAACTTGAACTCCTGAAAACCAAACATTTCACATGTGTCTTTTAACACTGGAAATTCTGCCAAGAAAACTCCCAACTACTTTTCATGACAACTCGAAGCAAAACTTCTTATGTTATTTTTTATTCTTTTTTTCTTCTTTATTATTTCCTATGAGAATAATGACCAGTGCCACCACTGACTCACAGCGAGCAGGATGAGCTAGTTACATCTCTGCACGGAGATTGGTTTCCTTGTGTTAATGGACTGAGAGTGCGGGGAGGAAAAGAAAAATAGATCATTTGTGGAACTAAAACTTTGACCCTCACAAAGACAGCCCAGGTGTTCCCTTGTCACACCGACAAGCTCTGTCTCAGACGAGAAGAGCATTAAGGGCTACTGCAAAGTTTGGGAGCTCTGCATAAATCATTGGAAAGCGAGTCCAGATAAAAACTCTGCAGTGGCTTATTGGAGTCTCGTGGGACTGGGAAATCTGTGGAGTGGCCCAGGGATAAAAGGGAAGGTGGCAGGAGCCACAGTCAGGTTTCTGCCTTCAAATGTCCCAGGGAAATACATGAGAAAGCCTTTTTTCAGGGAGGGGAGGACGGGGACGGATCTTGGCATTTTCTGCTTCTCCTGGGGGAAGGATTTCATTCTTTGCTCTTGGTTTTAACCATATGAACTGGCAGTGCACCAGCCCGATGGCATGAGGGTGAGGAGCACCTTATGGGGGTGAAGAAAGGCTGCAGGTGGGTGTTGAAAGTATGGGGTGTTGTTCAATATGGACAAGCGATAGGACAAGAGGAAATGGTTTCAAGTTGTGCCAGGAGAGGTTTAAGATGGATATTATCACTAAAAGGGTTGTCAAGCCTTGGAACAGGCTGCCCAGGGCAGTGGTGGAGTCACCATCCCTTGAGGTATTTAAAAGCCAGGCAGACGTGGTGCTGAGGGACATGGGTCAGTGGTATCTTGGACAGTGCTGGGTTGATGGTTGGACTCGATGATCTGAAAGGTCTCTTCCCACCTGGACATTTCTATGATTTGATGAAATCATTGAGTCCATCCTCCTGCCTGAAGCAGGCTCAGCACTGAACTAAGACCAGGTCGCTTGGGGTTGGCTGCAGATGGATCTTGAAAACCTCCATGATAGCAAATGCAGGAGACAATGATATCACGTGCTGAGCCGGGACTGCTCCTTTCCAGCCATCTGCTTCCTGCAAAGGAACAAATGCTTTATCATTTGTGGGGTCCTTTTTAGAGGCCGTTGATGTCTCCCTAAAAAACATCGCTTGGCAAAGTAGCCACTAAAGCAAAGCAGTGTTACAAATGATGGGTGTCAAAGCCAGGTCCTTTTGAAAAAATAAATTTAAGAAGAGATGAGTGTAATCCAGAACAGGCTTGTCTCTGACAGAGTAAAACAGCAAGAAAAGAAGCTATTAAAAAATGGACAAACTGCCTGTTGGTTGACCCTACGGAGCGCGATAAAGCTGGAGAAGAATCATGGTATCTTTTCCAACAAAGGAAAATTCCTGCCAAGATTCACAAAAGCTTTTTCAGCTTTAGCTGCCAAAAATCAGTTTGTGGCAGGTGAAAGTAAATGAGTAACAGCTATGCGAGGACTGCAACCTCCCATCTTTGTATAAACAACTTCCTAGACCAGCCGCAAGCTTATAACCAATCTGTTGTCGGCAGCCCAGAGCCCTGTTAAAGTCAATCAAGGGCTCAGCAGGCTATTATGGAGATAGGGGAACTATTTCAAATATTATAGTTTTGTTGGCTCCAGCAAAGAGATCTCCAAAGCACTTTTGACTGGACCCAACTACTAGTTTCTGTTCATTTCCATCTGAAGTACAAGAATATAAATGAGCTCCAGTCAATCTGTGCTGGTCTATTGGGACTCTATACCCCAAAGTCTGATCAAATTAACTTGAAGCATTTTAGCACACAAGTGTGTTTAGCTCTCTTCATTTTAATTTCATATAAATTCAAGCACTGAATCATAATTCAGCAGACTGGAGCAAGAAAAAGCTACCTCTGGATTTACCATTAACCAGCAAAACTGGAAGCTGCCTCTGAAATTCAGATTCTGGGCTTCTGAAGAGCCCTTTGTGTGAAGAAAAGGAAGTGAAAAGGAAGCCCAAGTCCCTGCAGAGCCCCAGGGATGTGCAGACCCAGCTCTGAACCCTGCGGGCAGGGACCTTGGTTGAAGGAGACAGAGGTGAAACGGTGACACGTTGCCCCAGGCTGTCACTGGCCCTTCCTGCCAGCCCCGGGGAGGTTGGAGTAGCCCATGGGCTCCGAGCTCTGCCTCGCTGAGTTGTGGCTACTTAATTTTGATGGTGCCACCAGGTTTTTCAGTTCTGTTTAATCTCTTAGACGAAGGAGTTGTGAACCTTCAGGGCTGGTGAGAGGGGGGCAAAGAGCCTCTTCTCCCCTCTAGCCTGTTCTCCCCCATGCTGCTTGGTCGGGTACCGCAGTCTGTCCTGGGACACAGCAGCTCACAGTGATGCTGTTGTCCCCAGACTCCTGATGTCATTTATTCACTGTGTGAGCCAATAACGCACAGAGTCGAGGGATTAGCTGTTACCAGTTCTGCACAGAAATGGGTGCTGGGGGTATCCCCGCAGAGCAAGCCCACACAGCATTGAAACAATCATTCATTTATACATTGTAAATTAACGTAATTAACATATTTGATGTTTATCAACTGTTTACTGGTGCTCATAGTTCCTTATCTTGAGGCTGAGTGGTGTATCAAGGTACAGTGTCTCTTAGTTTTACTGCTCAGGCTCAGCAGGTGAGGGTCTTCAAGCAGAGGCAGGAATCCCCACTTCTAGAGGAGGGGTTTTCATATTATAATTAGTCGAGTTCATTACAGGACACATTTCATGAGGTAAAGCCAAATTTTCTTGGGCAATCAGCCCAGGGAAGTTTCTGCTCCCTGGTTTTAGGTCCGTTTGTTCCTTCTATCCTGTTGTCTTGGCAAGAGCTGTTTACCCCGATGATGTAGTGAGTTCCCACCACAGAGGTTTCGACATCAATGTCCCACCACCTCGGTGGCATTGCTGCCACTCGCTGGGCTGTCACGTACACTAGGTCACATTCAGACCCGTGCTGTCACCGTGGCATTGGTGGATGGATCTGCACCATAATGTGTCCTCTGGGAAGGACCTTTGCAATTTTTTCTGTGCGATACAAAAGATGAGAAGAAATAACATGTCAGGTCGGCCACCAGGTATCAAAATGACTGGGATGGGGAGGTAAAACTGTGACCACACTGACCTGTCCCCGAGAGGGCTTTGGTAAGTAGTTCTGCTCTAGGTGTTTGAGAAGTTGGCACCTGGATTTAGACACATGCTGGACTGTGGTGGGGAAAGGCCACCAGGAAGGTGCAGAGAGGAAGGGGGTCCCTGGTTTAGTGCAGATCTGGGGAGGGAGGAAGTGCTTATGGCTGGGCTGTGGAACTGCCTGTGGTCCTGGGGCTATAAACACATGAGAGGCTGTTTCCCAGCACATCCCTCCTCTGAGCATCTCTGCTGTTCCCACTCAGATTAGTTCAATTTACATGGCAAAATATTTCTAACCACCAGCAAGGCAAACTTATCCTGAGATCAGAAAAATAATAATAGTAACTCTTAGTCCTTATACAGCACTTTGGAGACTTCGGAGCCCTGAAGAAACATTAGCTAATGAATCAAGCTGTGCTGCTTCTCCTGCCCTGTCTCCAGCAATAAATGCTCCAAGATTAGAAACTTGCTGACACGTTTGTGCTGAGGGTGCCTGAGGCAGAGGGTGCTGTGGCTCTGGAGCTGTGTTGCTTTTACGGTGCTGACAGGGGTAAAAATGGATCATCATGTCAGCAGATATGATCAGGACTTGTGTGGGGTTCATCCTTCCCAGACTGGTGTAAATGCAGATTAAATCTGCTGGAGGCTGGGGCGTTCCCACTGCTCCATCCATAGGAAGGGAAAGTGCTGGATGAAGTGCCTGTGGCCAGAACTTCTTCACTCGGTGCTGTTGGGGTAAGCAGGCAAAAGCTCCGAGGGTTTTAAGCACAATTCTAGATGCATTTCCAACAACCAGAAGCAGAATTTTGGCCATTTTCTGCATTATCCTTCTGATTTGCAATGAGTTTGTGGCAGTTTCCCCATCACCATGGCAGGACAGGTACCATCAATTGCTTGCAGCAAGGTCTGAAGGTCCCCCCAGCCTTTTGGGATGCTGTAGGTGACGTCCCATTACTTCCAAGGAACTGTCTTGCCTTAAAAACCTCTTCTTATCCTCTTCTCAGCCTCTCCCTATGAGAGACCAGGCAATTGCAATGCAGAATGGCAAGTACTAAACATCTTTATTCCTGTAGTCAGTCAGAGTGATTTTAGGGGATGGGGTTCAGAGCTTTCCCCAAACCAGAGGCTAACGTTTGCTCTGAAACCGTGGGGCAGAGCCCAGGGGAGAGAATGAAAAGGCAGAGCTGAATTGTAAATCCTTCTTTAATCGCATTAACTCAAGTGTTTTGCGGCTTGAAGGACTCGCTGTATTTACAGCATGATTAAATGCTTGGATAAATAACAGCTATTAAATGGCCAGTATCTAGATGCTACTGAAATGAGATAACATGTTGGTTTTTTTCCTGTCTTCCCTATTCTTATTTTTTTTTCCCTACTGATTGCTGATACGTAGAAATAGCAGTGACAGGGAAAATTGCTTCATCTCTAACAGCTCTTTGCTGCTACTGGAACGGATGAAGGGAAAAAAAAATACCCATATATACACTCCAGTCATGGTTTTCAGGCTCTTTCCAGGAACTGTGGTTCCTTAGAGGGATGGACTGAGCTGCAGAATTTCCCTTTGTGGAAAGAAATCTCAGCTGGCTGGGCAGGACTGCTACCTGTGCGCTCGTACGGCTTGCCTTAAATGCTCCCATGATGTCTTTTAATATTAATGAATGGTGTTAAAATAAAAAGAGAAATAGTGCTCAAGGTAATTATTACAACGTGTTCCCAGGGATTTAGCTGTGGGTTTGTAGCCGTGTGTTATTTGAGTTTTTAATTGGCGCAAAAAAGGGGGTGAGGGAAATGAAGGAAATTGTATTTTATTAGTGGGGGGAGATAGTTTCCCAGCTGTTTTGCTTGAAAGTTTTGGAGTTAAGAACAAAACCTCTAATTTATAGTCAGGTTAGGAGAGCAGAGACATCTACCACTTCTGTCCAGCTGCTCACTGGCACCAGGCTGGGACTGGTGGAGTAAAAGAGGTTTATACAGAGAGAGACCTTTGCAAGGACCCACACTGAAACCCTCCGAACCCCCTCCCAAAAGTAGCCAGAGATGTTTACTAGAGGTAAATTGTTGGAGAGAAACATAAATCTGTTCCTCTAGCATACAACCACCAGAATATCTTTATAGGTCCTTGCATTCCCACTCTGTGAGAAGGGGACAGGGAGCAAGAGGTTAACTCTGAAATGGGAGATAAAAGTGAGACTGAGCAATTCTGAAACATGAGAATCTTTCATTTAGATATTCATGACCTGGGGTTTCTCATTATTTCAGTTCAAAAGAACTTTTCACTCTAAAAATTACTCCAGTTTAATTGGAAATAATAGGCCAAAAAAGTATTTTTAAGGGAATTCAATTTTTGTTGAACCTGAAAAGGATTTCTTTTTATTTTCAGTTTGCAAAAAAACACAAAAAAAAAACCCAAACCCAAATACATCTTCTCAGGTTGAGCAAAGAAACCCCAGTTTTCTTTTCTCTCTCTCTCTCTTTATCTTTTTTTGATGTGGCTAATGAACTCAAATTACCATTGTTCACCCAGCTCCATTCTTTGTGCCCTCTTCACCTGTACATAAGGGAAGGGTTTCCTGAGCCGCATGGAGAGGTTGGACAGAGAAAAGCTTTCTGTGAGAAGACTCAAAGGACAGGGTGGAGGCAGCGCAGGAGCAGGAGATCCCAAAGGAGGATCTGTAACCCTGGGCTTTCTACTCCCTGTCCTCATGCTGACACGTTCTATGACACCCTGGTGGTGTCATAATCACTGATTCTCTGTGTTTTGAGCCCCTGCTGTTTCTTTTGCACAGGCGAGGAAGCCAGACAGTAGCCCTGAGGCAGCCTGCAGGCTGCAGGAGAGGCACGCCATGCTCTCTGGTACTTTCTGGTGCTCCCTGGCAGCAGGAAATGTGCTGGAGGACCTGCCCGAACGGAGCTGGGAGTGATGGGGTAGGTGAGCAGCACAGCACCAGTTGTCCAGGTGCTGGAGCGCTGGGAGACACTGGGCGACACTGGGCAGGGGGAGAAACCTGCTGTGAGTAGGTTGTTGAGTAGGTTTGTACCAGAGGAGAGAGATCAGGGATTCTCCGAGGGGTTCAGGTATGAAATGTAAGATGCCAACACGGTAAATCTCCCGAGGATTTCTCAGACTCTGTGAGTGGCTGCAGCCCACCATGAGAAATCCTGTCGGGAGTCTCTTGGTGCTCAGGAACAGGATCGTATCCCTTTTGCTAGTCTGTGTAAGCAGCCTTTGGCAGGGCTTTCAGCTCCCAGACGTGGGGGTTTAGCTTTTCTCTGCAGGTTATGCATGTTCTCAGGTCCAGAGAGCTTTCAGCTCCCGTTTAACTCTTCCAAGGGCAGCCATCAGCCTGTAGCACACGAGCAGCGTGTAGTTCAGCTGAGGCTGAGCTAACCCAGGTCAAACTGCAGTGGGCAACCCTTTGGAAGTAATTAGCTGGGTAGACTTAATTGCATATTAAAGAGCAACGTATAGGTAGTGTAAAACTCCATAAGTATCCTGTGGGGTGCACTTTTCCATAGATATAAGGAACTGGTACATAGTTCTATGTTAGTTTGTATGTCATGCAAGACCAGTGAGATACTTCCAGTGCAAGAACCCTAGCATGAACCATCCTGTGCTTCCACCTTGGCTCAGGCCCACAGACTTTATCAAGCATTCTCTATCATCACATCACCCTTGGCTGGTTTATTGTCCACTTGACTCCTGTCATGGCCCCTGGAATCTGCTGATCAGTGGAGAAAAATCCACACCCATCACTAGGTTTTGAGGGGCCATTTCTGGGCATTCCATCAGCCAAATACACAACACCCACAGAATCCATTTGTGTGACATTCCCAGCTGGGCAAAAAGGAGGTTTCTGGAAAGGCTGGTACACGCTTGCCCTGTGTGTCAACTCTGCAAGAAAGATGCTTTTAGAAGTCAAGAAATAGATAGATGATGTTGACGGTTCAGGTTAGTAGGACAGAGTGAGGTTTCTCGAGTGTATTAGGAAGCCTTTTTATGTTGCTTGGCCTGTAAATCTGTCTCCTGCACAGTTTTCATTTGCTCAGGAGCAGAGCAAGCTCTTAGTACTCAAAACTTTCACCTCTTGGTAAACAGCAGCAGCCACCTGGAGAGGGAAACGTGTCCCTTGCTCCATCCGCTTCATTTTCCCCACAGGAGCTTCCTTTATCTCAGGAACAGCCTTTATTCCCATGTCTGTGTGCTCCTCCCTGGTGTCTCCACAGCTGTTGGATTGCAGCAAATGGCATGAAGAGGAGCTGGAGACATGAGACACCCAGAAAAAGTGTTGTCAAGCTTTTTTTCTCCTGCGATGGGTCAGGGCTAACAGAATGGCATGGAGAAGCTCAGCACAGGGGAGAAAGAGAGAGAAGGCAGCAAGCCTAGAGAAAAACCTGAGACGGGGAGAGGAGCTAATATGGGAGGGAAACCAGGACATGGGTGCTGTCTAGAAAGGGGAGGACCTGGGCAGCTGTCTGTGTTCCTGACCAGGCCATCAGCTTTGTCCTACTATGAAGGGTATTGAAGCCTCAGCAGGCAGAAAGAGGAGATCTGTCACAGGGACTTGTGACAGTGACTTTATTCTTTACTGAAGCCTTGAGGGTCCCGATGAGGGCAAAGGTGGTTTTTATCCCTACGTCTACACGTTTCTTAAGTACCTCCAGGAATTGTGACTCCAGCACCTCCCTGGGCAGGCTGTTCCAGTGCCTGACCACCCTCTCAGTAAAGTAATTCTTCCCAATATCTAATCTAAACCTCCCCTGCCCCAACTTCAGACCATTCCCTCTAGTCCTGTCATTATTCCCTTGGGAGAAGAGGCCAACCCCCACTTCTCTACACCCTCCTTTCAGGGAGTTGTAGAGGGCAATGAGGTCTCCCCTCAGCCTCCTCTTCTCCAAACTAAACATGCCCAGTTCCCTCAGCCTCTCCTCGTGTGACTTGTTCTCCAGACCCCTCACCAGCTTGGTGGCTCTCCTCTGGACACGCTCCAGCACCTCAATGTCTGCTGCTGCCCATCCTCGTGCTGTGCAACAACCAGCTGCTGTGGAAAGAACCCTGTTGGCACCACGCTGGTGCATCCAGCAAAACCCCTTTCCTGCAGTGGCAGACACAAAAAGGAGGCTGTTTTTCTTGAGAGATATAACTCACTGAGCAATTATTCATTTCAGTGGCTTTACTGCAAAGCTTGCTTTGTCTCTGCTCAAGTTTTAGCTGAAAGAAGCTTGAATAATTTAGAATCAAGAGTTTTGGGGTTATTTCTATTTGATCTCCCATTTTCCTCTTCCTTTCTCTCCCACCCCCATTGCAGTCATATATCTTTTAACTCAATTCCTCTTTTTTTTATTTCTTGGAATGATGTTGCTCTCATTGGGAGAAATATCTGCTACTTTGGGTGGAATTAATCTCTTGTAACTGTAGCTACCTGGAGGCAATGGGAGAGAGCAGCACCAGCCTCCAAATTAATCCTGTCTCTGCAGCGTCCACTGAACTTCTGACTCCAGCATCAGTGTTATTCTCCTTGTAGATGAGGTCCTTCTTAAACCTGTAGATCTCAGAAAGATGTAGGAGGAAGTTGCACAGTAAATCGTGTTTCAGAAGAGCCTCAGCCCTGTTCCCAGGCTGGGCTATGCCAGGAGAAAGAGGAGGAAGGACAGCAGAGAGCTGCCTGTTTTGCCCCAAAGATGCAGTGAGATAAGGAGCAGCATCTCCTTGAGAGGCTGAGAGAGTTGGTGGTGTTCAGCCTGGAGAAGAGAAGCTCCAGGGAGACCTTATAGTGTTCTTCCAATACCTAAAGGGGGCTACAGGAGAGATGAGAAGGGACTCCTGGTCAGGAAGGGTAGCCATAAGACAAGGGGGAAGGGTTTGACCCTGAAAGAGGGGAGATGGAGCTGAGATGTGGGGAAGAACTTGTTTGCTGTGAGGGTGGCGAGAGCCTGGCCCAGGTTGCCCAGAGAAGCTGTGGCTGCCCCATCCCTGGAGGGGTTGAAGGCCAGGTTGGAGGGGGCTTGGAGCAACGTGGTGTGGTGGGAGGTGTCCCTGCCCAGGGCTGGGAGGTTGGAACTCAATGACTTTTAAGGTCCCTTCCAATTCTAACAATTCTATGATTCTCTCTGAGAATCCCTAACATCTGAGAAGCCCTAACATCTCACTGGGCTGTTGGGTAACTGGCTTTCTCTCCGCTCCTTTCCCTGCTAAACAGGGGAGGTCTGGGATAGAGCTCTGCCTGCTTCCATCATCGGTGTTTCTCCTTCAGCAGGAGTGATGGCAGCCAACAGCAGGTCCCTGGCGCAGGGAGGATGCTGTTGAGAAGTGGGTGGTGTGGATGCTCTCTGCTTGGGGTAGTTGTGTCTGCTCATGGGGCTGTTACTCACAAAGTAGTTACTTTATGTGGTGGCAGAGACTGTGCTCTTCAGTTACTGGAGAGGTAAACTTCATTACTCCAGGCTAGTGTGAGAGGAAGGATCTCAGCTTCCAAAACTGGGCAAATTATTTACTGAGAAGGACCAGTCATTTCTTCAAAGAGACCATGGGAAGCAGAGACGGGGTTGGTCTCTGCAACGGTTCAGCCCAGCCCCACACACCGTTGTCTGAGTGCTGAGCATCAGGATCTTTGCACATGGGGGTCTCGGCGTGTGTAGAGTGAAGCACCTTCTGTCTGGCTCTGCTCTGCTGTGTCCTGGCTCCTCGTTTGTGCTCCAGGGAGGTGTATGTGAAGGCTGCAGCGTGTACCGTCCTCATTGTAACGTACCATCTCTGGGAGATGAGTGCTCGATAAATGTAAGCCCTGTTCCTTGCTCGCTGTAGTCGTGTCCCTGCATGCATATATGCTGTGCAGACAGTCCTATCAGAAAATGTTTAGGTTTCAACCACAAGTTTTGAGCTTTTAATCACACTCTGAGAACAGGTATGCAGTGGCAAATGATTAAATTACTCCTGCTTATCAGCTGAACCAGAGAAAGTGACCCCATAGATTTCACTTTAACTGCAAGCCAAACTTCATTAGCTTGTTCCAGTGATTAATTTGTCTTCTTGCTCAAAAGTTGGCATTTCACTGCTTGTACGATGGTTCACTACGGCAACCTCTGGGATCGGAGTCTGTTGCATATAAATGGGGGACTGATAATGAAAGCTCTTTAATTCCAACTTATTGATGTTTTATCTAATCTACTCCAAACCACTTGCATTCCCTCACCAAAGGTAGAGCTTTAAATGCTGAAGCCCTTTTTTGGAGGTCGGGTACATCCGTTCCTTTGGGGTATGTCCATGCAGGTACGTCTGAGCTTGAGTTCATCCTCATCCTCACCCAAAAATGGGGTTGTTGGCAGTTTGCTGGAGCACCACAGCTCAGCCCAAGTGCCTGCCTTAGCTCTTGCTTTTTGTCCTTATTGAACGTCTTTATCTAGCTGGATATATTTTATTAAGAGGTTTTGGTCAGGACATACAATTTCCAACATTTGCAGTACCACAAATTTTTACTTGCTGTAAGAAGTATAAACAGCTATTGTATTTCTTAATACTTTTTGCCCTGTACTACATTAATTTGACTGTTCCTCTGTGTTTGCTTTAATATTTAAAACAAATGTTTCTCTGACAAACTGCATTTAGCTATAGCCTTTGTTTATCTTACTACTGGGTATTTATTGAGGAATTTCCTCCCAAGACTTGGGATTTGAAACTTGGTGGCATATACACCCGAACCCCCATGCTTTCCAGCAGTTGCAAGTAAAGCACTTTGTTACTCCTGCACACCTCTGAGTACACCAAATTTTGGAGTCTATTTGAAAACAAAATTAAGCAAAAACTCTCCTCTAGCAAAATTCAGGGTTATATTCTTCATTACTAAGCAGCAAAGAAAACATAAGGAGTATAAACTGTGGGTGTAATCTACTTGCTGTCTCTCCCAGCTCCTCACCAAGAGTTCCTCTCACCTCTCAAGGATGGAAGCCTTGAAGGAGCTGACTCAGCAGCACTTTACTGCTTGAGCAACATATTTTACTGACTCCTTTTTGCCCGCTGGCCACTCCAGTAACCTGGCAGTTGTCTCAATGCTGCTGCTTGTAAATAGAGATGCCCAGTGCTTCTGTAGGACAACCTTCCCTCCCTCTCCACTGCTTATAGAAGACTTACTGCGTGGCTGCTTTGACCTCTCCGTGTCTGTGAGAAAGCCCATAAACCAGTGCTAATTTGCCTGGAAATGATTCACATCAATACAAAAATATCCTTCAATATGGGTATTTCCCTCTTTAGATTTATCCTTCTGCTTAGGAAGTAAATTGAAATAGCTTTATGACTCCATCCTATAACATGAAAAATTGTATTGGCTTTATAAGACCTTGCAAATCACAAACTGAATACGTTTTATGACACAACAAGCTGTGTCCCTGTGTTTTTCAGAGCCTGGAAATATAGATATGACTGACTTTGCATGTTTTAATCATAAGTTTTGAGTCTGGGGGACTTAAGCTATCAGTTTTAATAATATGTTCTTTCAACAAAATAAAACCACTTGACTTTATCATGGAATATACTATTTGCCTGTTTGGGGAAGTTCGTTCTGTCAAACTTCTAAATCTGGACTGTTGGTTTTTACTTGAAATTAAATTATTCTAAAGGTCAGAATTTCCCAAGGAATGTAAATGAAATAATCTAGTAGACTCAAGTCTTTATTCTTCTTCTGAAAATAAGAGAAATCTGATAGGAAATATTTGACCCAAAATATTGAAAAGGCTGTCTTGATAACCTGAAAAAAGTTCAATTTCCACTTAAAAACTTGACCTAAATCATACTTTTCTTCAACACCTCGGTGCTGATAAATGTTATTTGCTTACATGTCAGCACTTCAGGGTCTTCCTTATCCCTGCTAAGGAAATCTTAATTTTCTTTAACATAAGTGAAGAAGCAGCATATATTTCAGTTCTGACTTTGAGCTTGTTTTAAGCTCCCGAATAGAGCTGGGACTGCATAAGTTTTTAACTAATCCTGGTGTGAGAGTTGAAAATGGGAATAAATCTGCTGCTGGGGATGAAACAGCCCGTTAAGAGCTTCTTCCTAGGTAGTTTAATTAAAAGATTAGATTATAGATTGCATTGATATATTAGAGAGCAGATTGCTATAGCGTATTTAAACTCAGGGCTGGAAGATAGCAGGCGTTGCACATAAAACATGGAAAGACAGTTTGTGAGAAGAGCTGGTGCTGTGGGACCCAGAAGTGCCCAAGATTTCCCTCATGGTTCCCTGTCAGTCCCTTGAGAGATGGTTGGGAAGGGAAAGGCAAAGGCTGTGCGAAGGAGGGATTCGGTTTGCAGATTGACATCCCTGAGTGTGGCTGTGTGTACATAGAATCATAGAATTGTCTGGGTTGGAAGGGACCTTTCAGATCATCCAGTCCAACCATCAACCCAACACTGCCCAAACCACCACTAACCCATATCCCTCAGCAGCACGTCTGCCCGGCTTTTAGATACCTCCAGGGATGGTGACTCCACCACTGCCCTGGGTAGCCTCTTCCAGTGTTTGATAACGCTTTTGGTGAAGAATTTTTTCCTAAACCTCTGCTGGTGCAACTTGAGGCCATTTCCTCTTGTCCTATCTCCTGTTCCTTGGTAGAAGAGATTGACCCCTGCATCTCTACACCTTCCTTTCAGGGAGTTGTAGAGAGCGAGAAGGTCTCCCCTCAGCCTCCTTTTCTCCAGGCTGAACACCCCCAGCTCCCTCAGCCTCTCCTCACAAGACTTGTGCTCCAGACCCCTCTCCAGTTCCGTTGCCCTTCTCTGGACCCGCTCAAGCACCTCAATGTCTTTATTGTCGTGAGGGACCCAAAACTGGACGCAGCACTTGAGTTGGGGTGAGGACGACTCTGGAGCCTCCCCAGCTTGGTCCAGTTCACTATGGTTGCTTGTACAGTGCACAAGAGCTTTCTGGGCAGCAAGCACAGAGCCTGTGTGCCACCGGGAGGGAGCAACCCTGCCAGTGTTCCCTTCACTGCCCTCCATTTCAGAGCCTTAGGTCTGATCCCCTTGTATTTATCTCATCTGATCAGCTGGTTTCTGGTTTTCTTGTTGCTGGTGATGCTTTTCTGTGGAAGTGTTTACTTAAACCGCAGAAGGAAAATACCCAATAGAAAATGGAAGCAGCATTTATTTGAAATATTTGGGTTAGCTTGAAAAATGAATGTGCACTCACTTTTCTGTGAACCATAACCATAAAGTGTGGCGCTGCAGCAGGCTGGGTTCCGCATTGCTCACGGAGAGTGGCACCGACCTTCAGTCCTCAATCCCGTGTGCCGAATCGTTCAATTAATGTCACTACCCTGAGGGCCACGGAGGCCATTCTTGCCCTCATTCCTTCCGATTTCCCCTCCTTCTCTACCCCTAATGGAAAGGAGAGGATGGGAAAGGAGGACAGAAATGAGATTTTATCTATATAAACTAGTAGGAAAGGAAAAGAGCAGAAAACTGATGTAAGAACAAGTTACTGGGACACACCACTGGAAATGCTTTGGGACAGAGAGAGGCAGAAAAAGCCAAGAGAAAGCTGGATCCTCACCCACAGAAGAAGGGACTCATGTAGTTGAAGATGGGTGACAGGTAGGGTGGGAATGAGCGTGATGGTTCTAAGGAGGAGAAGGAATAGCAGTGGAATGACAGTAACGTTCAGTTAACTAAGAAGGAAGAATTAAGATCTCATGAGAAGCAGATCCGGGGGGAAGAAGGTAAGGAGAGAACTAGGCATTTTTCATTTGATAGCAGGACTATGGACACAAATCATCTCAATTTAGAGGAGAATAAAAGGTTCAATAAAAGGCAGCTCGACAAAATAAAAGCTTTCCATTGATTTCTTGTTTCTTTACCGTGTTTGCAGCAAATGGAAAGTAGGTTAGATCAGAAAA
>JAHREE010000405.1:282615-312577 GCA_033628505.1 Tringa tobata | reverse complement strand
AGGAGGGGATGGAGAGCTGGAAGCAGCCGGAATCCTGTGGCCCTGCAGCCACCAAGGCCCAGCAGCAGCCACCATGCTCTGGCTTCACAGAGAGTCAGGACACATCCGCCTCCTCCCAAGCTCCGTCGGCCCACAGGAAGGTGTCCTCGTCCAGCAGGACCTCCGTATCCAGTAGGTCCTCTACATCCAGCAGGTCGTCTGTGTCCAGCAGGAGCACCAAGTCCAGCCAGAAGTCCACATCCAGGAAGACCTACAAGTAAGGGGTTGCCTCCTTGGATGGTGGGAGTCCATGTTTGTCCGTGGTTTGGTCTTCTCATGTTCTCCGCTCATCCTCAATGCAGAAAAGCTGCAGGAGAGGAAGGGGAGTGTGATGAAGGACGGTGCCAACATTACAGGAGTGCTGCCTCATGGTGCATGGTACTGATGGCCAAGACGTATCCACCCAGGCATGTGGTGTGCAGGAAGGATGTGCCGAAGGCAGATAAAGCATCACAGGTGAGGGTGGGCAGTGCTGGATCCCCCAGGACACATTCACATGATTTCTTTTGGAAGGATGCCCATCTACGTGCCCATCACCCACACACGCAACCCTCATTCTCAGGGATGCAGCTGGGTCATGCCAGGGGCTGCATGTCCGTACATACTCTTGGGGAGCACAGGATTTGGCCTGGAGATGGATTTGGTTGCTGCTGAGCACCCTGATGTGGCCCAGCCTGGGGTAGACTCCTGCACAGGAGCTGGGGACCCTCCAGAGATGGAGGACTGGACCCTCCCAGAGCCCCGCAGATGGGGGCTGCCGAGTATCTCCCATTTCCCTCCCTGGGATCAGCCCACGCACAGACAGTGTTTGATGGTGTGGGGCTCCCGGCCCCAGACCCCCTGCTCCTTCAAGATGTTGCAGAAGGAATGGCAGCCATCAGGCAAGAAGAAGAAGAAGAAGAGAAAGAAGAAAAATAATTCCACCAGCCATGGCCAGGACCAGCCGCAGCAGCGAACCTCAGGGGCTGGCAGCGCCACAGAGAGCTGCCCCCAAGCATTGCCACACAGAGCCCCCAGCCCCCCCGAGGTGGCTGTCACACTCCAGAAGAGGTAACACAGGGACTGTCTGGGGTTGAGCCAGTCCCACCCCAGGTGTCTCCCCCCAGGGTGATTTGGGCCCCCACAGCAGAGGGACCGGTGCTGGGCAGGGTCTTCTCACCTGTGTCCATCTGCTCCCTTGGTAGGACGAGCTTGTTCAGCCTGTGCATGGCTATGTACGATGCGGAGGGAGAAGAGCAGGATGAGGCTGGTCTGGAGCCAGAAGGTAAACCTGCTCCTCCCCATCCAGTTCAGCAGTGTTTGCTCCATCGTGCTCCTCTGAAATCCTCTGTCCTGCCTCCATGGCTTCAGCGCTCCAGAAACCAGAGCAGATCTCCATTTCCCACTGAGCTGCGGGATGAGACAAGACCCCTCTTTAGCGAAGTTCACTGTCCCCTGGTGCCAGCAGGCATGGCTGCTTGCAGGATCAGGCCCATGACCATGAGGACCAGCTACTGGGAGTCGGGAGTGGCTTCTGTTCCCCAAAAAATCAGGGCTGTGTCGCTGTGCTGGCCGGTGCAAAGGACTGTGAGCGGCCAGAGGTACCTCCTGGGGCAGGAGACAGTGGTGGCAATTGCTCCCAGCTCCCTGGGAGAAGCCTTTTGCGAGTGGTAGTAACTCCAACCCTGCTGAACCTGCAAATTTTGGGCCACGTTGAGGCTGTTGGTGTTAGGGACCACTAGATGGTGATGTCTGTACGTGCTCGGGAAGACGCTTTCCACCTTCCTGTGCTGCTTTCTGACCATCTCCCACTGAGGACAGGGATGGATGGCCAAGGTAATTTCCCCCATGGGGGTTTCCAGAGAGTGGGGACACCCCACAATCCATCCCACAAACACAGCTCCTGCAGCAACACCTTGGGACGGGGTTCTTTTTAGTGCTACTTTTATTCCCAAAAGCGCTGAAGGGCTCCCTCCTCTTGGAGTCCACTAATACCTCAACTCCTTTTGTAAACTGATGTCTGTTGGTAAATCCCAGAATGAGCTGCTTCCTGATGCAGCTGGGAGATGATTTAAGGTGCGTTCCGCCCCATTCACAACCCAGAACTGTGTTTTTCCAGGTCTCTAGGAAATTTTCTGAAATGAAACAGATTTCCCCATTGATTCTAGGGAAGCAGGTCAACGTCGGAGAGACGGAGTTTCACCTACCCCCAGTGGAAATCCACTTACCAGAGCAGAATTACCAGGAGGTACTGGAGGACGTGGCTGTGGATGGTGAGTATATCGACACTCAGATTGTTCAGGACCTGGAGGGTGTTCTGGGCAAAAAGCTTAAGACTTAAGGAAGAAGAGGAGAAAGCTGGAATCAAAAAAAGCCATAATGCTGACATCTCCCAGGGCACAGAGTCACAGAATAATTCAGGTTGCAAGGGAGCTCAAGAGGTCTCTCATCCAACTTCTTGCTCAAAGCTGGGTCAACAGAGATCAGACTGAGTTTCTCTGGGATTTATATCTTAGAGGATCTCCAGGGCAGTAAAGGAGTCGGGGTTAGCCTGGGATGAGAGCGCTGTGCTCTGGGGAAAGCCTGGACCTCCAGCCTACACTGGCCAAAAAGGCCCTGGTTTGGGAAGCAGTTTTGGGGTGAGATTCTCTAAAATTACCAAATCCTTTGTGGATATGAGAGTTCTCAGTGTTGCAAACTGTCCTTCTGGTGAGACACGTAAAGCCGCAGCCAAAAGTCTTCCTGCAAGCTCTTGGCTGTATTTTTGGGGGGCTCTCCTTCCTCAAACATATTTCCCCATTGACTGAACTCCGTCTTCCCCCATACCCCAGGGGACGTGGTCGACATCCCGGACCCAGACTTTACTGTGGGCACCATGGAGGTCCCCTTACCCAGCGCGGAGCTGCAGGAAGCCCTAGGACACACCAGAGGTGGGGACAGACATTTCCCTCCTTTCCCTCTCCTCCTACGTGTCCCCTCCAGCCAATGACCCAGTGACAGGGACTNTCCTCCTACGTGTCCCCTCCAGCCAATGACCCAGTGACAGGGACTCGGGGAGGCTGCTGGCTCCCTGCAGCTCACGCGTGGCTCATGGCTGGGGTGGGACACGCCGTGCACTCAGCAGAGGTGACATTCTCTCCGTTTCTCCCTTCCCTTTCATCTTGTGTTGAATTTTTGCCTCGTGTTATTCGGCACGGGGAGCTGGGGGAGGGGGGAAGGGGGCATGGTGTGAACTCTGTCTCGGCAAGAAATAAATGCCATCCCTCAGCGCATCAAAAGGAGAAGGGGGCTGTGTCTAGAGCCTGTTACACGTGGTGCAGCGTGTGGAGGGGAGGTGATGGGTGTTGAATGGCCGTGGAAAGGGAATTTAATCTTTCTTGGCCTCAGCATCCCACCCTGCCTGGGGGGGAGGGAGTTTCATTCCATTATTGTGGCTACAGCCCTTTAGATCCTGAGATGGAAAGGGTAGGTGAAAGGCAAAGGAGACGTTATTATTATTACTAATAACCTTTTTTTGCCAAGTCTCTCTGTGCTGGCTGCCAGCATGCAGAGGTTTCCAACACTTTCTCATTACAGAGAACACAGCCTCTATGGATAGTCTGTGCTCTTACCTGGCCACGCTGGAGACCTGCTTGATTCCAGAGCTGCAGGATGATCCTGTTGTGAATGGTATCACTCTGGCTGCCCTTCCCTGTCATTGCCAAGGCCTGAAATCTCCCTGGAGAGCCAGTCCCTGCAGCTGATGAGATGCCCTGCTCCATTCAAACATTGCCTGGGCTCTATCATAGGGTACAAAGAAGACACCCAGGACCTCAACTCCATCCCGGGCTCTGTGGCCAGAGAGGTCAACTTCGCCAGCAAGGAGAATCTGGAAGCCTTAAGAGACATGGAAGGTAAAGGAAGGTTTTTAAGGTCTTTTTCCTTAGAGGAAGCCTAGGAATCTCTGGAAACCAACAGATTAATTAAAAACCTTCATGGAGTTAATCCATGAAGGTGGCGAGGGTGTCTACCACCCAGGCTGCTGCTAGTTGACAGCAAATGGGATTAGATAAAAGTCCTTCAGCAGAAAACTCCAGGGCCACCTATCTTAATGAACTGCAAATCTGGGGGTAGCGAAGCCACACAGGGAGAGCCAGAGACACACCACCAGCAGCAGAAGGCTTCCAAAACTTCACTGCAGGGCTTACTACAGCCATGTGCAGACTCACCGAAGCCAGACAGGGAACACAAATTCCCATATTCACTAGCCTTCCTTAACACGTGCAACTACACGTGGCAGTCACAGCACTTGGGTTGTGCAGCCAAGCTCCCAAGTACAGCACGCCAAGAGAAACGGTGTTAAACTCCAACTTCTCCTCAAGGATTCAAACACGCCGTCCCCAATCCAGCCTTCCAACTGAACATGTTTCCCACCGGACACCCTAATATTGCTCAGGGCCATCAGAGATTAACACATCAAAGCTGAAACTGCTGGAAAAATCAAAGCACAACGCTGCTCTCAGCGTGCTCCTCTGCTCCATGTTGTAACTCCAGAGCCATGTGGGTGGGAAGTCACAGATGCAGGATGGGCTGCTTGAGACTGACAAAGATTTACTCGACACCCTTTGGTTTTATTCCCCTTCTTGTTTCAAGACCCAATTTGTTCACAAGCCACCTCATCTCGCTCTGCTTTCTCCTTGTCACAGTGATGGCAGGGTTTGTCCCTTCCATGCATCCAGGAGAGAGTATTTTCACTAATGTGCTGAAAAGACTTCAAATCCTCGGGAGGATGGAGCTGGAGAAAGGCAAAAGACATTACCAAGACTGCTCTTATTTTTATATAACCAATCTCCCTCTGTGTCCTGGCTGGGCATAGAAGGCACTAGCACCTTGCTGACGTGTTTAGGATGGTACTTACTTAAAACACCCACATTTAGAAGGAAAACAATACTCAGAGGGGCTTTTTTATTTTCACAGAGGACAAAGTCGATGTCAGCAGGGAGGGCTCCACCCGGGCCACCCCACAGATCCATTCAAACCTGGAGGAGCTGAAAGAGGCAAAAGTAAATGGTGAGTGAATGGTGGAAATACTGGTGGGAAGGAATCTCTGGAGGCCTCCAATCCAGCCTTCCACATGGAGCCAACTCTGGCCAGCACTAGATCAGGTTGGGCGAGGTTTTGTCTGGCCAAGCCTCGGGCATCTCCTTTGGGACTTGGAAGTCTGGGCACGGCCCAAAGCACCTTGCCCAGTGTCTCACAGATTTTCTGGGGTGACAGTAGAAATTGAGCTTGGGTCTTTAGCCACCCACACCATGGACCTTCATGCTGGGTCACAGTGCTGCAGGGGTGACAGGCTGGTGTGCTGTGATCACTGTTGTGTGGCCTCGCATCCATCAGCTGAACCAGGTTCTGAATTAGCAGGTGGGGGACAATACCTGTAAGGGAGAGCTTGGTGTGGTGTTAATTTTCCCCCTGTGACTAATCAGCCTTTGGCTACCACGAGGCACCATTTCCAAGGGGTAGAGAAAGGAAAACCAGTCTGACCATGAAGTGTCACCTCCACGGGTGGCAGTTTGTCTCAGAGGTCCCTGCTGTCCCAGGCATTGGCTGCTCTGGAGGGAAGGGCAGAGGAAAGGGAATAAACGACCCTGCAAACCCACTGCAGGTGGGAGAGGCAATCAGAGGCTTAAGTGGCAAGAAGAGGAGATTCAAATTAGCCACAGGGAAGACACTGTAGCAGAGGACAGGGAATACTGGGAGAGCACAGGATTTCTATTGCTGGAGAGCCTGCTGCCCATGAACAGGGTGAGACAATGAGCTCATGCTGTGGTAGCACTATAGGGATTGGCACCATCACAGAATCTTTCCAGCTCTTCTCCTGGGGATGGCTACAGCCCAGAGGGAAGCCCAGGAGACTCTCTGCTTATTTGTCTTTCCACACCCAGAAAGAATTGCTCCTTCTCCTGGCTGTGCTTCCAAAACCAGCGTGACACCAAAGCCTCTGCCAAAGCAGGTGATAAAACCCCTCCCAAAGGAGACAACCAGGTGAGCAGGAAGCTGGGTGTGTGGAACTGCTGCTGTCCCTGGCCCATTACGTGACCACGTGCAGGGGTTCTACCTTCGCGCTCATCCTCACAGTGCTGGTCGTGCTGGCATTGTCAATCTAGAGCAGAAATGCTGAGGCACGGGTGGTGGATTGGGTCAGACTCCTGAGCACCGGCCCCAACAAGGGCGGTGGGTGAGAGAGCTTGGTCCATCATGTTGCAGCATGACCAAGGGGGGGTTTCCAGGGCTGTTGGCTTCTGGCTGATGTTTCTGCTTCTCTGCATGCACCAGGGTGGCCACAGCTGCCCTCTGTCAAAGCTGGCCTGACCTGGGGAAGGCAGCTGAGATCCCGTTATGGGTTCTGTGCAGCCCTGAGCAGTGAACGTCAGCTGCCACACAGGGTTTCATTCCCACCACTGTGAGCTTGGAGCTGGGTGGGGAGCTCTTCTCTGCCAGCCCTTCCAGCACTGGGAGAAGGACTGGTGCCTGCATTGCTTGCTCCAGCTCCATCAGCAGCTCCATTAGCATATCAGTTGGTCTCTGGTGAGTGTGTGGCTCTCAGCTGTCCATCTGTCCATCTCTCTTTACGCCTCTGTGTGTGTAGCAGGGACCCCTCACAAATCCTTCTGCCGGGAATCGAGTGTAAAGCAGCAAAGAGCCTGACAAGGAAACAAGGGAAAGGTAATGTCACCTTCTTATGGGCATCCCCCCTGGAAGGCATGTTGCCAGCATGGCCAGTTTGCCCTTTAGCTTGGTCCTGCAGCATTGCTTGGTCCTCCTGAGACAATAACCAGGAGTGCACAAAGGAAGGGACAATCCCCTGCCCTGAGGATCTGGGGACCCAGTGATTGAAGGAAGCACCAATACCCTTTCTGACAGAGATAACCGAAGCTCATGAGCACAGAGCTAGAACTAAATCAACCACTCCCCCAGCACCTCACGTTAAATCCAGGCTTGTTCTTCCTCTGCCCAGATTCCCCCACTCCCCTGAGCCCCCGGCAGCTCTTTAGAAGGAGCCGCTTTGCCGTTGGCAAAGGCACTCCAGGAAAAGCCTCGCTTCTCCAGAGATATATGAATTTCCCTGATTCTAAGACTAATTGGTACTGAGCAAGTAATCAGCATCTGGCACCCAAAGAAACAAAGGCTGCTCTACTCAGACAAGACAGCAATAGCTCAGTGGGCTAGGCCAGGCCAGCTCAGGGCTAGCTCTGTCCCCGTGGCCAGCCATCGTTGTGCTTGCCAGTCTCAGGGACAGGGGCAGGAACCCAGCATTCACTCCAGATCTTCCTGGCTACAAGAGGAGAGGCTCCTCCTCTTACAAGATGGGGCACGGCAGTAGTAGAAGACCTCACCTTCTTTGGCTAATGATAAGCTGCAGGGAGTTGTCCTCCCTGCTATACCTAACCAGCACTCAGAAGAAAATGGGGATGGATCCCCATGGCATCACTCATCCATATCTTCCTGGGGGCTGCTGGGGTCTCTGCTCTGAGCTCTGTGAAGGTAAGGCAAGGCTCAGTCATGGCTCTGACCCCTCTGCTTCTCTCCAGCCCATGGGACAACCGACTTATGCAACTGCGATTCTATCCATGCCAGAGGAATCCTCTTCTTCAAACTCTTCTTGAAGCTGGTGGAGTTGGCAGCTCTGCCCCAGAGAATTCTGTTCCAGATTATCAGGTGAGCTCTGTGAGACAGAGAAGGGAGGTCTCCATTTTACCGGGATATTTGTGCCTTATTAACAAAATATACAGAACACAGGGGCCCCAAGACTAGATTTCCAGGAACATTTCATACCTAGGTGGACATCTAAAAGTACCTGCGTGGCTCAGGCACCTGCTCTATGACACTGTTGTAAATGTCACCACCTGTCTAGAACACACTTTTTTTAGTTTAAATATCCTCAGGGACCTGGTCTTTCCAGACCAGCGGGTGCGTGATGAGCAGGGCTTTGGGCTGTGTTTCATGGGACAATGATGCCCTCTTTTGTCTTCTAGTTACTACCAGCAGCAGCTGAGCGACTGCGCTGGCCAAGGAGCCTGGGTGGACAGTGACTTCCTCGAGTGTCACAAAAAGAAGCCCCACAAAACCCAGAAAGAGATTGTTTACTCCCTGCCTTCCTTCATAAGTGTTCCTGCCTTCCACATCTCAACCATGAACAAAAGGAAGGCGGTGGGGTACGTGGAGCACCTCAGAGGTAAGGCTTGCACACCGTCACTCCTGCTCTGTCACCGGAGCTGTGAGGGTGACAACCTGGCTGGGGCGTTTGTCACAGCTTCTTCTGTTTCCTCCTGGCACGTGGCCTTCTCCAAAGGGGGAGGATCGGTGCTCCTGGTGCTGAGCTCAGCACACCTTTCCCAAAGTCGTTCCCAAAAGGATCACAGAAAGCAGAGCTGGGGCAGACCCCAGGAGTCCATCCAGCTCCAAACCTTCCCGGGGCAAGGTGCAAAGTCAAAGAGCTGGAGGGGGTTCTGCTCCGGGAGCTCATATGGGCAAAGGCATCGCCCTCCAGAGGTGTCTGTTGTAGACACCCCACTGCAAAGCATCCGGGGTGGGTGAGCGCTGGGTCACCCCAACACCCGCAGGCACCTCTGCGCCAGGGACTGCTGCAGATGAAGCACCTCAACGCTGCAGCCAAGGGGTTGGTGTCTTGGTGGCTACTGCTGGACAGGCCAGGTGGCAACTCCTGTGACTCCTGGGCCAGAGTGAGGAATTCAGGACCCACTGAGCCCTTCCCCGGCGAGAGGAGACAAACCAGGAGGCAGTGGGGTGCTAGAGGCGCAGAGTGACTCTGCTTCCTATTTCCCTCTGCCCCGTGCAGGCAGCCCTTACGCCCAGGTCCCCATCTTCCCACTGGTTTATAAACAAGACGCGACGACACTGGCAAAGACAAAAAAGGGCTCGAAGAAGGTGGCGAGGCAGAGGAATGAGCCGACCACTTCATTCAGGAGCCACATCTCCCATGGGGAAAGCCAGGTGCGGGAGGTGAGAGACAAGGGCTGTTTCAGCACCAGAGGAGGTGCAGGGACAAGCCTGGAAACCCATGTTTTGTTTCATCAGGCAGCTGCTCTGGAGCCTCCTGCTCACCACACAAAGCAGAGCTGCTCCCCTGCCGACACCACCCAGTGCCCTGACACACCACATTCTCCAGCAACAGCCTCCAACGCCCTCCCAGCCAGCCTCGGCAAGACACAAGCACAAGTGAGTGTGAAACACAGAGGGAAGATGTGCCGTATGGCACGGTAATTAGAGCAGAACTGAGTGTGACTGGTCACTTGTGTAACCTATTAATTAACTGTCTGGTGAACATCTTAACTAGACACAGGTATTAAAGAGCAATTTTGTCATAAGCGCAAGGAAAAATGAAACCAGGGTGTAATAATAGCTTAGATGTTTATTACTGTTAATGGTCAGCATTAATTGGTTATAACCCGCCAGCACCGCATTGTAACGTGCCACTGAGGTGCTTTTAGTCGTTAGTTTGGAGAAGAGGCTGAGGGGAGACCACCTCACTCTCTACAACTACCTGAAAGGAGGTTCTAGAGAGGCGAGGGTCGGTCTCTTCTCCCAAGTTACAGACAACAGGACAAAAGGAAATGGCCTCAAGTTGCGCCAGGGAAGGTTCAGGTTGGATATTAGGAAAAATTTCTTCACTAAAAGGGTTATCAGGCTTTGGAATGGGCTGCCCAGGGAAGTGGTTGAGGCACCATCCCTGGGTGCATTTAAAAGACGAACTGATATGGTGCTTGGCAATATGGTTTAGTGTTGATGCATGTGTTTTGTTTGTTTTTGGGTTTTGGCTTGGGTTTTTTTTTTGGGTTGGACTAGATTATCTTAAAGGTCCCTTCCAACCTAGGCAATTCTGTGATTCTGTGTCTGTACATACACAGCATGTGCTCTCACCTGGGCAAAACTTAAGTGATTTTTCCCCCAGCCCCTTGTCCTCTGCCTCCTCTTTCAACCTCTCTCCCTCCTCCCAGAAGGCGCAGGCAGCCAAGCCCTACAAGCACAGCCCGGCCCTCAGCCAGCGCCTCAGCCTGCTGGAGCTGTGGCAGAAGATCATCAGGGCCCAGATCGGCCTGCAGATGGGCGAGCGCTTCCACCAGACCTTCTGCACCTACTCCTGGTCCTGGAACGCCTGCCGGGAGCTGGTGACGGTGGCCGACCTCCGCAGGCTGGAGCGCAAGCTCCGCCGCAGGCGGCAGCGGCAAATGGCGGAGGGCAGCGGGCAGAAGCCATGCCGGGACGACACCGGCGGCCAGTGAACGCTGGAGAACAACGGCTTGGGCCGGGCCCGCTCCCTCCCGGTGTATCAAATGCAAAATAAAAGCTCGGAAAAGCATTTTTCCTAGCCGTGGTGGCCGCTCCCCGCCCCACACCACCGCTCCCGTGCCCGCCATTGCTCTGAGGCGCCGGCCGCGCGCTTCCCGCCACCGCCCCCCACGTGACGACGGCGCTCCTCACGTGACGGCCCCCGCCCGCCTAGTCCTCTCTCCGGTCGGACGGCGGGTCAGTGTTTCCGGTTCCGGTGGCGCCCGGTCCGTCATGGCGGCGCCCAGGGAGGCGCCGGAGCGGCGGCCCTTCGGGAGGCGCTTCCTCACCGACCCCGCCCGCCTCTTTCAGCACAATGCCTGGTGAGGACGGCCGCAGCCTCCTCGCCCCCTCGGTGCCCGGCTGCGCATCTCCGGTCCTTCGCTGCCTACCGCGGGGAGGCCCGGGGACCTGGCCGAGGCCTTCCGGGACGGTGCTGCCCTGTGGGACCTCTCCGCGTCCGGCCGCGGGGGTTGGGCTGGGGTGGGTCCTCACCCGTCGGTAGTCCGGGGCGAGGCGCTGAGTAAGGGGGCTCTCGACGGCCGGGGTGGGTCAGCCCCGCTCCGCTTCACGGGGGCCCAGCCGCAGACATTGTTCGGCCTCCTCTCCCAGCGCGCTGGCCCGGCGCCCGGGTTCGCCTCTGAAGAGCCTGGCGGGGCGTGGAGCAGGCCGGGGGAGCTGTGCGTGTGTGGCTGGCGGCCGGGCAGCGATAGGAGCCTGGGGCAGGGGGTTGGCATCCCCAGGGTTGGGTGCTGCCAGCGTGGCAGGTGGTGCTGTGAGGACTTGGAGGTTTGGGAGGGCCCTGGGTGCCCGGGGATGCTAATCCCTGGGGAGCCCTGAGCCTCCCTCAGCTCTTCCTGAAGCAATCGGGATTCCTCAGGCCCCCTTGGATTTCAGGAGTGTTGTTTTCCTCTGTAGCAGTTGTTTCATTGATGAGAGGGCATGATTCATTCATTCATGTCCTCTCTCAGAGATCTATAACTCTTCTTCAGCTGTATATCTTAGTGACTAATGTATAAATTGAACAAAAATCATGTCACCTGTCTGCTGCCACGTGATGCTGTGACACTATGAGATCGTGCTAGGTGTTAGCAGGAACAGGAGGTCTTTGGTTGGAGAAAGCTGTTGTTATGAGAGAGGTTAGGCATCCAAATTCTTGAAATTGCTGGGAACTGCAGGTGTTTTGCATTGTTGAAGTAAATATGTCTGCTTTTGGTCTCAGGCTGCTAAGCCTTATTGAGACCTGGGTATGTTTAATTTGTAATAAAGTAATATGTGCATGTATCAGCTTGTCATTCATTTTGGGACTGTATTATACTAAAGGTATATTACAAAAGCATATCCTCAATAGTATTTCCCTGCAGAAACTCCTAGTAATCTGTTTTTTTCACAGACTTGACATTTAAGTCTTTGTTTTATGAGTTAATAGTAAAAGACTAATTCATCCTGAGGCCAGAGTAGTGCTTCTTGCTCTTGTAGTCTGCTTTCATTGACTTGTTTTAATGAAAAAAAGGGTCAGGTGAATCACTTTAATGACTACATAACTGTGTATGTACATTTGAGTTATTAATAGGCTCTTAATGCTTTAAAGCTTCCTGCATTTTTTCCTCATAATTGGATTTAATGTTAATATAATACTCTACCTCCCAAATAACCCTGCTGCTTTTTTTTTGTTTTAACTTGAGAAGTGTAGTTTTCCAAGACAGCTAAATCAAATGGCCCGTGTTGATGATCTGTACACAAGCACCAACGTGGTGTCACAAGTGCTTTTCACGGTGTGAGAATGGCAGTTCCTCTCCGATGAAGCTGCTGAGCACCCTCATGGTTTTATAGTAAGGATTTATTTCCTGTAAACTTGGCTGAGCATCAAATAGAGAAAAGATCAGGGGACAGATTTGGTGTCTCTTGGGATCCCTTCCAGTTACATCTTTTGTGCTGCTACCAGTGCAGTTCATTCAGAACCGGGAGCCGTAGGTGCTGATAGTGGCTGTACTGCTGCTGAGCTACAATTAGAGCTCGTGGAAAAGCTCCACAGCTCCCAAACTGGAGACCTGGCTAGACATTTCTCTTTTCTGTCTTTGCCCTAACGTTCTCAGCTGAGCTGTTCATCTTATTTTTTACAACAGGGATAATGTGGAATGGTCAGAAGAGCAGGAAGCCAGTGCCAGAAGTAAAGTTCAAGAGAACAGCTCACAGCTATTGCCACAAGATAAACAAGGTACTTTTGGATGCTACTGTAATGCGGAGTCTTAACTTGTTCGTACAAGAGTGGAACAGTCTGGCCAGAGCTGCATATGCATCATCATTTATTTCTCCCTTCCCCCCATCTCCCAAATCATTTAAAATATATTACCTAGTGGTTGATAATGAAAAATGGAGGAGGAGGAATCTTTCTGTTCTTAATTTACCCCTTTGTGACTTTTGCACCTTCTCTGGAGACTCATCTTACTGGCACAGAAATGATCTTGGCTGGGAGGAGTCATCTTAGCTTGAGCTTCTTTGTTCATGTTGTGTATGTTTAAATACTTGTTAGTGTTCTTTGTCAACAGACTTCTTTCAGTGTAGAGCTACAGCTTCATTTAATCTTATTTTCTCTGCTTGCTTTTGCTCTCTAAAGCTTGACTTCTACCAGGCAATCTTTTGTTTGTTTGCATGCTGTGGAGCTGTCCCTAATGCAAGCTTGTTTTTTCTCTTAAGAGGGTCTGACAAAGTAGTGTTCTACTCTATTCATCTCTACCAGGTTAACAAACAGCACAATAAACATTAAATCAAAAGCAAAGAAAAATTATTTTATCCTGATTGAAGTATTTATCATCAGAGAGGCAGAAAAGGGATTCCAGGGTTTTTGTTTTCTCAAACTTTGCTTAAAGGCTATTTATACGTCCAAAAGGCACAGCTTACCTCAATCTGAATCAAAGGCGCACAGCTCAAGTAATACAATTGAAGCTGTTCTTGGTTGGTTAATAATGCATCTTTCCTCCACACCTGTTAGGTATCATCCACTCCCTTAAATGACAATGAAATGGTTTCCTGTTCTTTGGTATGATAAGAGACTTGTTTGATGATGATCTTGTTATACCCTGCCGAGCTTTAGGATGGATCTGTTCCTTTTGTTCAAATTAAATTGAGTGTGTCATCTGTAAGGCAATGCTGAACACTACTGGAGCTATTGAGACACTTCCCATATAGCTTCCAGTTGTGTTCACAATAGCAAATTCAATTACACCAAAGAGCAACCCTCCTAATTTCTTGGATTCCCAGAAATATCCAGCAGTTTCTATTGTGATGCCCATTGTGTTGAGTTAATTTTCAAATCTGGTTAACATTAAAGGATGCTGTCTGTCATGCTTTGAGAACCTATATACAACTATGAAATTGTGGAGCAATTTGCTGTTAGAGCAGTTTGTCAGGTCTTCATGATGTATTTCCCAGACTGAACAATGGAGGCCAGTCAAATTTTGATGGTTTCTATTCAGGGGGAAGCGTGTGGAGACAATGGGATGCCTGAAACGTAGGGAAGCCAGCCCAGCCAAATGTGCCTGAAGGGTCTAGTATTTTGAGGCTCAGTAATGTCCAAGCAGGAGAACAAAGGCAAGCTATTGGTCATTATGGCTGTGTTATTCTGTGGACTTCTTGGGGCTGTCACAATTTGTTCTGAAGAAGGAGAGAAGTTCTGTGGGGTATGTCGAAGATGTGTCTCCTGGCTGGGAACAAAGAAAGAAGCGGAAGAGTTTCTCGGTTTCCTTTTGAGGCTCCATAATTAGCCCCCATGCAATTCAGGGGGTCCCTGGTTCTATTCCTGTCTTTTGTGGACAGTTACTTTTGTTTGCCCTTCTTCTGCAATGTGAAAGGGTGAGTATGGGCTTGGCTTTGGGGGTGTCCTGACAAGCAGAAAAATCAGGAGTCCTTATCAAAAAAGTCTCTGGAGGAATCTGGCTCCCACGCCGATGTCCCCATGAGCAAATACCACCAAAAGAATCTTGAAGCAAGTATTACGCGAACTCTTCTGGCATAAGTTGTGCAGGAATTCAGACTGAAAAAGTTAATGTGGTCATTTTTTTGCTTTAAATCTGTTTCTTGCATTATCTTTGTCAGCTGGCCCTTGATTTCTTGCATTTATATTGTTACTGAGTCTTTATTCCAGTGCTTTGAACGCTGGGCTATGAGGTAAATGAGCTTTAAATAAAAGCTTCCAAATTCTGTTGGATGCCTCAGTAGCACCCAACAGAATTTCACAATAATTTAAAACAGGAAGAGCACAATGTCATGTTTGGCATTATGCTATGGCAAAAATGTGGGTAATCCAAAATGGCTGGGCTGGAATTTTGCCCCAGCATCTCAGGTGCTCAGCATCCCTTTACAGTCAGGCTGTTACAGGATTGTTGGGGACCAGCAGAAACCAGGACTTTATATTTTTTGTTGGGTGAAGGAGCATTTCCAGCCCCAGGAGCCTCTCATATTCCTATTAGGACCTGGAAGAAGTGACAGTTCAGGAAGGAGTGTGCCAGGGTACGAATCAATAACACTTCTTCCTCTGCCGTTAGCAGTTGCTGAGTTCTCCTATGCAAATAGTAAACTGACTTGACCCTGCTTACTTTGGGCTACAGTGAGATCATGGCACAAATTTATTGCTCTGATCTGATATCAGACATGAAAATTTCTTTCGGCTTGGGGTCTGAGGACAAGGTTTCTTAAAAGGAGAAAATCCTTGTAGTTGAGGTAAAGAAATTATTTTTATATATAGCTCTTTGTGCTTCAGATATCTTCTAAACACTGGTCTGCTTTTCAGAAAGACTAATAAACTGCGGTTCAGACACCTGCTTTTTCTCTTAACCCCCCTCTTAGTGGATGTTGGAGAGAGGTTATCTGTTCTCACGTACAGTTGTCAGCTTTAATTGTGGGCAAATCATTTGCATTCAGTAATGGACTTGTTGCTGTGCAAAGATGGCTAAGCAGCTGCATGGTATTGAAATGCAGTTGGGATCTCTGGCTGTGGATGTTAATGTCTCTAGGTGATTACCAGCATAGGATGCTATAATTAGCTCTTATTTCCCAGGACAGAAAAATAGTCACACTGATGAGAATTCAGGAAACCAGTTGGATTCGTAACTTCCCAAGGAAAAAATAGCTCCCTTAGAACTGTTATTGATCTAAAATCTGTGAAGGTGTGTGGAAATAATTCAGTGGGTGACTCGAATTCATTAGATCATGGCTTTGTAAGAGTTCTTCCAGCCTCTGTAATACTCATCTTGCTACTGGAATGCATCCACTTCGTGTGAAAATGATAACTCTTGCTGCTCAAGTTAATTCTTATCACCTTTAGTCTGTCCACCTTAGCTCTCCACTAGTACTTTAATGACAGTGGTCGCTCTTTTGTTTGAATTTCATAAATGCGTGATGCTCTAAAATGCACAGAACTATGGAAAACAAAGTGCTGGAGACTGGGCAATACTTGTGTAAAACATGTTATCCTGTAATCTTGGGGTATTGCATAAATGCTAATGGAGCTTTCTGCCCTTCTGTCAAATTAGTTGACTAATTTTTCTGTGTCTCTGTTTGAAAAAAGGGGTAGCGTGTTGGACAGGACTCTTCAGCTCCAGGCAGCTGCCAGAGAATTCCTTAGAAGTTGTAAGTGCTTGACACTTAGTGTCATGAGGCTCCAAATTAATTGTTCCAATGAACTGAACAAGTTAGTGTTAGAGATAGAAGTAAAACCTGGATTTCTTCATTCCAGTCTCCTTCAAAGGGGCCTTCTCTGTTGTCAGTTTCCTTTAAATCCTACCAGGAGATAGCGACTTTCCTCTTCTGTCTCTTTTCTCTTCCTCAGTCCTAACAAAGTGACTGTGAGGAGGCAAGCTGGGTGTTTATGTGACATAGCACAATTTAAATAAAGGTGATTTATAATCAATAACCTTACTTATTAAAGCAGATTGCTGAATAGATGTCTGCAGTGAACTTACGCTGTCTGAACTGATTAAATTCTGAGACCTTCTGATTTGACTGCTGGTGACGTTTTTGTTTGTGTTCACAGAGGAATATGAGGTGAATGCTAAAAGGTACTGGGATGACTTTTATAAAATCCATGAAAATGGCTTCTTCAAGGACAGACACTGGCTCTTCACTGAATTTCCTGAGCTGGCACCTAACAGGAAACGAAGTCAAAATGGGGATTCTGTGCATGAATTTAGTAACAAAGAAGAATCCAACAATGAGGGGCTGGGAAGCTGTGCAAATGGACATTGTTCATTGGAAACCAGGGCAGAGAATCAGTTAAACGTGATAAAAAGCACACCCAAGATGTGCACAGAGGAGCTGGCTGCACAGAGGTGTAGTGAGCTGAACCAAAGTGCTGGAGATTATCCGGGATCGTCTGCATCTTACCGTATATTAGAGGTAATAGCTCTAAAACAGAGTCAGACATCAAACAGTCCCTTGTATCGGTGTTAGTGTGACAGGCACATAAAAATACATATCACTGGCAAAGAACAAGTGAATGGGATAATTGCTTTAAGTCAGTAAAATGCAAAAAACAGAGGGCGGCTTAGAACTAAATTAAATCTGTTGGGATTCTATTGGTTCAGGCTGTGAATTGGCAGAGCACAAGGACCATAAGTAGTTCTCGAGTTTAAATGACAAACTATTACTATCAGATGTTGAAACAAGCATTCAAAAGTCATCTTTTGAAGAAGCTGATTCTTTTACTTGTCTGCATAAAGCTTTCCCTTGTCGTTTATGTTTTGTGTGTTTGTGCTGGCTCTTGTTTGCCTTGGGAGGTGTGAAACAAAACACTGAAACCGAGGATGTAAAAATGCTCTTTGGTTTGTTCCTTATGGCCCATGTCTCAGACTGATACAAGGTTTGTCCCAGAAAACTCTGTAGGACTTATAAATATTAGACTGCTGGCAGCTGGTAATGGCCTGTTGCTGTGCCACCTCTCCTGTGTTCACTGTAGATACCGCTGGTTATCATGAACGCTTCATGTTCTACAGAAATTCTGCCCTTCCAGGTAGAGTCAATATGAACTGTCCTTTTGATTTTTTTTTTTTATTTAATCTGAAGCTTTGAGACTTGTTCTTGGGTCACTGCAGTTTTAGTCTCACCTGAGTATTTTCAGTAATACCTGTCTCTGCGAGGCAACAGGGGTGTTTTTGGCTCAGTCTATTTCAATCTTACTGTTTCCTTAAACGTTCATTGCGCAAATTCCCCTAATCCAGTTTGTGAGCCATCTTCTCTTCAAACAGGAACAAGTAGAAGGAATAAGAAGGCAGGATCACTGTAGGCCTAGCTGTAACTTGAGGCAGAGCCATCTAGTGAAGGAAACTCTGAAACAGCAGGATATAATTATAGTAAAGCAAACTTCTTTCTCCGTTGCTCTGATTTTCTGTGGAAGTGAATGCAACTAATCCGTGGCCTTTGCCAGTGCTTCCGTGACTCATACTGGTTGTTCTGCTTGGGATTCCAGCAATAACAGTTTTCAAAAGAGTAGCAATATATAGCTTGTTAGTAAGATTTCTACAAGAACTGACTTAGTGGTTTCCCAGAAACGCTTACATTTAAGTCTGCTCCTCGGAGCTGAAGGCATTCAGATCGTGCAGCGAGGTTTGCAAATCATCACTGCTATGCTCAGTTGTAACTCATGACTTGCTCTTTGTCCCGTGGCTGTAGAGAGATGATTGGAATTAGCTGCACGGGGCATGCTGAAGAAATTATTTTCACTATGTGTACATCTGTTTTGTTTGTGCAGGTTGGCTGTGGTGCTGGAAATACTGTCTTCCCGATTTTACAGACCAACAAGTAAGTAGTTCTCTGTAGGTTTTTACCAGCATGATATACCAGCCTCTGAAAAACAATTGGGAAAGTGTTGCGTGTGTTCTTAGTTTACACGATCTCAGAGAAAGGCCACATGCAAATGGTCCCTTTGCCATGTCCGACTTTAAATGATTGTGTTTTGAGCTTGGAAATCCTTGGTCTTAGAATGCAACCAATGAAACGTAATGTGAGTTTACATGTCTTATTCTGAGAGCATTTTCATACAGGCCTTAGTGTCTGTCCTTTTCCAGAAGGAAAAGTAAGCAGTCAGTTCCATATGAGAATAACTGAGGCATGAAGGAGCAATGTGATCTATTGCACAGCACATTATTGATGGAGATAGACTAAAGCCCAGGCTTTCTGGATCCCAATTCTGTGCGTTCAAGACACTCCTGTAATTCCTGTGGAGCACTCCTATAAATTCCTTTATATAAATGAACATAGTTTCTTTTCTTTTCTTTCAGTGACCCAGGCCTTTTTGTTTATTGCTGTGATTTTTCTACAACAGCTGTGGATCTTGTCCAGGTAAACTAAAGGGTGACTTTTGGAGGTAGGAAGTCCATGGTGCCAGTTGTACACTAACACAAATATATCACAGCTGCCCCTGGCAGCTTTTGGGTTTCACCTAGCCCTGATGCTGACCCTTCTACTGGTAAATCACGAAAATGAGCCATCAAAGACTGTAGAAATTAGGGAAGCTGGAGTTCTCAAAATGTCACATAGGCAGCAGACAAGTCAGACAGATTTTCTTTCCCCTGTGGTTGGCAGTACTTTTCTAAATCCAGGGCTTTTTTAGTTGAGTAACTGCTGAACCTTGAAAACATTGAAGCAATTTTTTTTAACAGGAACTGAAGCTGGTTTTGGTTTGTGTGTGCGTTACTGTCACTGCAGTTCTGGGAACGTGGTCTGATTGCTTCTGCACAGACAGCTGAGCAGGAGATACTGCTGGCTGTGGAGCAGGAGGCTGGCTGTAATTTAGTCAAAGGACAAATACTGCTAACAAATTTCAGGTCAGAGCAGACCTGAGAATATATGAAGTATCAAATGTAATCAGTCTCCTCATGGGATGAGATTGGGAGCACAGCACAGAGGCAGCATGCCTTTTCATGCTCTTAAACTGACACAAGCACTGTTTGTAGAGGATACTGTCATCTGTAACAGCAGCTTTAGAAAAATATACAACTTCTTTTAGAAGTCTCCATGTGTTTTTTAAGAGCATAACTGTAGGCAGCCAGGTTTGACGCTTGGGGTATAGGGAGTAGTTGGTTTGTAGTTGAAATGGATATTGATTTCAGTGATGCAGAGAGGGGCCCTGACACTCTCACTTTTGTAAAGGTTTCCAGCTTAAGTGTAAATGCCTCACTTCTTACCACTATTAGTGGAAAATCTGACCTTAAAATTGCAATAATCCCTCAATCCAATGTTGGGGTTTTGGCAGCACTCATTATCTGAATGTTACAAGCCCAAAGCTCATTGTAAATATCTCATGTGTGCTTATTTTTCACATTTCACCCCCGTTCCTTGTTTGACCAGGGAACATGTCTGACCCCATCTGCCTTAGTCCAGTGAGGCTGAAACAGATCTCTGGATATACCACTTCATTATGTGAAAGTTAAAATGCTCACGTGTCCAGATAATATTGATATCAGGGTCTGCTCCTAATGCTTTAATTTCTCTCCCGTTAAATACAGAACAATGCTGAATACGATTCTTCTCGCTGCTTTGCCTTTGTCCATGACCTGTGCAATGACCAAAGTCCTTTCCCAATGCCAGACGAGAGTCTTGACGTTGTTATTCTTATCTTTGTCCTCTCAGCGATTCTCCCAGAGAAGTAAGTTTTAATAATTCCTTCTGGTTGCAGAAGATAATGCATATAGAACTGGAATTCTTTAATGGTAGATCCCCTCATATCAAGGAAAATTAAAGTTCATTCTGTGTCTGCTCTGGTTCTCCATTAAGCCTCTGAAGATGAAATTTGCAGGTATTTTCTGTTGTAACAAATTCTGTTTCAGGGTGGGTGTGATTTGGAAGTGCTGAGGGGCTGTAGGTGATGTCCGGCTGTACTCATGGTTGCTTATTTGTTCTGAACCCCAGCCCCAGTGAGCACTCAGCACCTGGTTGTGGGACGTGTGCTGCTGGATTTTTGTGCTCAAAGGCTGGATGAAGTTCTTATATGGGAGGTGGCAAAAGGGAGGGGACAGGTTCAGAAAACATTTAAGAAAAGTGCTGTGATCGTAGTGTGACAGTGTGTTACAACCTACACTGGTCTCTCTTGTTCCCTTTGGTTTTATTTCACAGCATTTTCCAAGTTCACTTATTACTTATTTTACAGAAAGCAGTGGAGATACTTTTGTAATTGGTAAGAGAGTGCAGTTAATCCCTGCTGTGGCAGGCTAAGTTATCGCTTTAGAAAAAAAAGCAGAATCAAGGAGTGTCAGAAATAAGACGGCCAAATAAAATCAACCCACCTAAGGCTGAGAGAGCTCAGAAAAGTGCTAGTTTTTCGTAGCTCTTTATATGAAGTTGAACCATATATAAAACTTTATAGCTTCTTTTTGGAACATAGGCTAAGGAAACAAGCATCATTTTGCAGAATTATGAGTACTTGTTTTGTTCTTTCCTCAGGATGCAGTGCATCGTTAACAGACTGAGTCGCCTTCTGAAACCAGGAGGAATGATTTTGTTACGAGATTATGGCCGTTACGATCTGGCCCAGCTTCGGTTTAAGAAAGGTTTGGTTTGTTTTTTTTCCCCCAGGGAGTCTTGCCAGATCACTAATAGATGATGCTTCTCTGGAGTACTGTCTACCTTGCTTAGGAGGCAGCTCATTAATTCTCCTTAAGCACAGCACGCGCTGGGAGAAGTGGCTCTTGTCTTCACGTGCCGTTGGATTGCAGTTGTTGATTTTTAAATGATAGCTAGTAACTGTTTAAATCCCTTTTGCCCTTAGGTCAGTGTCTGTCTGATAACTTCTATGTGAGAGGTGATGGCACCAGAGTCTACTTCTTCACACAAGGTAGGAGGCTAAAAAACATCCCGCTTATTCTCCTGACCTCTTTTTGTCGCTGTGCCCTCAAGTTTTGCCACTAGCTCTTTCCAGCCTGTGAAATGGAGCACTGTGAAATGTTAAGTGTCTCCCAGTTGCACGGGTAACTGGGATTGTCACTTGCTGATGTGAATGGCGTGGTGAATTCTTTAGTGGGAAATAGTTTTAGAGAAAGATTAGTGTGTTTGGTACACTGGAATGGGTGGGATTGGAGGAGCTCTCCTTGAATCTTGTTGCCTGCAGAAGATGGAGTGAGATGGACACCACTTGAAGGAACTTAAGGTTCTCCTATAGGGAAATAAGAAGGTTGTGGTTCAGTGTAGAGCTGAAGCAGCCACTCCAGTCCTGCTGCTGCTTGGTGTTCTGCAGGGGTTGTGTTCTCCCTGCTAATCACCAATTGCACCTCCAGTCACTTCCACCACGGGTCCCTCCTCACAGTCAGTTTTAGAGCAGTGGCACAACTGCGATGCACTGTTCCCTTCCCCGCTGCACAAGCCTTGTTTGTCACAACAAAATTAATGTTTAATGCGTGTTTGGCAAACGCTTCCCGATGGCAAGCATCTGATAAAAGAGCACAAGCCGGGGCCTGTTAGCCCTTTTCTGCAGAAACTCCGTACGAGTCACGTGCTCCCAGGCTGCAGTTGAACAAGCTCTTTGCTGCTCAGCAGGACTGGCTCTGGCTTTGCCCAGGGCCAGTGTGCTGGGGCACTACCAGCCCTATTTGCTGGGTCAGGAATACCTGCCCCTCTAAGTGTTGCAGCCTCAGGGGCTCTTAGTGCTTTGATTGGGCCCCAGCAGGGTGTGGTTTTTTAAGCTGCCTTTTTTTTTTTTTCCCCCCAAACTTAACCTTAATGAATCCCGTTCCCCTCCAGCCTATAGAGCACAGATCTTATTGCTACCATTTAAAAGTAGGTCTGATCCCCTTCTTTGCTCTTACAGACTCTGAAATTCCTCAGGGGAATGGATCTGTCCCTACTCGCAAGAAGATTCTCCCTTAGTTGGTTACTAGAGATGATATCTATGTCTGAAACTGCTGCTGTTTTGTCTTTGTCAAGTCTCTATAATTCTAGTTCTACTCCAAATAATTATTTTCTTCCTTGGTAGAAGGGAAACTGTGATCTCAATCCCCCCCATAGCACAGTAGTTAAGTCCTGTCTGATCTTTACATTTTCCTGCCAGAGTGAGACTGTGAGTTTCCTCTGTCCCATCTTTCCACATAGTTTAGCCCTCAGTGTGAGCAGGTATTGGTTAAATGAAAGCTGTGACATCCTCAGTCTCCCTTCTCTCTGCTTCCAGATGAATTAAATGATCTCTTCACAACAGCTGGGCTGGAGAAAATCCAGAATCTGGTTGATCGGCGATTGCAAGTGAACCGTGGGAAACAAATGACCATGTATCGAGTATGGATCCAGTGCAAATACCGCAAACCTGCTGCCCCTCAGCTGTGAGAAAACACAAATACCACGAGCAAGCCTGCTGCCCCTCAACTGGGAGGAAACAGGGTGCACTTTTTAGGTTGGAGCCTTTTCATGGCCAGTGTGTCCTTCTGATGAGACACATTTTTACAGAGTTCAGCACATACAGGACCTCAGTGCCTTTTACAGTGCCAAGCATCACTGCAAGTGAGTTTTGCTAAGGACAAGTGCTCTAAGAGGAGACCAAGCAGGGTTTTAGATGTCTTGCTACTTGTCTGAGTTTTTTTAATTATTTATGGGTTTAACAACTTAAGAAATGGTCGAGCTGTTGAGTAGTGTGTCACTCTTACTCTGGATTTACACATGAAACAGAAGGAGATCTTTGGTCGACCTTACCTCTGTGTTGTATACTCTTGTCTTGGAAACAAAATACACACAAAGGGTAAATCTGCTCCTCTTTGCGACTGGTCTCTATGCCCAATATGGATCCCTTTGCCAACTGATCTCATGCAGCTCTTTTCTAGTCATCCAGGTTTGTGCAACTCCACAAGTTTAAAAACATTGATCAAGGGCAGGAACTGAAAACATGCTGGTTTCTCTGTGTGAGCTGTCCCATGGGTGCCTCGTGGTGTGCAGATAACCTGTGGAGAAAGCAGATCACACTGCCTTGCCCTCGCTGTCCACAAGAGTGTTCATCTAGGGAGTGAGCACACTAGAGCTCAGGTGCTTTAAATTCATATTGGGCCAGGGTCAGGCTTTCAGAGATTTGGGGCTGATGCTGATTTTGAGGCACCTCCAGAGCACAGGGTATCACAAGCAGCTCATGGGACCAGGGTTTACGCAGAATTATCTGCTTTTTTTTGTGCTTAAACAGCGAGAAACTCTTCTTGGTGGCTGCAGCCCCCAGGTCACGCGCTGCACTGCCCTGTCATGGTGGTGTGCTAAACCCAAGGAGACAAGACAGCTGCCTTTGATAAGAAATCTCAAGAATGTCTACCGCTCTTGTTTAATTTCTTAGAGGAAGCCAACATTGTGGCTTTCTGAAGGTATTTCCCCACCTTTGACAGCAAATACCTTTTATCTCAGCTTGTTTTCTTTTGTTATTTTTAGGGTGTGGTACAACAGGTATTAGAATAAATTTTGTGGTAATGCTTTTCAGTGCTGGTTTGATTAATACAAATCAGGCTCCTACAGAATCTCACATGCTTCTACGCGCCTGGGCTGAAGGATTTGAGCCACCGTTAGGTAACTACAGGTTTTTTTCCCCTCTTCTGTTATCAGGGGGCTCATCTCTCAAGAAGGGAAAGCCTTGCCTGATATCTCCTACCTAGTGAATGAAGGAACAAGCTCTGTTGTGTGTGCACCGCTGGCTGAAGAGCAGTTTATGCTACACAAAGCATGTATATTTTATCAGCTAGGCATTTGTACTTGCAGCTGACAGTTGCCTAAGAATAACCGTCAACTATAGAGACACGTAGGTTATGAAATAACTGCTGTCTTGAAACAGGGGAGAAAGGGTCAAAAGAAGATGTCACTGCTGTCTTTGGAGAGTCCACAGGAGTCCTGGAGAGTCAAACCAGAAGCACCTGGATTTGTAAAGCGTTGGAAAGGGCTGTAGCAATACTCTCTGCTGGGCGTGTGGCAGCACGATCAGCTCATAGCTTCTGCCTGGCTGTGTGGCCCTGCAGGTAGGACTCTGTCTGCTGCCCCAAGGCTTCTGGGTCAGGACATTTCAGCCCTTCCTGTGGAAAGGTGACCCAGCAAATCCATTCTCACCACAAAGGCAGGCTGCGGTGCCGGGGCGGGAATAGAAATGCACATTGCTTTGCTTTATATATCTAGCCCTTTTAAAGACTGTTGAAAGGGAATCAAATAACTGGGAAGAGAAGTCTTGTTCTTGCTACACTATATTTTCTAAAGGGCTAAGAGACTTTCCAGCCCCTGCAAATGAAGTAGGAGGAGATAAGGCTTCTTTCTTCCTAAGCACAATTGATTTCTGCCAGGCACAAGCCTGACCCAGCCCAGAAGTGGTGGAGTCACTGCTGTGTTTTCATGCTAAATCTACAAAGTCTGGTTCCCTGGCAAGGTTGGTACCTCAGGCAAGGTCTAGGCAAAACACAGCTCGAGGCCTCTGGGAGCTGAGCAGGCTCATGTCTTCTCATCTCAGCCAGGCAAAGAGTCGGCAAAAGGAGTCCAGTGAGTGTTCGACGTGACGTGACTCATGTAACCAGTTCTGTCGCTCTCAGTGAAAGACCTCCCATGTGTTACTGGTGCCTTCAGCACTTCCCCTGGGGTCCTTTCCCACTTGGTCCCCAGGGGGAGACCTCCTCCTGGGACAGCTTTATCTCCCTGGAAGAAAAATTATTGACTGGGGTAAACAAGCAGCATAATTAGTGTGAATTAAAGTAATTTGGAAAATGCCTTATTAATCATCCAAAGGCTTGTAAGCAGCGCAGGAAAATATGTTTTTAATTATAAACATGATTTATTTAAAGTTGATGGACTCCTCTTTAAATTTAAACTCCTGAATGGGAGAAAATGAAGGCCAGTAATTTATTTGTTTCTGCTTTCAAGGCTACGTCCCAGTTGCCTGCCTGGTTTTGACTCGGGCTTCATGCAAAAACTTGCAGCCCTGGGAGCCTGCAGCCATTGAAGTGCCTCTTTGCCTTTCTCAACGCTCTTCATTCTGCTGGAGTATTTAAGCAATCCCTGAGCATGACCCATGCTGGGCAGACATGCTTTTGTTTCCACTCCTGTTGGTGTTCAGAAAGCAACAAGTTAATGGCCTTGGATTGAGCCAGGCCTCCTACAGACGGATACCGTCTGAGCTTCCTTTGTTAATCTCCACTAGCTCTGGTTCTCTCCAGAGCATCTGCTCTCCTGCCACCCCGGGCTTTGCCTCCCCCGTGGCTCTGCTCAGGTGCCTGGGTCCTGACTTGCAGCAGCTTCTGCCATTCCCACCTCTGGCCTGCTGAGCAGCCTGGGTTGCACAATGGCTTCCTGCTGCCTTCAAAGGAAATCTCTGAATCCACTTCCACTGCGTTGAAAAGTCAGGTTAAGTGCCTTTAATTTTTTTCTTTTCATTATATATGTATATTTTTTATTTTTTTTTTGCTCTTTAGCAGTGTCACATTAGCTTTCGAGCCGTTCTGAACGTATCTGCTCTGGTTTTGTTCCCAGCGTTCCAGTCCTGTGGTCTGTGGCCGACAGGCAATGCCAACGTAGCTTGTCGAACCTCCCAAGCAGAAGAGATGATTTCATAGCCCTTCAGAGGCACTGCCCCTGCAGTTCTGGAGCCAGACATTGTTACACTTCAGAACGTCTGGTCCTGGCTTTTGCCAGAGGATGGTGGATTTCCTTGGAGGTTCGTAGATTGTTTTGGCTGGAAGGGAACTTTATCATCACCTATTCTGACCCTTTGCATAACCCTTTCATGTAGGGATTCTGGCGTGGAGCCTGTGACTTGGGCTGAGCCAGAACTAGTCCTTCAGAAAGGCTTTCAGACCAGCCATGGTGCTGAGGGCTCCAGTGAATGGCAAAGAACAATTGTCTTCTCTCCTAAATACTTCAGCTCCACCTTCTCAGGGTACGTCACCACCATTTCTAATTCTGTAGTTAGTTGTAGAGCTCTGGGATAAATGATACCTGGTTATTTCAATAAAGCAGAGGTGTGAGCAGGAGGAACCTCCATGTATGCAGGCTTTTGGCGTTGCGTCGTAACTAAAGCTGAAAGAGCTTCCTTTTAGTGTTGGCGTTGGGATGAGCCCCGGCTGGTCCCCAGTTGGGTTCCCTATGGGAATCGCAGATCCAAACTGAACTTGACTGTTTTTCCTGAGCACAAACGAAAGATGGGCGGGCTTCGGTGCCTAAAGTTGAGGGCACGGATGAGGCTGCAGGGATCAAGTTATTAAGGGATCTGGGGAGCATCCTTCTATCTCCGTAAAGACAGATGGAGAGAAACCGAGTTGTGCAGTCATCTTTGTTCTCCTGATCTGTCAATGGGATCTGGTTTTTGAATCAGAGCAGTGCCACTGTGTTTGGTTTGGTGCCGTATTGGGGAAAATTAGTCCAGAAGAGAAGACTCAGGATCCCTTTTGCTCTTGTAGCTATTCATCTACCCTGATGGGGGTGTGTGCTTGGCACGCGTCTTTTTGTACGGCGTCCGTAGGGTTCTGATTCCAACAGTGCTGTTGCATATGTTTTCAGGGCACGATAGAAATTACTAAAGAAGCGAGGAGGAAGGAGGAATATTTTTTTGGAGGACTCTCCTGCGAAGTGAAGTGCTCTAGAGGGAAAGGAATTGTCAGCTCCGTGCTTAATCAGCAAAGCTCTGGAGTTTGTTCTTAGCTCTTGCTGAAGGCAGTAGGTTCCTGTGCGCGAGTGCCTGGCGGAATGGGAGCTTGTATTGCTGAGAAAGTGGGACACGGTGCAGGAAATTACCTGTGTAGGCAACAGCGAGTGCTAATTTCAACTAAATAGGATGCAGCTACCTCTGTCACGGGGAGCACAAAGCAAAGCTGGCAGCTTGGCTGGAGCACAGGCAGGGGGAAGCAAGAGAAGCCGAGCCCCCTGTGCCTCTGCTTTTGCCCCCTGCCCGAAGGCTGCGTGGTGTGACGGGAGGCGTCCTGCCAGGGAAGGCTTTTGCTCCTGAAAAAACAGTCTTAGAGCCACAGTTGGATGAGTGGGACACGCTGTGATTGGAAAGCATTGATGGCAAAGATAATTAACAAATCTTAACGTGTCAGCACTTGCCTGGAGCTCCCAGCCTGTTGGTCCGTGGCTGTTTCCAGGAAGGAAGAACATCCTGGTGAGGTTGGCCCCTGCTGCTCTAAAACATGCTCCCTGCTATTGAATAACCCCAAAGAGTCTTCACTGCAAGCACCACCCCAGTGTGTGAACTACAACTTGATTTTGGGATGGAGAACAAGCGTTGCTGCTGTATTCAGGTTGTTTTAATGGTTTTTTTAGTCCAAAGGACCCTTGTAACTCTTGCATTTTCATGTTATTTGGGGGTTGGGGAGTTCTAGGGGCTTGTGGCCGATCCTTTGGCCGATGAAATTTTCTTCCAGCTCACGTGAAGTGGGAAGTGGCTGTTTGCAGCCCTGGGTGGCAGAGGTTGGGCTCACACCTCTGCGTCGTGTGTGGGGAGCACCAGGGGATCTGCAACTCTCAAGTGGAGAGATACCCTGGTACCCTGCCACGCTGCTCCAGGGGCACGGGATGTGGCTTTCCTCATGTAGAGAGAAAACTGGCTGATCTCCCCTGAGAGTACTTCTTCATCCATGGGGCCAAGCAGGAGGCCTGGTGCTGGGTCCCCCTCACCTGGGGAGCACCACCCAGGTGGGTACACCACGCTGCAGACCGAAATTACACCGCCACACGTTTTTTTTCCACATTCGGTGCCAAGGGTGGATGCAAAGAGGTTGATCAAGGTTGCGTGGAAAACTAAATCTGGCTTTTCCTCAACTTCAACTTACTTCTTCCCTACCGAGATGAGCCTTATTGTGAAGGTTGGTATGTATTTACAGACATTCACACAGAGGCTGGATGTACTTAGAGAAATATGCACGCGGTAACTCTCGCTTTACAATAGGATGTTGACTTAATTTTCCTCTTATACAAATCTCAGAGCAGTTTGTTTAATTGAGGCTTTCAAGAGCCCTGTAAGGTAGGGTGTTATTATGCCTGTTTTATGCAGAGAGAAGAGAAGCAGGGGGCAAATCCTGCTGAGAATAATACCCTCTTGTATTCTAAGAAGCTGGTAGTGAGGACAGGGAAGGATTTGCTGGAATATAAAGGAGAATCCCATCGTTTCAGGTGTGTGCAGAAGGAAAAAACAGTGGGTTTTGGTTCCTCTCAGCAGGACAGTGGGGGTTGCAGGGGTCCATGTCCCTCCTGCCTTGGCTCGGGGCACGGGGCTGAGGTTGCACTTGGCTTGCAGCTCCTGTGGAGGCTGAGCCACCTGGATGCTTTCCGACTGGGTTCGGGTATCAAAGCCTCCCTAATGGGATACCTGAAGGTGTAGACAGAGGGAGGGGCAGGAACAACCTCCGAGATAAACTCCATTGTGTGGGAGGGCGGAGGCTCTTGGAATGGCCTCAGGAAGGAGTCAGGCGATGGCATGTTATCTTTGAGTGGCTGAGATACCGACTTTCTCCCAGTCTAATGAAAATGAGGAGAGACCCTTTTAATGTGCCTAGCCAGGGAAAGGCTGTGTTGGGAGCCCTACCATTACCGGATGCTCAGTCCACACGAGGGTGAGATGTTTTGAATACTCCTTCACTTGGGACTCATCCCTCCTTAGGTACAACACAATCTGCTCTGCAGACGAGGATTGGCCTCTTCTGGATGTGGTGCCCAGAGGTGAGATCACCCCCCAGTGCTAAAACCTTAAGAAACCTGTTGAGTGCTGAACACTTTTGTTGTTGGGGTGGTTTTTTTTTCCTCAAAGGCTGTAAAACTTTCAGGTTTGAGATCACTGATGCTAGCTTTTGCATTTTAAAGATTCAGGGGATTGAAACTAGATGATCTTTAAGGTCCCTTCCAACTCTAACCATTCTGTGATTCTATGTTTTTCTCAAGTCCCCAGCATCCTGCTATCACTGAGGAGTCTCAGCTCTCTTCTTTTTTTTGAGAGTGTGTGTGTTACGCTATATCAATCCATTTCCAGACCTCATGGCAGCACAGAAATGCTAGGAAAAAAATGCAGTTAGAGTATTTCACAAGCCTGGAAAAGCAGAGGCAAAGGAAAGTCACCAAAACCACATTTAAAAGATCAGGAGCCTTGACTCCTGGCATTTTATCTTTTCAAAATTCAAGACAAAGAACTTAGAGGCTGTGGTAAAATATCTATGAAACCTCACCTAATTTTGGTCAAATCTAACATGGGTTAACAGCCAAGCTGCGATGCGAAGGCAGGGGTTTGCCTTTTATTTGCTGCGTGTGCCGTGCCGGCTGGAGGGGAGCTCTCGGAGGCTGCTCCTCTCGAGTTCAGTGACGGGGAAAATGGCTGCTGCAGCCGAGGAGTTCTTCAAAACATGAAACAAGTGCAACGTCCTGGGGATATCCCTGACGTGCGAGGAGAGCAGGGCAAGAAGATGAGAGCTGCCACTGGGGATGTAATGGGAAGCGTTAACCGCCGGCTGGTGGCAGACCCGGAGAGCGGGATGCTGGATGGGAGGAATCTGGCAGCACCGATGGTGTAGGAGGGCTGGCTTCCCCCCATCAATGAGATAATATTTGGTCAGACACGTACGTCATGTGTTGCTCAGAACCATCCCATCGCCAGCTCTCAAAGCAGCTCCTCTAAAAGGACCAGGGGCTCTTATGAAGTTAATCAAAAAGA
>JAHREE010000405.1:233070-278072 GCA_033628505.1 Tringa tobata | reverse complement strand
ACCCGGGGCCGGCGGAGGAGGTGAAGGGGGGGGCACGGCCTGTGAATCCCCGGCCTGGGAGTTGAGGCGGTGCTGCCTGGGGTGCCGGGGAGGAGGAGGAGGAGGAGGAGGAGGAGGCAGGCCGAGGCGGTGCAGCAGCTGGCAGCGGGGCAAGGCTGCTCACTCACCGGCTTATTTTGAAACGCCTGCCTCTGTTTCCCGAGTGGGGTGGGATGGGATGGGGTGGGATGGGAGAGGTGCTGAAAATCACCCCGCAAAGGAGTGGAGGAGGGAATGCCATCCCCTGCTGGGAGGGATGGAGGGGGGTCCTGGGCAGGCCCCGGGAGGGAGCTGGGCCCTGCGGTGGGGTGCGGGGAGGGGGAAAGGCTCGGGAACTTGTGGCAGTCCCTTCCCCTGGCCAGCATTCCGGCGTGGGGATGCGATTCCGTCCCGGATGGTTGCCCTGTGGCCCGTAATGGGGGAGAGAGCTGGGAGTACTTTAACATCTTTGCGTTCATGGCTTGCCTGTCATTTTCCTCGGTGCACAGATTTCCTGTTTTGAAAACTGGGCTTGTAGCTTTGTCGGGGTTTTAAAGCCAGTAGCAGAAATAGGGTTCTCTAATGACTGTGTTTAGTATCCCATTAGTTTGTGAGGCTTGTTACTGGCTTGGGAGAGCAGTTGTAAATGCCCCTGGATGGATTCGCTTTGCCCCCCGTAACTTAGATCTGCAGCGTTTGGAGGAAACGGCAGGGACAAAATGGACAGTTAATAAAAGGAACAATTGTGTACTGCCTATTCTAGAGGGCACTTGCTGCCCTTCAAGAACTTTCCTCATCGCATATGCTCTTTATACAGCAAATCTTTATCTTCTATCTCTTTCCTTTTTTTTTTTTTTCTGCCTTAGTCCAGAAAATGAAACTGGAACAGACATTTCTGGAAATGAACTTGATTGGTGCGGTTGGGAAGATGTGATTCACAGTTATAATGAACGTTGAAATTTGTCCCATTTTTTCGCAGTTCAGTATTTGAATTGTATATTTCCTGATTTTTAACCTGTTTACACAACTATGCTGGGTTTGGGGTTTTTTTTAACCCTTCAGATAATGGCATCCATTGTGTTGGATTGCCAAGAGGTACCCCAGGTACATCCACTATATAGAGGCAGCTGTTACACTAGAGGTGCCTGATGCTTTATAAAAAGTAAAAGGTTTAAACAAGCATTATTTTCTTCTTATAATCCCTTTCTGTGCTTGGAAGAACCAAAGCTGTTGTCAGTGAAATTTGGAGTTTGGGGAGATCTAGCATTTCCAGGATTGGCCAAAAATAAATTATGGGGTAAAGAATGCAGCTTGCTGCTTTTTTTTTTTCCCTTTTTTTTTTTTTTTTTCTGCTAGTCATGCAGCACGAATGAAAAGCTCTGAAGCTTTTAGTCATAACACTCTGGGCCCATGTTTTCCTTCTAATAAAGCATCCAGTGGGAGAATGTGACATAATTGGTTTCTTGGATTTAGAGATCTTGAAATGGCTGGTACAAGGGATAGAAGAGGAAACTCTCCAGCAGGGTTATGGTTTAAATACAGTAATGTGGTGGCAAAGTCGTGTTATTATTGCATGGTAATCTTGCATTTCACTTGTGAGAAAATGCTTTCTACATGGCTGTGCTGCAGAACAGGCACTTTTGAGTCTCGTCAGTGGCACAGAATATTAAATCTCTCTCCTTTCTTTGCATTGCATGATCTGAATGTTGTTCTCCCGTAGCAGCAGAAATGATGGAAGAATTGCATAGCCTGGACCCACGACGGCAGGAACTACTGGAGGCCAGGTTCACGGGAGTCGGGGTTGCTAAGGTGAGGATGAGTACTGTTGGTAACAGGCATGGCTGCTTATCCATCCTGCGCTGCGCTTTGTTGTTGTTGGTTTTAATTTCTACATTGATAATTTTGCTTTGCTAGCAGAATGTTTTGTGTCAATAGTTGTTTTGAACGCTAATTTGCTTGAAGTATGTTTAAGAGGAATGAAAATGGGATCTCTATGAGCAGATGTTTTGCTATACAGAAGATTTTGGGTTCTAATTAAGTTCCTAGGAGTTGCTCCATCTTAAGGCAGCTTGTACTCCTCCAAAAAAAACCCGTGACAACTTTCTTGGGAAGCGGGAATCTCACCTGTCTCTTCCTTTCTCCAAGAATGCATTGGAGAACTGAATTTGGCCACTGATTAGATACAGTTTCAAGTTTACTGTGTTTGATACAACATGTAACCCGACTTAATATATTGAGGAATTTATTCTGTTCTCTGGGAGTGCAGTGTGCTAAAATTGTGTACTTGGTCGCATAGAACACACACACAAAAGTATTTGAAGGTAAGCTCTCCTGATCCACAACCTGCTGGTAAAATCCCATCTTTGTCCTCACGTACAACTGCATAACTGTTCAGTAGCTGCCTTTTTTTGAGTAAGGCGCTTAAATAACAACGTTGTGTGGTTGCTTTATGTACTAGCATTAAGCTGTTAGTTCTCCAGATGTTGGTAGTGTTAATTGATAGTCTCTCTCTGAGCAACGAAATGGTGGCAGAACTCCTCTTAAACTAGGTCAATGATAAGGAGTTTACTTTTGAGGAAGATACTGAGTTTTGGACAACATGAAGGTAGATGGTAAAACAACATATCAATGCTAGAGAATTTTCAGAAACCTCTTAGAATTATTTTGAGAAGAATCTGTAGATGCTGTATTTAGAAAAATTCAAAGCAAATCAGAACTTTAAAAAGGATTTAGTTTGAGTTCATACTTTTCTTTCTGATCTGTACTTCAGTCAGGACCCAAACAAAGTTAAGTCTTGGAAGGGAGCAGGAGAAAGTAACCTGTTCAGCTGCAGGGTGGGGTAGTAAGGAAGATTAGCGCTAGAAGTTGTTAAGGGACAACAGTTTTGGTTACTGAAGTAAGTGTGGGGGGTATTTTTGATCTTTTCCCCCACACTTAAGACTTCTAATCTTAAGGCTTTTACTAGCATAAAAGTTTATGCTACCTAAAGTATTTACGATCTTGAAAGAACTTGTTTTATACAACATTATAACTTTTTATGTACTTTTTCATCTGTTTCTTGTCTCTTCCCCCCATATATGTCACTTTAACATCTTTAGCTGTACCAGTGTAGATAAAGCCAAACAACTTTCTAGACTAGCGAAGACTTAGAAGCATAGACGCCGTCGTTGCTTTAAAACAGTGCCAACATACTCAGTGCTCACAAAGAATGTTAGGAACTATTCCTTTTAAAGGAATAACCTTTAAAAGATACAGGGAAGCAAGTCTTAATTATGTTTTCAATATGTTTGGAGCAGAAGGTACATGCCCTTTCTCTGTGGGGTGAATATTGAAAGCTCATTTTTGTTTCTAAATCATATCCAAGTAAAAAAGCCTCATTTCTTGGAGGCTTTGCTTTGAGCAAAGCTGTTCTGTTACTGAGTTTTATTTTTACGTGTTGTTATGTAGTATAGAGTTTTACTTTGTATTGGTCAGTAAACTGTTAAAGTGCAAACAATATATATTTATTTACTTGCTAATTTGCAATAGAACAGCCAACCGTTGATATGAATTAGCATGACTCTACTATGTTGCAGCAAATCTTGGTTGCAATATTAATCTCAGATACTGCATTCCCTCCCAGGTTGGTGCTTCAAATTCCCTCCCTACCCCCCCAAGCCTCCGTCCGTCATGCTCCGCACTGGCATTGGTAGGTCACTGTCTTAAAGGGAATATATTGGGAAAGCTGTGATACAATTTGTATGATTCAACTAAGATTTTTTAGCTCTCTCCAATTAAATGTTTAAGGAAAGCTACATAGAGTAAGTTAGTGCCATCTAGTGGGACCGGGCCTGGCACATCCTCCTGGGATAGAAGGTATTCTGTTGCTGTTTATTGCATAAAAGGAAGAAATGTCATCTTAGATGCTCTCCTATTGGGTGAAGGCAGCAGGCAGTTGTAACTGAGCTTCCTGCCTTCCCCTGACTGGGTGTATCGCTTCATGGGTTTGGTTAGGATTCTTTAATGTTTAAAAATACAGGCTGCATTTTGGACCTGCTTAAAACTAATGCTCTAGTTTACATCCTTAATACAACTGCAGCTTGAAAGCCCGCTTTCTCTCCGTGTTTGTAAGTGAAGAGCGACCGTACGTGTTTCTGAGAACTGAATGAGACTAAGCTGATCTAGAATAAATTTTTAGGCTGCAAAGTAGAAAAAAGCTTCTGGCCATCAGAGTCATGGGATTCTGGAAGAGCTTTCCAGTAACAGTAGTAGAGGACAGAAATCCTAAACTGTTTTGGAAACAGCTGTGTGGTGTCACCTCCTGTGGTAGCTGAAGGCACAACCCAATGACTGAGGTCATTTGCAGTCCCAAATGCTTCAAAATTGTGTTGCAAGTCTGTGATGAATTATCTTACTTAGTAGCTGGAGAATATATTTCTCTAGAATCTTGGAGTTAATACGTCGAAACAAATCTAGGAGCAAGGAATGTTTCTAGGCAACTGTTATACTCCTGTGGTTCATCCAGGTCACTGGGTAGCTTCAAAAAGCCAGTGGTGCTTTAGATGTCTATTCTTGCCATGTGGTAAAGTGCCATTATTCCCCAAATTTGCAAAGTTCTTGGATTAACACATGACTAGCTGACACCTACCGCTACTCCTGCTTATTTAGCTCCTGTTTATGTTTACTTACAAGGGAAAATCTAAGCACATTCACTTGAGGTGTTATTCTGACTAGTCATCTCAGACATCTTCCTTGGGTCAGCAGGTACAGAAGACAAAATGTAGTTTGTTTCTCTAGATAACATTGTTTAATTTTGTCTGTTCTCACCTTCTGCCTCCCTTCCCCCTGTTTGGGTGCTGTCTTTAAGATATCAGGTGTGTTAACTCCAAAGGATTTGTGTCATTTCCACAGGTTTCTCTTGGATAAGAATTGGGATGGGTAGTTGTGATGGGTGACTCTGTATTTGCACACAACTTGTCTCAGGCTTAGCCAGGGTGGATCCTCACAGCAGCACACATATCTTCTACAAGTTTGGTCTTTAAAAGGTCTTCAAATGAAGTTGTGTGCACTGCTTTATTAGTTTTTTAAACTAAAAAGCATGAAGTATTTCTAGAGAGAGTAACCTTCTCTGTCATGCTGTAGGAGTCTTGTAGATCCAGATGCCTGTGCTAGAATTGACGAAGTACTGCTCGTGATGGTAGTTAGTGCTCCCTTTACTCCCTCTTTGAGGTATCATAAAGAGGGAAATGAAAATAACCTGAAGAGTGTCACTTATGCTGCAGAACATCTGCCTCCAAAAAGAGAATTGCTCTTAAAAAAGAACAGAATTTAGTTGTGTTATTTTGGTTTTTACCCTTCCTCTGTCACTCTAGCAGTCTTGACCAGTTAAGTAAGTAGCAGTTGTGTGGTAGCAATGTTCTTAGCAGCAGAGTTACCAAGTTGAGGATTCGTGTTTGAGAATAATCATGTCTTCCTTGGGGGGAAGTGATGCTGCATAGTGATGGTCCTTAACATGTGTCACAGGCCACAGAGTGTGCCGGGACTTTATGTCGGACACTTGGAAATTGTTTGGATGCTTCCATGTGCAGCTTTAATTATTTCAAACATCTTGTCTGGCTATTAGAGCTCAGAGATATTGTCAGGTCTCAGTTCTCTTTCTGCCCCCAAATGGAAGGTTAGGAGAAAATGCATGACCCTTCTGTCCAGTTTGCCATCAGTAAAATAAAAATACAATTTTTTTCAACCTGTGCGAACTCCTGAGGCATAATGGAAGCCAAGCAAATCCTGTTGCAAATCTGCTTACCCATGTGATATATTGGAGGTTACCTGTGAGCATCTGATAGTTGATTAACTTCTCATGGCAAAAAGACCTGGGTGATTTGGGGATTTCGTTATTGGTTATAATACTGAGCTTTTCTAAAAGCCCAATTAAGAAGCAGGCTGTAATTCTCATACTTATGTGATGCTTGAAATAAGAATATGGTAATTAAACCTGATTTATACGGTAGCACTAGACCAGAGTAACTGGAAAACCATTCAACCATTTCACTTTGGTGTAAGCCTGTGTGGAGTCAGCACTAACTTTTAGTGGAAGTAAGGATTGACCTTTTCTTTTTGAAATCTCTTGATTTGCTATGGAATTCAAAAGAACTCGAGTTACCTTGGCTTGAGGTAATGAAGCATGTCTCCACCATTGAGTTAGCAAGAGAATTTTGCAATGTGTGTTGCTGTAAGTCCACGTTGGAGGCTCTGGCTTGGCAGCTTGGGTTCCTAGAGCTCTCTTTCAATACGAGGAGTTGGAGAGTGCAAAATGGAGACAGCCCAACGTAAGAGTTGCAGACAGACCTGAGGGATCATTTTGGGGAGCTTGGAGAGGCTGAGGAAACACACAAGTCGTGCGAGGCAGTTGATAAGCTTGAGTAGGAGATAGCAAAGCCAGCCTGACTCAGCCTGCCCTCACCTACGGAAGATCCAATGGGAGCTATTATCAAGCTAAGTCATTTCTATTGAAACTTCAGCCATTGTGCCTCATGTGGCCTTTCCAGGGCTCTTGCAAAGGGAGAAATGAGTAACCAACTCGCGTGAGTGGACAGATTTTTAAATTCTTGCCTTTGAGTAGGAGTCTTGAAAGCGCCTGCTCTTGCTGCATCCACTTCTCAACATGGAGGTTCTGTTGTGCATAGGTAGGTCACGGACTTCGAAGCAGCAGTTGATAGGTGAATCACAAGGGAAAAGAGCATGCCAGCTTATCTCGGAAAGAAATTCCTTGCGGAGGAGGAAGTGTGTGCTGTTCTTGTGCTTGTCATTTGGGTAAACACTATAGAAACTATTAGCTTATTTCAGATGACCCACGTATTTTGAATTTTTGCTGAGCCCCATCACTGGTTCTCTTGACAGGGTACAGTGGCTGAGTGGGCTGGAAGTGAGACCAAAGAAGTGCAGTATCATCCCAAAGTAGTCTATGCTAGAAAAGCAAGATGCCACTGCAGATGACGTCTTCAGGAATAAAATTTATAATCCCTTCCTGTGTAAACTATTACATGTTTATTATTCCTTACTGCTACTTCCCCAGCAATATTCTGATGTTAGTATGCTTTGCCATTGCTTACTTGTTTTTTTACAAAATTCAGGTTTGTTCCTTTAATTCCTTTTGTGTCATGACCACTTATAATGGCATGCTAAATTAAGTACTGATCATTTATCCAATGTCAGTTGCTGAGTTAAATATAAACAGTTAGGAATGATAAAACATAAATTTGAAGGGATTTTTATACACACACTCACTGCCTGTTAGTTGAGGGGGAGATGCTCAGATGTATGGTTTCTCCTAGCCGTTGTCTAAACCTGTTGGTATAAGCAGCTGATAATTGGAGGTTATGTGTGAAACTAGTTAATCTTATGGGATGATCAGGAAAACTTGCTTTTCCTTTCTCTTGCACGTGAAGGAGGTGCAGCTGAGGACTAGGCCACATTCCTTAAACATCCTAGGTATTGAATCTTTATTGCTTCGAGTACAGCACGTTCTGATGAGCAATTTGTGTTTCATAGCCGGAATTCCTCAAAACAAGACTTTTTTTTGCCAACTTTGACATGAACAAGATGCTTCAGCTGCTTGTCTGTAAGATAGGCCTAGTCCTTTACTCTAAGAGAAGCGTCATTGGAAGGTTCTCTAGAAGATCATCAAGGGAGAGGAAAGCTCATGCAGTGGAAATGGGTCAAAACTTGCCTACGAAGAATTAATTCTGCATTTATTCCCATTCCCATATCGATACACATGGCAGTGAACTGGCTGGATACTTATAGACATCTGACAAGCTGTTCTTCTCTGGTTCCATAACTTAGTTATGGAAAAGTTAGTTCCTTTTCACCCTTTCTACTATTGCATTGAGTTCAATTTTACATTTTTATCAGTGTATTTTCTGCAGGATCTTTTAAAGTAAAGGGAAAATAGTTTTTTTGCCTATCAAGATTCTGTGATCAGAACTGAACTGCTCTTTTGTTGATGCAAAAATTGAGTTTGATTTCAACTGCTAGAGCTGTAAATTTCCCACGCAGAATAGTCGGTACAGGTAGTTGTGGTACTAAAAGTAAGAAAAACATTGTGGATTTTGTTTTGGGCATTTTTCCAGCTGCTTGCATTCCAGAACTTTATATTTGGATGTGTCTGAGTGTATTATTTTTTACTGGAGGTGATAAACTTGTATTTCTGAAAAAATCTTAGGATTGTTTCTAACTATAGGCGGCTTCATCCATCCGTGTATGTCTCCAGGTCACCCTGAATACGGGTCTGTTGCTGAAATGTTGGCCCTTTGCGAGCCGCTGACGTGCCCTTTCAACCACAGTGTTCCTGAAAAGCTCAAATGTGGCATTTGGGGAGCAGCTGTTCCCGTCATTTGCTCTCCACGTGCAAAATGGAGGCAGCGAGATTTTTAGCAAATGTGGAAACAACTTTCACTTTCATCTTCATCTTGTCAGACCCCCGGCCTGTCCCATCTGAGACCCAGAAATGCTCACTCGATGAGATGCTCCTGCACCTAATGAAGCTTTTCACACTTGCACAGAGGGTTGATGCCTTGGATGTGCTGCTGGGGTTTGAGCTAATGAGAGGAAGCGGAGAGTTTTAGAGGACAGCTTTTGTGTAGTTTATAAACAAGCTTCTTACGTGGGGGAAAAGATTAACTTTCTGTTGCCACTTGCCATAAGATATTACATTTTTTTAATCAGTGAGGCCTTCATGTGGATGTAGGCCAGGGTAGTGTGGGCACTTCTGTTAAGTCCTAGTGGCCAAGGAATAAATCCCTCACATAACCAAGAGTTGTACCTGTATGATTTGTAGTGGTGAGGAGCTTGCTTATCTGTTTAAAAAGCAAGTAAATTTTAAGTTTTTGTATTGCCGAAGACATGAACTAAAACATCTTTCTGATCTTGAGCTATTTGTGTGATGAGTTGAAGTGGCAACTGTACGGCTTAAGCAATATAATTACAATTTTTCTTAAAAGTAATTTGTTTTTAAAAGAATCCTAAATGTGTAGCTTCTTGAGCTGATCAAGTAGGGGTTTTTTTGTTGTTGTTGAAGCAACTAAGCGTGTCCTTTTAGGAGGAACAAATTTGGTAGTTAACATTCCCAGTGTAATGCAAAAGATAAACAGAACTTTCACTTTCTGTGGATGCCTGCTTGGAACTTGGGGTTAGTAACAGCTAGGTTTGTGTCACAGGTGGTGATTGTCTTATAAATGGGGAAGGGAGTGCTGCTACCCTCAAAAATAATCTACTGTGGGATTTCTCTGTGGTGTTAAGGCTTCTCCCCCACCCCTCCCATAAGTCTTCTGCTTGAGTATATAATGAGAAGTGGCTTTGCCTTGAGGAAAGACTGATTGGTGGGAAGTGGTTACTGCAAAAATAAGACTGCTAAAATAGAATGAATCTTTGGGAAAAGATGCTCACAAGTTATTAATGGAGAGGTGGCTTTATCATGTCATTCTTCCTGTTAATACGTTCTATCAGTAAATGTGAATCTTGTTTTTATATCTTTGTCAAATTCGTCTAGATTTCTTAAGTTAGATCTGTAGGAGGATACTTTTGTGTCAGAGCACTAGGATAAAGCACAGTGACTTTGCATGATTCACTTTTCTTTCCTTTTAAAAGCAGTTTTGATATAGATTTAAAAAAAAATAGTTCTCAGAACTGCTTGGATACGTAAAAATGCAGATGTGTATCCAGTAGAGCTTGCAAAGATGCAAGCAGATGCTTGTAGGTATCTGGATACTATTTCGGTAAATCTGTTCCAGCCTCTTGAATTTGTGCTTTACCCTGGTAGGAGCAACTGCTCCATTGGTGGGTCAGCCACGGGTCTGTGAAATAGCCTAGTGGGAAAGATCGCCTTAGGGGTGCCAGTTGTACTGCTGTTAACATAACTCTCACTTGTTCATTATCTTAGTGTTAAAAAAAGCATAAAAATTAAGCGTTTAAAGAAAAACCAGTGGTACTGCCAGCATCTGATAACAGTAATAGCTGCCTTCCCAGATGGAAGATGGCTCTGAATTCGTAGCCCAGGGTCAAGCAGATGCTTGCCTGAAGAGCCGAGCTTGGAACTACTGCTATTCAACAAATCACAAGTTTTGTTTCTCAAACCGGTTGTCTTAGACTTTTTATGAATACTGCCGTGGCCGTTTTATGGATGTGGTTAAATAGAGCAGTTAGGACATAAATTGAGATAGAAATATCATTGCAGAGGCTGGATCAGTATATTGAGACAAGACAGTCCAACTTCCGTCTTGCTCCAAGCCACTTCTGAAGTTTTTTAGTGCCCCATCATGTGCCTGGGTGTTTGACCCGTGTTGCTGCTGTATCCACGTGATGTAGAGCAGCGTAGTTAGCCCTGAGATGCAATGTTTGATAGGACGTATCTGCCTTGTATGGAAGTTGTTTCTAACAGTCTTTGCTTGTTTTTCACTAGGGTCCATTAAATAGTGAGTCTTCCAACCAGAGCTTGTGCAGCGTGGGTTCTCTGAGTGATAAAGAATTGGAGGTAAGCAGCCACAAATCCTCGGGCTAATCGGGTTTGAGGTGGACACGACTGAAATCAAAACATAGAAGGAATTGTGAGTGACAGTGTGCTTTGTTTGGGGTGTGAAAGGGACTAGTGGAAGTATTTCGTCTGGATCTTAACCCCACAGTCTCTGGACCATGGTGTGAAACAGTCCTCCTTGAAGCTTCCTACCATAGAAGGCAGATTTTGCCCAACCCCAAAAGCACAGCATTCATAAAGCTCATCACAGGAAATTGTTTTCAGCTGCATTGTGATTTGTTTCCTGGGTTTGGATACAGTTTGGGCCAAATAAAAAGCCAGAGAGCATTAATGGAAAAGTTTGCCTTGCCTATCAACTATGTGAATTTGCAGAAGCCTGTACAAAGCGGAGCATTTTTATGAATCGCTCTGTGGAAGTGTGGGGACATGAAAATTGATGTTTTGTCCCTGTTTAATCTCACTGCTTTAGGATTAACTATTTCAAAACACTTGCTAAAGCAGCACAATGAATTGCAGAGTTACATTTTTACTTTAAAATTCCATGTTAGTAAACCAAAAGCTCAAGTTTAAATGCATTTTCTTACACGTTTAAAGAACTTTCCACATGTTTATCAGGTAAGTTTTGGATCGTATTTCCCTCCATTATATGGCAGAACTGATATGAGGTGTCTGGTGAAGCAAGGTTTTTTGAGAATGCAGTATCTTAAATTCCATACAAGTAAGTATAGTTAATAGTGGAAAACTGAGTATTCATTCTTATTTTACTTGTTTTTTTCAATGGACTTCTGTGGAGTGATTTAAATTGACCGAGCTGACATAATCAAATCTACCATTCCTTGCTTTTTCAGCCTGTAACAGATAATGTGTGTAATTTTTGTTATGTAAGTACTTGAATGGAAAAACAACTTAAACTGAATCTCATTAATATGCTCACAGTTCCATGGAGGCTGTAATGGAGCCTGTAGTGTTACAGTCACGCCAACGCTGTGCATGAGTTGCTCTTCACTACGCAGTTAGGAGGCTCTGTCACTGACTTTTACATGTACAGGAGCTATCTCTAGATAGTTATGGAATTTTCAGTCCCCCCATTCTCAAAAGTACTTTGCAGACACAACAGCCACCTTTGTCTTAACATCCCCTCCATCCTCTTACCAGAACAATGACGTGCTGGTGGATTCCCAGCTGGTAACATGGGACTGTAGATGTTCAGCATCCCCTGGGGACGCAGCCAGGTTTAGATTCTGGCTGTGTCAGCTTTATCCTTGTTATCCTATTAAAGGAGGTAGATTGATTTCTGTGCTTACTGTGTGCAAGTCTTTTGGCAGAGATCTTTCAACAGGGTACTTTGGACTTTGGTTTCCAAAGAGCATGAAACTTAGGTTTACCACAAACGTTCTGGCCATGGCTTTCCCTCCCCCAGAGCTGTGTTTTGCACACTGTGGTTTTCTTCCTGCCCCCAGGCTATAGTTTAGTGGTGGCAGCAGTGATTGTAAAGCCTATAGCTCGGAAATTATTTGGGACCCTTTGGGATAAGAGATGTTTTTAAAATGACGTTGGTGATGGAAATGACAAGATCTGTTTCTTTCCAGCAACCTCAGTGAGTTGCTTCTATCCCAGTGTTGCCTAATGTTTTCAGCAGGTCTGGCCACATGAGTGACCCTGGTGATGAGGAAAACTCCACGCCAGGGTCTTCTCCACTCTCACGTGTCTGGGCTTCGTAGCCTTGCACAGACAGATAGGCATGATGCCTTTGAAGCCTTCAGGCCTCCCATTGGTGCTCTGTATTGTACCTGTGCATAAATCTATCGCTGTCCACTGATAAACTGCCCCTTCGGGTCTCTGGTTGCTCACAGAAATGGCAGATGCAACTGACCCTTGAGTTTTATGAGAAAAGTCCAGATGAATTGCTGTGTCTGTGGCAACTTTCTCCCTTTCTCCTGGGAGCTCTGCCTTGGTTTGTGTAAGGTCATAGTTGTGCACACCAGTGGACAGGACAGTTCTGGTAACACTCTGCAAAGGGCTTTGGGAAGAAGCATTAGCTGCAGGTGAGATGAATTGTCCTGCTAGAGAGCGAGTAGCCACCGAGCTGCAAATTTGGGTGTCTGTACTCAAACCTCTTGTCATTACTCCTCTTATACCAGTACTGTGATCACCGTGAAATGGTTTATACAGGGTTTTTTAAGTGTTTGGATTTGTTCTAACCATCTGAAGTAACCGGGCAGCAGAGGCTGGCTTGCTGCAGCTGGAATAGGAAAAAAATTAACCTCATTCCTAACCATGTTCTCCCCCTTGTGCAGCACGTGTATCAGAAGGTAGTAGCTGTTTGAGAGCAGTTGGTTCTTTAAGCAGCAGCAGTAGAAACAAATGCACCAGAGAAGCGAAATGGCCACTGGGGATATGGAGCAGATTATTGTGTTTTGGTATTTTCTTTAAATCTTGGAATAACTGCAGAAATGTTAATTTTGAAGTATTGTTTAACAGACTCCCGAGAAAAAACAGAATGACCAGCGGAATAGAAAAAGGAAAGCAGAAGCGTATGAGACCAGTCAAGGTAATTCATTCTCCTGACCCTGCTGCAGGATTTCTGAACGGTTGGTAATTTGTGCACGTTTTGCACAGTCAGTGTCCTAGGAAACTAATGGCTCTTCTCAAGGGTGTGTCAGGCAGCTTGTTATAAACTACTCCATGATGGTGTAGTTCTCTTCTGGGAGCCTTGTTATTCTCATTGGCAGGAAAATACTCGTCCACAGTTTATTCACACAAACTATTGCATTTTTACGGGACAGATTGCCCAAAGGCTTAATATGGCTTCTCTGGAGTGTTGTTTTGGTCCCGTGATGCTGCATATACAGCAGCCAGACTTCAAAATACAGGCTGTACTCTCTTCCTTGCTTTTTGAGACGTATTCCTGCCTCATTAGAGTAAGTTCTTACCATAATAAATAGAGAACAAACTGTGCTCAAGTCTGAAGCCGGCAGTGCTGTCTCTTAAGAAAAAACCCAGCGTGTTTGAGACTGAGTTCAGATTTTCTAGCAAATGGGCATAGGGGCAGATTTCTGTTTCCTTTGTTCTTCAACGAGGATTGTGTTGACAAAACTGCTTTGATAATATTAAAGTAAGAGAAAAGGGCTAAGTTTTAATGAGCTGGTATTAAGCCACCACTAATTATCTGTCTAACTCTTATAGTAACGCCAGTGAGAGATCTAATAGGCAGTAATTTACCTGAAGGTGGAGGACTAGAAGCACCCTTTGCTCTGTCCTTATCTTGAAGGAAATTCTTGAGAACCTACACAACATTCAATGATGTTTAGTGCTTTCTAAGTACTTTAGCAAGTGCAAATGCTGCTTGATTGGATTTGACATGTTTGGAATTGAGAGTTAATTGAATTGTCAACTGTAAACCCTCCCAACAGCAGCACAAGAGCTGTAACCCTGGGGCAGTCTTTTGTTGTGCAGAAGCTTTTGTTGTGATAGGTGTTGCACTTCCCTACAGCAAAAGGAGCATCAAAACCTAGGAGTAAGTTTTTAGAATGGTATCATAACTTCTGTTCTTAAAAGTATGAACTCTTATTTTCATCCTTCGTTTTCCTTTTTAGGAAAAGGCACTCCTAGAGGACATAAAATTAGTGACTATTTTGAGGTAAGCATTTTTGCATTGTCTGAGAAGTCTGCTTCAGTCCCCATCATGCAAAATCCGTAGATGGAAGTCTGTAATGTGACTGCTGTTACTGATCCATCATCGGAGTCATTGATTGACGATGTTAATCTAATCTGCTCAGATCTGAGTAGGTAGAGGATGTGAGATTTTTGGAAGTTGGTTTTTAAATTAACATTTCTTTGAACAGTTGATAAAGCAATTATTTAAAAGAACAGCCACCTAAGTATAGGGTTGAGGTTGACTTCCGTCGGAACTTGGATCTCGGATGAGGTTATCTCTTGAGTGTATAAACTTATTTTGATAAGGGTCCAGTGCTGCAAAAGAACCTACCTGCAAAGCCCTGTTGGTTTCAGTAGGACGTTGTTTACAGGGTTGTGCGTGAAATGTTAAGATTTTCCTCTTAGCTTATATTTGGTTGGTTTAAATGAATCCCTAGAGCCTCTAAGGCTTCATTTTTAAGATTAATGCATTTCTTCTGTGTCTGTTAAATTGGCTTAAATGTAGTATCTCTGTGGAATTACTGATGATCAAATCTGTTCTCTTGGCCAGTTTGCTGGGGGAAGCGGCCCAGGAACCAGTCCGGGTAGAAGTGTGCCTCCTGTTGCCAGATCGTCACCGCAGCATTCCTTATCCAACCCCTTGCCGGTAAGTGTTCTCCCCAGGGATGGAGCTGATGGCATTGCATTGATTAGGCTGGTGGTCCTGCTTCAGACAGGTAATAAAAAGTTCTGAACAGGAAAGAAGGGTGTCTTGGTGAGTGATTTGGCTTATTCTCTATTCAGTTCTCTTTTTTTTGAATCTGGAACTGACATCTGGCAGCAAAGCCAGATGTCTAGGACGCTGTAGCAGTGGCTAGTCCAGTTATAACTGATTAAAGCATGCAAGGTGAGTGTTTTTAGCATGCTGTGTGGTTACGGATACATCACTGCCCTTAATAGAAGGTGGAACTGACATATTAGTTACCTTGTATTCCGTTGTAGCTCATGATCTTCTCCATGGAGTTGGGAGTATGGTGTATAGAATCGCAGAATGGTTAGAGTTGGAAGGGACCTTGAAGATCATGGAGTTCCAACCCCCCTGCCCTGGGCAGGGACACCTCCCACCAGACCAGGTTGCTCCAAGCCCCATCCAATCTGCCCTTGAACCCCTCCAGGGATGGGGCAGCCACAGCTTCTCTGGGCAACCTGGGCCAGGCTCTCACCACCCTCACAGCAAAGAATTTCCTCCTAGTATCTAACCTAAATCTCCCCTCTTTCAATTTCAAACCATTACCCATAGCACTGGTACAGTGATATTCTGACTTTGATTGGACCCTTTGGGTGTACTGAAAAATGTGGATATCGTAATTATATTGGAAAGGTCTTTTACTTCTCTTTACATGCACGTGCCTTGTAAGGGGCATTAGCAAAAGCTTGCAAAGGAATGTGTATACATGCACATCTGCTCTTATGTTTTTTGTTACGTAATTCCATTTTGCTGTCCCAGCGTTTCTGCAAGATCTGAATGTGAAGAAATCACCGGTATTTTTAAGCCATTTTAGCACACAGCAGCTAAAGAAATTTCTTTCAACTAGCAAAGCCGTATTCAGAGGCTGTGGTGTCTGATCTCTAGTTCTGATCGTTGCCTGGGTCCCTCTTTAAAAGTTTTCAGCATTTGTTGAGTGTCACAAAGATATGTAGCATTATGGGAAAGGTTAGTATTCCAAAAACCAAATGCTAGGTCTTCACTGATTACATTATTCTGCAGAGACCTTTGCACAGTTCGTGGATGTGTACTGAACTAAATCCCAGCCCTGAATGTTCTGCTCAGAATTCAATATAAGTTGCTAGATTTTGGAAGCTTTTAATGCTGCTTTAAGGGAGGACATCAGATACCCTTCTAGATATTTTTGATGTTTACAAAAATTAAAATATATCTTGTTAATTGAAAAGCCTTTTCTCTTGTCATATTAATTTGCTGATACACCTCTTTAAAGAGAAGTTAGTGAAAGAAATACCATCTCTGAATGTTGCAGATGCATGAGGAATTAGGGACAGTTCTTGATTCCAGCAGATGAGACACCCTGCAGGTGTTTATAATGGGATAAGTTGATTCTTCCTTTGGTTTTCTTCTTCTACACTTGTACGTATTGAGTAGGTAGAAGTTTGAACAGAGTATTTCTCACGAGGTGAAGACTGATGTTACAGTTAGTTTCAGCCAGACCAGGTTGTGTCTCTCCTTAGGCAGGGGCTCTTTGTGTTTCTTATCTTCTGTTCTTTACTCTTGCAGCTAAACCTACAATGTTTGCTTATTCATAACTAATTATTATGTGCATTTGTAAGATCTGTCCTCTTCTTACAAACTGAATATCAGTGGTTTGAACTAAGCCCCCAAAAAACAGGGGGATGAGTGAAAACTGGAGAAGATTGAGTATCTTGCCCATTACAGATGTCAGTATGATCTAGGAAGAGAGCAGTGTTAAAATGTCTTTCATGATGAGACAAACCTCCTCCAAACCTGTGAGTTAATCTATATTGTACTTGGAAATCTTCTGCAATCAGAACTTGCAGAGGAATGGGAATGACTTCAGGATGTTACTTCCTGTCTTCAAATCTCTTGACTGCTTTGAAATGCCTTGCTTCTCCTTTGATCAGAAGAATGATCTGCAGGTCTTCAAACTCTTCTGAGGTTGCTCTCATATACAAGCATTCTTTTGGGGAAGAAAGCACCCTCTTGACATTTGGAATGTTAGGCAGAAAATATGTTTCAGGTTGCAATTTAGGTTTTTAAGAAAAACTGAAGACTGACCTGACTGTTTACTTTCTCTATGGAATGTACCTGGCCGAGAGTTACAGCTTGGAAGGATTTAGATTATTATTACCCAGACTGCCAATTTTTAGCAGTGATGGGCTGGCTTTTAAAGCCAGGGCAATGAGATTCTGAGTGCTGTAATCAATGTAGCTCAGATGATTCTTCTTCTGACTGAGCCCAGTTCCTGTATCAGCATTGGAAAATTAGTCTACTGCAGGAGAACGGAGCTGGCCTGTAAGAGATGCAATGCATCTTTAAAAGATTTTGGAAACCCATAAATACATTGCTTGTCTTGCAGGAGATTGGTCCCAGCTATAATGACAGAAATGAGCTTACTGTGACATCTGGGTTCCAGTCATGGTTAAGTTGCTGGCATTTGGCAGTTCTGACTCAGTTTACTTCACCAGAATAATGAATGTATTGTGACGTTGGCTCTTTTAAAATGAGTCCTTTAAAAAACATCAAGTAGCATAATTTTGAATGCATTGACCAAAATTGCAATGCACTAAGATTTTTGGATTTCCAACCTGTTTTGCCCCACTGGCTCTGAAACACATGTATATACAAAGGAAGGGGGTGTGTTAACTGACAAGGAATTATGTCCTGTGTGTTCATTTGTTACCTTTTTTTTTTTTTTAATTGTAAACTTCATCTACTTTTTGATGTCTGCCATTGGAACGATCACTCCAGGAGTCCTGTTTGAGTTATCAGATCCTCACCATGCTGCCTGCCCATTCCTGAGCTGCTGCTTCACTGACAACAGTTTTGGCAGAGTCAGAGAATTGCTTTTTTTTATTTTTTTAAAAAAAAAAAAAAAAAAAGAAAGTTCATTGTCTTTTTTTTGACTGTGTTACAGCGGCGAGTGGAGCAGCCGCTGTATGGGGTAGACGGCAGCACAGCAAAGGAACCGCAGGAGGAACACTCTGCTCTGCCAACGCTGATGTCGGTGATGCTGGCGAAGCAGCGGCTAGAGAATGAGCAGCTGGCACAGAGGGGAGGTGGCCTCTGTTTTACTTTTGTCTCGGTGAGCAGCTCTGAAAAGATTCGAATCCCAAGGGAGGATGTTTCTAGTTAAGGGATGGGGAATTTGAAGCTTTTCTGCTCAAAGACAGTGGTTCAAGTGCAGCCTGGTTTATTGATGACCAAGTCTACCATCTTCTGGTAAGTTCATCTTCCGTGTGGAGAGTTCTAGGTCCCAGGCTTTGCTTGTTTAATAAAATGACGTGAGTTTTAAGTTAACGACTCAAAATCTTACATAGATCAAAATAATAGCATCTGAGAGGCTAATCTGATAGACACAAAAAAGCAAAAGAACGAAGTATAGTCTTGCTGTGAGAAGTGTTTGTTTTGGCCTCGCTTAATCTCAGCTGACATTAATTACATTAGGCTTTTTAAAAGCTTTGTCTTTTAGCAGGTTGGGCCAGACTTCTTGAAAGAAACTGACTCTCTTGTTTTAATGAACTAAATCTCTACAGTACAGCGTTCTTAAACCTTAACATGAAAGTGTGGTACCCAGGCCGGGCTGCACCTCCCATGTGAAGATGAGCGTATCTGCGTGGGCGCTAGCGATCGTGCCGAGGAGCGTATAACAATACACTGACTTTCTTTTGCAGGCCCAGCAAGGCAGCCCATCTTCTACCGGATCAGGGAACACTGAGCATTCCTGCACTTCCCAAAAACAGATTTCCATCCAGCACAAACAGTCACAGGTATAGCTCGCTAGATGATAACATCTCTTGGATGTGAGATTGCAGCTTGTCTTGCACACCAGAGGATGCCACTTGCAGTAGACATAACGTTTCCAGTGAAAAGAGGCAGTAGTCCTAACTCAGGCTGTAACTACTGATTGAAGTGAATCACTCTGAACCTTGTTTCTTACCCTTTAAGGGATGCTTTCAGTTGCTGCTACTGAAGTTTGCCTAATCTGTTACTGAGGCTTTTCTGGGTTGATACCATGGGTAGTTCTCCAGCTGTGTGTGAATGTGCTCAGGAGAGGAACACCTCAGCTCTGTTTCCGTTCTTTTGTATCCTGAATGTTCTTCCTCCCTTTATAAGTGAAGATGTGAAGGAAACCCAAGCAATAGTTGTGAATGGCTCTATTCAAGCGCTGGGTCGTGGGTGCCTCTACGCTGCTTATAGTACAAACACCCACAGTTTAGCTGGAAGTTGTTTGGCCTCTGCAGAGTACACCCATGGCATAGTTGGTCCTGTCAAGGTGGAACGTGATGTGTTCCTGACAGTGCTTCTCAGTGACTTCACTGGCATGGAGGCAAGAAGAGGATTAGCTCCTTTGACTGTGCTGATGTCTTTTTGGTGCCTTTTAAATCGTTAAGATTCTCCTTGTGGCTTTATGGCAAGATTTACTTTTTAGCTGTGTCATCTTCCTCTGTTGCTTAGAAGGATGTTCAGCTTTATCTGCAATGCACCTTGCTTATTTCTTCTCCAAGCCTGCTTTTAATCTTCTTTTGATTTTCATCTCTGATTTCTCTGTGACTGACCCTTCCCTTGAGTGATTTTTAAACAATCCGTTTTGTGTCAATCATTTTCTCACATCAGTTTGAGTCAGAGATGATTCTATTGCTGGGGGAAGTTCATTCTCCTTTTCCCCAGCAGAGTGGTACAAGCTCTTTGTGCGTGAAGAACCTCTGGGGATACTTATTAGCTCTGAGCTCTGTTGTGTCACTAGAGTCACATCTGTTGTCTGCACTATTTAAAATACTGGTCTGTGACAATCTCTCTTTCTTGCTAGTGCATGGAGAATTCTTGTGTGAGAATGTTGCCATAACTTGAGAACCTGCCAGAGATAACTTTCAGATTTCAATCTTTGCTGTCCTGACACTGCTGCTTAAGAGTGGTCCCTCCTGGAGTGAGCAAGAGGGTTTTATTCTCCCCTGTGCTTAGCATGCCCACAGGGTCCATCTTCCTTGAAAAGAGTGACATATGTTATATGAGGGTGCTTTCTCCCAGTGCTCAGCTCCATGGTATTCTCCAGGGGTCTACATGTAGCATACGCTTAAGGCAAAGAATCTGTGAAGATGCTTGACTGTGTGATGAGGTTATGTATATACTGTTGGTTTTCCCTTCCAAACCTGTTTGGAGTTGATAGGGTTTTAAAAAAATAAATAAATAAATTTCAGTGATTTCCAGTTTGAATCACTTGCAGCAATGCCAAAAGCGGGTCAGTGTGAGCGTGATTTAGTGTTTTCAATCAGAGCCAGGGCCCTCTGAGCGCTCTGAGGCGAGGTCAGTTGTGATGAAGTCAGATGTAAGAGCATGGATCCTGAAAGATGACTTCATCTGACACGGTGCAAGCATGGCTGTGCCTTTGGGCAAAATGATTTAACAGTCACGTACTGAAGAAACTTTCTGCTGCGTTGATGCAGCCCACGTTTTCACCAGGCAACCTTCTCCTTGCCTTCAGTGACAAAAGCTTTGGTTGTAGCCTCCTGCGGGTTGTCAGGAAGCATAAACCAAGCTAAAGCAGAAGTGAGACGACCTGCCCAGGCCTCCTCTTTGTCTTTTGGGATTTAGGATCATCTTATTTGATGTGCAATGCTGGCACATGTTCTTTTTGATCTTTCCCATGCTGGGCCTATATAGAACAGAAACAGTCCACCAAGTTTAGCTCTTACTTCATGGTGTTAGCTTCTAGGCAAGCCTGAAATTTGGAGAACAGTTATATGACAGCTCTGCAGGTAAGTCTTTGCTAAATCTTCTCAGAACCAGGGTAGCTGCTTGCTAGCCATAAATGTGAAATCTGTGTATGCTGTCATGGAGCGAGATGTCCTTGTGTGTGTTGACTTGGGTATTTCAGACGTTGTGCTCATGTACATACTGACTTCTTTCCCCTTTTTTTCCCCATTACCCATTAATGAGAGTGCTGAGTTTGAAATATTTCTACTGCTATAAAGAATATAGCATTTGTCTTCTGTTCCTGGGTATAACTCTCACTTCGTTGGTGAAAGTATTTGAGATGTGCTGCACCCCATAACACTTTCCAAATAGGTTTCGCTCAGGAACTCTAAAGTGTCTGTCCCTAGTGGGCACTAATACGTCAGTTTGTCAGAACCAAAGGCTTGTGCCTAATATTCCTGCTGTCAATGTTACAATATTTTAAAATAAAGACCTGTGTCTTCTGTCAGGACCACCTTTGAACCCACAGGTATTGTCTTTTGTCTGTGCAGGTGGTTGTCTGTGCCCACGAAAGATCTCATAAATTTGATATTCCAGCTGAGGGTTGGGATTTGGTGGGTTTTTGCTTAAGCCTTTTTTCTGTATGAGCTGCATTGCACTGCAGGAAGTGACAGTGAATGTCAGAGACCACCAAGGAGTGGGCAGAATTCAATTATAAAAACAAAATTTGCAGTACACAGAGGATGTTGTAGCCTCTTACGTGTTACCAGTTCGTGTTCTCCAGAGCAGCTTTGTGCTGACTGAACCTCCTGTGCTGGAGGAGCCCACTGTGCGATAAAGAAATGAAGAATGAAGAAAGTTCTTCCCCTGATGCAGGGGATCAGTTTCTTCTTCTTAGACCTAACAGTTCAGATCAGAGGGGGTTACGCTGTGATGTTACATACTGACCATCTGAAATATCAACTGTTTTTCTTAAATATGGTTTATGGTGATTTTTCCCCTACAGTCTGACCTCACAATGGAAAAAATATCTGCACTAGAAAACAGTAAAAACTCTGACTTGGAGAAGAAGGAGGGGAGGATAGATGACTTACTAAGAGTAAGTATTTAAAGTGGGACAATTCTTTTAAAAGCTGCTATTTAATGATACCTAGAAGGCCTGTGTAGCTAGGCTGCAGAGCAGGATTTTGAATAGCATTTGTAGAACCAACACTCACAAAGTAAAACAAATCTGGCCATCCCTTACTTGCCAGATAACTGCCTGGCTTGTAGATAACTCCTTTTGGACCTGCTTGTACCCACCAGCAGTGTAGCAGCAATTACAGTGGCTGCACAGTACAGAGCTGCTGTAGCTCAGGTGTTTGTGTCCTCAGCACTGATGTTGGCCTTTCTTTGATCTGTTGCACAGTTGTGTTTTTGCTAACTAACCTGTTTCGCTGCAGAATTATTCCTCTCTCCTAAGTATTCAGGAGCTGAATGCTTTTTGTTAAGCAGCATGTTCAGTAGCCTCTCAGCAGACTGGGAAGTTGTGTTCTGAAATGCTCATTCATGAGAGTCAGTGACATGTACAGAGATGAGGAGAACATCTTCTGTTCAAAAGAATAAAGCTTCTCTTAACCCATTAGTATTCTTCAGTAAAAGATAAATACCTTTAAATCAAGGATCTTGTCTTAATGGAGGAGTTCTGACTGATTTGGCTTTCATCAGCTGGAGAGGCATCTCTTGTGAAGTGTTGAAAAGGATTAGAAAACACATTAGAGGGAAAGTTCTGTGTTTGTGTGTGTCTGGTCTCAGCACTTAAAAAAGCTCAGACAAGCTCGTAGAGACATACACCTCTGGGTTTGTAGAAAACAATCCATGAAGCAGGAAATAATTTATTTTTACAATTCGATGTTTAATCACAAGCCAGACTATTGGTTGGAAGAAGGATGGTTAAATTTATCTTTTTATTGACAAAAATGATGGCACATAAAATCCTGCTGCACACTGCGGTGGTGTTAAAAGCAGCATCTGTTACTGGGAGCAGTATATAGCAGGGCTAATGGATAGTAACTTGAAGGAGAATTTAATTGAAAGTGCAAAGGGAGTTACCCCATCCTTTTCCTCTGCCAGTATTGTGGCTAAAGAGGGAGGATAGTCCAGGATGACTAAGCTGTTTTGAGATTGGTAGCTGTGGCAAGGTCTTAAGTGTTTAAAAAAATTTAAAAAATTCCTTGTGCTTGTGTTAGTCTCTTTGTACCTTCATCCCTTATATGTAAACCAGGGTGATAGCACTTCCCTGTTCTACAGGGGTGTTAGGATTTGAGAGGTTAAAAATTGAAGAGCTTGGCTTGCATGTTTTGCTAAGAAGAACCTGGTCTTTTTTCCTTAGCCTGCTGGTTTGCTTTCTTTAATCTGACACCTGGAGGTAGCTGGAGAAATTTCTTCCTAGGTGATGCTTAGCTTGGCTCTGAGTGATTTAAAGTCAAAAGTGTTTTTTTTTTTTTCTCTTTTCACTTTTAGGCCAACTGCGATTTGAGACGGCAGATAGATGAACAGCAAAAGATGCTGGAGAAGTACAAGGAGCGGTTGAATAGATGTGTAACAATGAGCAAGAAGCTGCTTATAGAAAAGGTGAGCAGGGGACTTTCCACATCTTTGCAGTCACAGTTCATGTCCTTGAAAACTTCTGAGTGAAAACCTGCTCCTATTGCTATAGTGATAAAAGGAATTCTGCCTTGAATTATTTCTCTGCAAATAGGAACGTGAAGTTAAGACTGAAATGGTTCAGAATGTCTCGGTTTGGTTACTTTTCACGATCTCAAAGAGTGGTCTCCCTTGCTTAAGTTGAAATAGTCTGAGCTCTAAATGCAGCAGGCATTCCTTGATTGGGAAACTCATACTCCTGAAAAGCAACATTGTCTGACTCTGGCAATGCGAGAGCAGTGTCCCATTGTGCAGTGAAGCTGCCAGATCTGCTCTGTGACATGGGCAAGTGATTTAGACCTTTCCTTCTTTCAAAAGGCAAAGTTAGAGATCGTTGCTTTGTGTAACATTCAAAACAACACATTAAAGACACTGGGGAAGGTGCCAGGCTGCTGTTTACCAGCGTCCAGCTTGCTTCGGTGTTGAAAGATTTCCAGATTTCCTGATGGCTAAACAATGGGGGGGTTTGATTGCGCTTTCACCTGTTGGCCAATTACAGCTATTGTTTGTGGGCACTGGATGGGCAAAACTACCAGGGTGCTGGCCAGTACGTGCCGTCTGTTTGAGTTGATTTTGTCACAGAGCTGATTGTTCTTGGCTGAATGGGACTCCCCTTTCTGGGAGGATTTGTAACTCCAGGCTAGGTGTTATGGAGAACTGGCATTCAGATCCGTGGTGTATGGCTCTGGCGAGGAGCTTTGCTGGTCCATCTTTAATCCAAACCGACTGAAACTTTGCTGCTCTCATCTCACGCCTCGGAAATTTCCTCTCACTTACCGGAAACGCTGTCTGACAGACACCACCCCCATGATTTAGGCGTGTTGGTGACCTAATTGAGATTGTGTCACTTGTAGGAGGTGCGAGTCTAGGACTGAGCTGACTCCTCACTGTATCTTAGTCTTAACAGTGATTCAAGGTGCATATTCTTCCTTCATCTCCTGTTTGAGTGAATAAGGGCCTGATCAGAGCCGTGTCTGGAGTCTCACTGAGCTACTGATACAAAGGGATAGTTTTAATCCTAGTGCTAGACTGATTTCAGCTGATGATAGAGTGGGTGTGAGCTGCCCAAGCAGGAATGGGGAAGGAAAGGTGAGGCTGAAATGTCAGAAAGGAGGAGGTCAAACAAATGCCTGTCAGACTAGTATGAAGCACCAGCAATTATTTGATCAATGACTTTCAGCTGGGTTTCAGATAAGCAGTACTGAAACAATGGAAAGTGGTAAGAATTGGTAGTGGTTAATAACACAGCACAACTCTTAGCTGCTAATTTATGGCTTGTATTTTAACGTGAGTTTTATTTTGTTTTCAGTCAAAACAGGAGAAGATGGCATGCAGAGATAAGAGCATGCAGGATCGATTGAGGCTAGGTCACTTCACTACGGTGCGGCACGGGGCGTCCTTCACCGAGCAGTGGACAGATGGCTACGCCTTCCAGAACCTCATCAAGTGAGGACACAGAGCTGTCTTTACCTTCGGAGGCAAAGACAGAAAAACTAAGCAGTTATCTGTGATGTCTTGCATGTCAAAATATGAGAGTGGTGTGACCGATGCGTGAAAGGATCAGATAGAAACTCAGCTACCGACAGTGGGAAATGGTTTTGCATTGTAGTGAGAAATATGTTTCCATTTAAACCCCAGAGCCTTGAAGCTGGAATCAAATGGTTTGAGTTGGGTTGGGAAGCAGCAGGCTGCGCTGTCAGGGGTTCTCAGCACACCTACCTGGCTGTGCAGTGCTTGGGGTGCAGGGATGGACCAGATTCTCACAGGTATCTTGAGTCAATCAACTTGATTTGCATACTTGCATATATTAGTTAAGAAAGGCTAATTAGCTCCTCTTTCTTTTTTAAAGTAGAAAGTAGAGAAGCTTAAAAGAGAAAATCCATACTATTTAACTTTTTTTGCCTCCTGGAAACAGTGATCAAAGGGGCTGCAGAAACCTGGAAATGAAGATCAGAGACCCTTTTATGCAGGATGTTAATGAAAATATCCAGTGAATTCCCACCTGGCCTAGACCTTTAAGTAGGACTTGGCAAATTAATTGCATTAGAGAGCGCTATGTGTGATCCTTTCAAATCATATCGCTTCTCTGTAGTCTGATAGGGAGGTGCAGCTCTTGCTTGGCGCAGATTAAGGACTTTGTATTTCCTCCTTAGTTTGTGCTGTAAGACATGGAAGAAATACTTCTGGAATATTTACCTGCAGTCTCAGTCTCTTTTCAAAAGTGAATTAAGTATGTAAATGCTCAAGTCATTCAGACTTGAAATTTCAAGAGTGCTTTTATCACTGTAAAATGTTTTAAGATGTCTTTTTATCTTGGAGGAGAGACTGTTTTCTTAGTGAAATTGGGAATGGTGTTAGTTATATTTCAGAGAACTAAGGATAGTTTAACTGTACCCTTGAAATGTAAGGAATACTTTCTCAGACAGTGCCAGATTTCAGGAACAGAGCCTTCTAGGAAAAAGCGTGTGGAAAGTTAGTGACTTACCATGGATCCCTGGGTTTTCTATGAGGTTAGCAGCTCCTTGGTTTTGGATATCCTCTGCATGAATAAAACCTTTCACTTACTGAAAGGTTTCTGTGGGCCAGGAAAAGAATCCCCTTTTATGTAAAAAATACCTTTCAGAAATCTGAGTCATAATGTTTGGCACATCCCCCTTTTCTGTACAAAAATATTTTGTTACTAATCTTACAAGTACAACTGATTTGAAATTCATTGCTCCAATCTGTTAAGAACAGACGCTGAAGACAACCGAGTACAGATCATTAGTTCATCCTTCATGGGTTTTCTACTCTCTTCTTTCCAGGCAACAGGAAAGGATAAATTCCCAGCGGGAAGAAATAGAAAGACAACGAAAGATGTTAGCGAAACGGAAGCCACCTGCGATGGGACAGACCCCTCCAGCAAGCAATGAGCAGAAGCAGCGCAAGAACAAGACCAACGGAGCAGAAAATGAAACGTAGGTTCCATGGCCTTCTGGGTGCATTGCAGAGCTGCGTGCTTTGATTGGAGCACAGAATAGCTACTGGGAAATGGAACCTTGCCCTTGCCTCCAGGCTTCGCTCCACACACAAATGAATATTGTGGAATTAGCCTGGCATTCGGCAACATCTGGCTGCAGTTCTAAATAGTTTTCATTGGAGTAAAACAAGGATCATTGCTGAGTCCAGGCTTTGTATGAGCTTAACTTTTTTTGAACGCAGTAACTTTTTCAGTGTTCCTGTTGCATCGAGTTTGAAAAAGGGGTGTCTTTTTCTTCAGTGTTGCAACTTCAGAATTGATTTTGGTATCGTGTGATATGTGGTGGGTTTTTTTAAGGAAAAAAAAAATCGTATGCATTTAGAAGCATTTATTTCCGTGGGCTTCCTGGTGAGGCTTTTCAAACAGTTAACTTTGTATACTGAAGAAAAAGTGCTCTCTATAAGGACGGTGTATTGAGGATTGACCTGTATCTCCAGAGCACTACCTTGCAGGGAAATGGAAAGGTAGTCTTTCTTCTTACAGATTTTTTTTTTCCCTACCTCTTTTGAAGTTACTGAGACTCTGAGAGTCTCAGTATTCTTAAAGTGTATCTCACAAGAAATTTAGAACGTTATTTTTTTTGGAAGTTTCTGTGAGTTGGGTCAGAGACTCCCCTACCTTCTACCATTTTCCTTTACAATCTTCATTTTATTGCTGTTGGCTAAAACCATAACTCTCAATGACACTTTTCTTTTTGCACCACTAAATCTCTTGGGCATGACTTGACCTCAGAGTTCCTGGAGCCCTTTGAATTCTTGGTCTTGATCTTTAAAAGTGCGTGTGAAGCAAAAGCTCCCGCTGCCGTTTGCAGTCACTGCAGAGGTGGCACGTGACTGGGTGAATTTGGGGTGCTCTCAGCAGCCAGGACGGTGCCCCCAAATCCTGGAATGGTTAGAGTTGGAAGGGACCTTAAAGATCATTGAGTTCCAACCCCCCTGCCCTGGGCAGGGACATCTCCCACCAGACCAGGTTGCTCAAAGACCCATCCAGCCTGGCCTTGAACACTTCCAGGGATGGGGCATCCACAGCTTCCCTGGGCAACCTGTTCCAGTGTCTCACCACCCTCACAGCAAACAATTTCTTTCTGGTATCTAATCTAAATCTCCCCTCTTCCAATTTAAAACCATTGCCCCTTGTCCTGTCACTGCTTTTCCTGGCAAAGAGTCCCTCTCCAGCTCTCCTGTAGCTCCCTTCAGATATTGATTGGCTGTTATAAGGTCTCCCTGAAGCCTTCTCCTCTCCAGGCTGAACAACCCCAGCTCTCTCAGCCTGTCTTCATAGCAGAGGTGCTCCATCCCTCTGATCATCCTCGTGGCCCTCTGCTGGACCCGTTCCAACAGGTCCATGTCCTTCCTGTGTTGAGGACTCCAAAGCTGGACACAGTACCCCAGGTGGGGTCTCACGAGCTCAGAGTAGAGGGGTAGAATCACCTCCCAAGACCTGCTGACCACACTTCTCTTGATGCAGCCCAGGATGGGGTTGGCTCTCTGGGCTGCCAGTGCGCACTGCTGGCTCATGTCGAGCTTCTCATCCACCAACATCCCCAAGTTCTTCTCCTCAGGGCTGCTTTCCAGCCATTCTCCACCCACCAAATAGAGTGCTGGTGTGGGGAGTTGGAGGGCAATGTGTCCTTTCTACAAACAGGTAGCTTGAATGGAGACATTTACGCCTTGTTCTGGCCAAAAGAGCTTAGAAAGAACTAAATGAAGTTTTAAAGCCGTCCGTTTGCTTTGCAGCTTGAGTTTGGAGAAGTAAATTGGACGTCTGTGCGTGGGTATTTGGAAGTGTTGCTGTTCATTGCAGTCACTTTCCAGGTCTAAGGGATAGGATGATGCTTTCCACATCTGTGCAGGGCTCTTTTTCCCCAGCAGACAGGTGCAGCCGTAGCATGGCTTATTCTGCAGACATAGCTGCACAGGTCGTGATGTGACTGGAAATCATGATAATAATGCCTGTGACACCCAGTGAGCTTCTCTCCGTGTTGTGAGCCTGCCTTGGCATAATCTAGCTTTACTGGAGTTTGCTAGTCAGCATTGTTGGGCTACCAGGTCTTTTTCTCTGAGTTTCTTGCTGGTTTATCATTCCTCACTAATGTGTTTCAGGGTTTTATCTTTGTGGTTTAGAAGACCTCCTTGTGGCGTTCATGATAAAAACTGCTTGCCAGTGTATGGATGTGGTTCACTTGGAGTCTTTCAGCTTATGAAAATGTTGTTTTTGCAAGTCAGCTGAAGCAACTGTACCGACTATTTCCTTAATCATTAGTTATCCTGTAAATGGATTTGTTGGACCAATGTGCATTAGGTACAAAATTCTCTTAATTTTGGTGAAAGATTTTTTTCACATGGAACTCTTACAGAGGCGTCTTTTAGGCAAGTTGAATATAAATGTTTCTGAAAGTTGAATGAGAGGTGGAGAGCCAAATTCCTTCATATGATGTTAGATTCCTCTTTGGTTCATGGTTGTTTCTGTATCTTAAAAAGGAGAAGGTGGTCCCATGATGCAAATTTAAATATGCGCTCTCCTGAAACTACTTTCTAGCCTGTGAATGAGAAAAAGATTTTCATTCAGGAAGATTAATCTGCTGGGGCTTCTTGAGGTTTGTTAGGGCAGCTTGGGCAACCTTAGAGCCTTCAGCTTCACTAGGAGTAGTGTGTTTCAGGCCTGTTTCTGTGAAACAGGGCAGTGTTTGTCTTAGAGCCCCCTTGATTTTTGTGATGCTTGCTGCTAACAGGCAGCTATTTTGAGCAAAGTTAGCCTGGTGGTACTCATTATATGTCTTGCTTAATGAGTGGGCTGTTGGTGTTTAGCCCTGTATTTCATTTGTACACGAGAATATGTGGAAAGCTTGTTGCTGGTTTATTCAATTGTCTTTTTATTCCTTGAACAGCAACATCAACCAAAGAGCTAAACTTTTGGGATGGTCTTTGTAGATTAGCAGAATCTGATTAGCTGTCCCTGGGGGAGGTAGGGGTGTGTGAATTAACATGCTTTTGTATGAAGTGAGATAACATGTAAACATTTACGGTATCAGCTGTGTTTTTTATGTATCTTTGATTTGTAATAAGCAGTTCCTTACGGTCGAGATTCTTTCAAAGGGAACTTGGCTTGTGAGTTTTGCATTAAATTTATCGGCTAACAACTGCTTTAGCACTTATTTCCATTCTGTGGACCCTCTGCATTACCAACAGAGGAGAGAAACTGGGGCATTTTGAGATGAGCACTTAATCGGCGGAGCACTGCCTCCTCTGAGTTTACTGTGCAGTGAGCCAGTGTCCCACGGCCCTGTGTAGACGTAGGACCCGGTCCCCTCTTCAAACTAGTTGTGGTATTGGTGCTGTGGAGACCTCATACACTAACCTTTGTCCTAAGGACTAGGCAGAGCATAACCCCTGCAACAGGAATCCTCTTGGGATACGCTTTGAACTCAATTTAGGTTCAAAAAAGATATTTATATGCTGTCACATGCATATCTTGTTTACACAGTAAACCAATTTAGTTGATATGGGCTTCATAACTTCATGTTCATGTGATGCCTTTACCAAACTCCTTGTTGGTGGTAGTGAGAAAATGAGTATAATGATTCCTTTTTCTAACCTTAAAGATCTCAGCACATCATTACCTTTCACTAGTGATGGGATCTATCATTATTTTAGTGTAAGGCTCTGCTTTGCCTCTGTCCTACACAACAGGCTTTGGCTATAGAAGACATTGAAAATATTGTGAAACATTTTTTGACCAGCCACCTAGGATGGAAACTTGGCACATCACTCGCCATCAATAAAGTGGGGACTATTCCTCTTATCCCATTGCTCCTCCTCACTACACGAGTCAAAAAGATGGTAAGGTGATTCCAGGGTTTCCCTGGAAGCCACTTTGCAGAGCCTGAAACAGGAAAAAGTTCTGAATCCCAGGTCAGGGCTCTGTTTGCAGTGGCTCTGTGGCCAGGTGTACTGCTGGTCCCAGAGAGAATAGCTGGGTTGAATTATCCAGCTTTTAATACAAAGAAAACTTTGAAAACAAGTCAGTAAAGCAAACTTTAAATGGAAAAATAAGATGAGGAATACTTCAGTGCTTCAGTGTTCCATATTTAGATTATGGTTTGGCTTTCTTTGTTAAAAGTGTGTCGCTAGGCTTAATAGGTGTTATTAGGGACTTGGATTTGAAATGAATATGTGCTTTATCAATGTTTAAGCTTTTGGTCTCCTTTAGATTGATTATTTAAAAAAAAAAAAAAAAAAGAATTTAAAATAGTAGATTGCAGACTTTACCTAAAAAATGTCGTGGCAGCTGTTGACATACCCCGTGTAGATGTCACTTCCAGTGGAGATGTGTGTTTTGCAGACTGTTCCCTTTATCACATGCGTTGAAACCTAATTCATTGGATCTGTCTCTTCTATGCAGGTTAACGTTAGCAGAATACCACGAACAGGAAGAAATCTTCAAACTCCGACTAGGTCATCTTAAAAAGGTAAGAACTAACTGCAGAAAAGGCTTTTAGGTAGGTTTTTGATTCAGTGTTCTCCATAGGGGTCACTACTGTTTGATAATTGAGAGGGTTTTGTTGCTTGAAAGAGATGGCCAGGTTTTTATAATATTTTTTCCAAGGCAGTGGTATTCAGCAAAGATGTTCTTTGCTTCAATAAATAGATTTCTGTATCCTTACAGTTAACGATTTCATGCAGGGAGTTCCACTGTTTTGATCCATCTTATTCTGTCACTATGATCTCCTTAGTGCTAGGCTCTGCATGTGTCTAATATGGGGGAACACAAAGGAATGGAAAATTAGGGAAGAAAGTTATGAGAACACAGCAAAACCTGCAACCATCATTGGCTTCCTCATTTCTTTGTGATATTGGTAACAGTCGAGTAAAATACCTTGGGCTTTTGGAAGCTAGTACTGTTTAGGTTGTTGCAATGCACATTTTTCAAATACATTGGTTTCGGTAAGAACCGTACCTGCAGGTGAGGTTATAATTAGATAAGCTGTTGGTTACCTTTAAATCGATTGCAATAACCTATAAATAAGTTTTTTGCAACACTTCAACAGATAAAGTACTGAAAAAACCCAGAGTTTTCTTTCCTGTGTGAAACAGAGGAAGGGTGTAAATGCATTGCTGGAGTCCCCATTCTTTTCTCAGGTGGTGCCTGAGCTCTGTGCTTAGTTTTTCCTGTAACCTTGACACACCAGTTGAATGCAAGGCCTCATTAATGCTACCGTGCTCCTCGTTATTTTCAGTGGCCAGGGAAAGTTAATGCACACGTGGAATCTGCTGGCGCTCTGCCCGTTGTGTTTTATTGACCTGGGAGCAAGGAGAAATGGATAGGGGCAGGAGCAGACTAAAGGCACGCTCGCTCTGCAGCTTCCGCATTGCTAGGGTGGATTAACTGCTGGGCCATCTCTGCTGGCCTGGAGTGTGCCACCCTGCAACAGAGGAATCCGTGTGGAAATGGACCTTAATGGAAAATGAAGTAATGTTCCGGGATCGTGCCATTGTCTGAAGCTGTGCTTATCCTTCTCCACTTTTGGAAACTGGCTCATTCTTTGTGCCTAAAAATAGAACAAGTTGAGAAAGGAAGGAACAGAGTCACAAGACAAATGGGTAACTGTGTCCCTTGAGTCATATATACCAAATAATACCGCTCAAGGCACATGTTTTAATTGATGTTTGGAACCCTGTCCGCAGTGATGTGAATTCTAGCGTCGTGTTTGAGGGCACTAGAACTTCAACTCTACATCAAAACTTGGACATGGCACTAAGTTACTCTCTGATCTGTTCTACCTCTTACCGCCGATGGGACCACGTGTTGTCCTTTCACCTTCTCCATCCTCTCCAGGTGCTGCCCCATCCCATGTGCCATCATGACATCCCTGTTCCTTCCTTCTGAGGGCTGTCCCTTTTCTCTTGTCCCAGCAGAGGCTGAGTTCTGACAAAAACTCCAAGATTCATAGCACTTAATCAGGGAGGGAACAGGACCAGAGCTACAATGCTGCTTAATTACGTACAGAAAATGTTAAAAGCAAGAAGATGTAACGATGAGTCTGCTCCGGTGTGGATGTAAACAAAACTTCCCAGTCTGTTTTCATTCCTGTCTCCTTCCACCTGACTCTTAGTTGACTGGGACCATCTCTCCGATCTCCCAAATGAGTTATTTACCAATATGTTCTTCACAAGTGGAATTACATGTGAGTTTCTGTAAATCGGGCGGAAATGCCAACTGTACCACCTTACACAGGGTTGTGTTCTCCTTTTGTTTCTCCCTTGTGCAGGAAGAAGCAGAGATCCAGGCGGAGTTGGAGCGGTTAGAGAGGGTTAGAAATCTACATATCAGGGAATTGAAAAGGATACACAATGAAGATAATTCACAGTAAGTACATTGAATTCAGGGACAAGAACGTATAACAATCTTTAATTTATTCCCTTCATAATGGGAAACACTTAATCTTTTCTAAATTGGCATGGTGATATAATTTGAAGTTCATGTAAGGCACAAAGGCTTCCAAGTGCATCAAGGTACCATTTTATAGTCTTTTCTCAGTGCAAAATGATCGAATAGTATCAAATCTGTGAGTCATTAACACAGTTTTAATAATTTTCTGTCTTAATATAAAAACGTTGTTTCTAAGCTGTGTAGTAGCTGTAATTTACGGTGCGGTAAATTGCAGTATTTCTGTCCGTGTTCTTAAACTGTGTCTTTCTTGATAGATTTAAAGACCATCCAACGCTAAATGATAGATATTTGTTGCTACATCTTCTGGGTAGAGGCGGCTTCAGTGAAGTATATAAGGTAAATTCTGAAGTGGCAATCTGTGCCACTGATTGTGTGTACTGTAATCTGTAATCTGCAATGAAATAACGCAGTAAGCAGAATTTTAACACTTGTTTTCTCAGCGGTATGTGTGGTTGTGGAGGAAGAAGGGAGGACAAAGCAAGTGTTGCATCTGGCTTGCGTTAGACAGCAGGCTTGAGATTTTTAGGTTCTGCCCTCATCCTCAGAAGTCAGGCTCCCTGTTAATGTGTGTTTGGAGAAAATGTTGCACCAAGTCTGCAAGTTTTGTCAGGACAGAGAAGCAAACCATTTGTCTCTTCGAGTGCTACACACAAGGACCTTAAGAGGCGAAGTTTTATTGAGTATGGCATAGGAGGTCTGAACATCACTGTAAATAAGAGAAAATAGCTCCAAGAAGTAGAGCAAAGGCTGCATTTCCTGGGGGTAGAAGGGTTTTGTTTTTTTTTTCTCTTGTGCCTTCATTTTACACTCTGAAGTAGCAAACTGGAGGGGTGTGTAGTCTTGGGGCTTCCTTGGAACTGAGGACTACTTGTGTCAGTGCTCCTGCACAGCCAAGACCTGTGATACTTTGGTGCTTGCTATTTGGCTATTATGTTTAGAGCCTTTCCAGTTCTAAATATTCCCCATGTTTACTCAGTAGGTTTTGATTCATGTTGAATTTGGCTAGAATGAAAAGAACTATGCCAATGCAAATATTGGAAACTTCATGGTGATTTATTATTTTGATGCAGTACAACAATAGATACCAGGGGGACAAGACCCCTCAGGTAGTGAAAAAAGAGCATGAGCTGCATTTTTAAGTACCTTGAATTGCTCTTTGGAGGCTTTGCTGACTAAGTAGAAAGCCTTGGCTCCACAGAGGAAAGCAAGAGGGTATGAACACTTCATACCTGACTGCGCTTAAGAGTTTTAGCTGTGTTATTAAAACAAAGAAATGCTTAGCCCTAGTTCTCCAGGGTCTTGGCCATTCTATTAAGTATTAGGGAGTTAAATACACAACTTCGGAGGTGGACACAGTTTATCCATGTCTGCTTACAATAAGATTTTGCCCCATCCTATAAATTATTAGTTGTTGCTGCTCTCAGACAAGGGAAAAGATTTCTGTGTTTCTCCAAGAATACAATTCCAGTGGTCCATTCTTTAAAGAGTGCCTAAATAGCAAGAAGCTGGAGGGGGAAAAAAACACAGCATAAGATTTACACAGTTCTGCCATTGAATTCTCCAGCTTCTAAATAAGCTGAAACATTATGCTCCAAGATGGAGAGCTGAGCTACCAGCGTGAAACAAAGTATTGAAAATCCTCTCTATGTTCTGGGTTTATTTAACTGAGTGTAGAAAATGAGTTAGGTGGCTTGAGGGAATAATGGCAGGGTCTTTCCCAGAGTGATTAACTGTCTATATTTTGGTAATTTGGCCTTTCTGATCCCATTGTAGCTCTGGTGGTAAAATGTCAGAATAAATGCGGCATTAGTTAGATCCCATGGGGAAGGTCAGATCAAAGCACAGAATATTCAATTGTTTTCAGAGTTGCTTGGTTTCATTAGTGAAACTAATTACATCAAAATGTGGGTTTGCTCTTCACTCAGTATGTCGTAATGCTGATTTCCTGGGTGGGGATATTGGTTTGTTAGAGCTTGTCTGCTTTTGCAGTATTAACTTGAAGTTGTGATTCCTACTGATTTTCAGCTCTTCTCTCTGCAGGCATTTGATTTAACAGAACAGAGATACGTAGCTGTGAAAATACACCAGTTAAATAAAAACTGGAGAGATGAGAAGAAAGAAAACTATCACAAGTAAGTAAGGCCATAAAGCACAGCCGTGTGTCTCCTGCATTTGGTTTTCTAGTGTCTCTGAACAGGCTGCCATTTTTTCCTGTGTTTTGCCACATTTCAAAAGCCACACTCTGTCCCAGTAGCTACTTGCAGAAGTTATGGTCAGATTAGAAATGTTTTAAACGTGCACACAGAGTTTTGTGTAAGTATTGCAGCACAAGGTTTTAAAGCACCAGTAGCTAGATCTCTGTGAAGAAAGCATTGAAGTGGCTTCTCTTCTCTGAAATGTCAAAGCTCTGCTCTTGTGGGAAGCAGTTGTTCATGCCCATCTCCCAGGTACAGCCTGCACTGTGCTCCCTGAGAGCCTTCACCTTCCCTTTGCTTCCTAGAATACTTAATCCTTTCACGGATGATGAGGACTATATATACATCATGGCATAGAAGGGACATACAGGAAACCTTAGGTGTTGGTAACACTCACTCCCTAATGCCATGGCTTAGATAAGCTCTGCAGAATGGCAGCCAGGCTTTCTCGACAGAGCTTCAAAGATAAAGTTGTGATCTTAATTCCCTAACAAGTTATTAGACAAACTAAGCTAAATTTGAAGCCTGGAAGCTGAGCTCTTGAGTATCTTGGAATTTTTCTAGAACTTGCTGATTTTTGCATTCAGCTATCTTGGATCCCTTAGCGATTTATTATGAGGTTATTCTATTTTGGCAAGCAGTACCATTAATCAAGGTCAGTTATTTTGTAGTATTGCCAGCGTTGGAGATGCACTCAGATCCTGTGGTTCTCAAGAACTGTTCTGTGCAATTCCGTGTTTGCTTGCCTTTTCCTAAGCTGCCTAAATAATGTGCACGGGTTTGATGGAAGTTGGACCGCTGCGTGGTATGTCTGGGTTTGCTATCTGCAGAACTTAGAATTAAGTCACTTTGTATGACTAATGCTCAAACTTGCCTATTTTCAGACATGCGTGTAGAGAGTACAGAATTCACAAAGAACTGGATCATCCTCGAATAGTTAAGCTATATGACTACTTTTCGCTGGATACTGACTCGTAAGTTATGTTGTGGTGTCCTTTGACTTGGTTTGGCCCATTCACTACAGAAGAAGTATCTGGTCCCTTAAACCTTCCCAGGAGAGTCCAGAGAATCACACAATTGTCTAGGTTGGAAGGGACCTTTGAGATCATCTAAGTCCAACCGTCAACCTAACTCTGATAAAACCCATCACTAAACCATGTCTCTAAGCACTATGGCAACCCAGCTTTTAAATACCTTTAGGGATGGTGCCTCAACCACTGCCCTGGGCAGCCCATTCCAAGGCTTAATAACCCTTTCAGTGTCAAAATTTTTCCTAATATCCAATTTGACCCTCCCCTGGAGCAACTTGAGGCCATTTCCCCTTGTCCCATTGCCTGTTCCTTGGGAGAAGAGACCGACCCCCCCGGCTACACCCTCCTTTCAGGGAGTTGGAGAGAGCGAGAAGGTCTCCCCTCAGCCTCCTTTTCTCCAGGCTGAGCACTCCCAGCTCCCTCAGCCACTCCTCATCAGACTTATTCTCCAGACCCCTCTCCAACTCCGTTGCCCTTCTCTGGACCTGCTCCAGCCCCTCAATGTCTTTTTTTGTGGTGAGGGGCCCAAAACTGGACACAGCCCTCGAGGTGGGGCCTCACCATGTAACGTGTTACAGTCTGTAACATGTCCACACCAGTGTCTCAGACTGTACTGCAGAGATACCTGAGGCAGTTTCAGCCTAACACTGGTTTTGTAGAGACTCTAGCTCACAAACCAGTATGCTGTATTATTTCAGATGTGGTGGTTTTTTCTGGTAAATCCTACTCTTTGTTGGCCTGGGCAAATGCCCCAGCTGATCCAGCTTTCTGCTTCTGGATCTAGCACTTAATGAGGGATCTCTGACCTTTGTACCATTGAGGACTCTGCTCCTGGTGGCTTATTTTTAGGAAGGGATTAATAGGCTGGAAGACTCTTAATTTAATATATTGACCAAATAGTTGAGTCTTACAGATAAACAATAACAAAGTGTTCTGGTTTCTGTCAAGTGCCTTAATTACAACAACTACTGTTTTGCCTTCAGGTTTTGTACAGTGTTAGAATACTGTGAGGGGAATGATCTGGACTTCTACCTGAAACAGCACAAGTTAATGTCGGAGAAAGAGGCGCGATCCATTATCATGCAGATTGTGAACGCTTTAAAATACTTAAATGAAATCAAACCTCCCATCATACACTATGACCTTAAACCAGGTATGCTGTGCTGCTACTGACGTGACTAAAGGTAATGGGTTATAAGTAACGTGGGGAAGTTTTCTTTGGTCAGACAGCAAAAAGGAGACAGGGCTGTCTGGCAAAACTAACTTGTAAAAAGGAAAAATACTAAAATGCATAGAAAATGCTGTGAAAAGGGCATTGTCTCCCAGAATTGCAACATAAAACGAGGAAATAACATTCTAGAAAAAGTAGGCTCCTTGTTCAGAGTGAGCCCTTGAACCACCAAGTGTCTGTGTTTGGTTTCTTAATGTTCTGCTTATATTCTGCTTTTGAGAGCTTCTGTTATTGCTTCATAAAGTGTTCCCATAATTACTAGTGTGTTTCGTGTTCCCGTTCTTCTGGCTTGTTCTTTCTGTAATCATCTGCCTGAAAATTTGGTGGCAGAAGCGAACTTGGAGGCGCTTGGTTTTTCATACCGTGTGGCAGCTCGTAAAGCTGGGGACGTACAGCCGAGCTGTGTGCTCAGCTCTGCCTTTGAATTCAGTAAGGTCCTCTCCAAATGTTGTTGTGGATTTCCCTTTATTATTAGACAGTCACGAAGGGGAAAATGGAGGTGCTCTCTTTTGGGGTGCTGCGTACTGGCTGCACAGCTCTTTTCCTAGTCCAGTAAAACGCAGCCATCTCTTTGGGCAGTTTTCCCTGGCTTGTCTCCCTGTGCTGGTGGCACTTCATAAGCATTGTGTAACTGGTATGTGATGTGGTTTATTGCATCAGCAGAAGGAATCTGTACGGGAGGGGGTGCTGTTGCACTAGTTCTAGTGACCCTGTTTCTTCCCCCGGCTGCTGACTCTTCTGGTGTTGTCTGGGTGTGCTGCAGAGCTCTGCCTAAAACTGTGATTCATCAGCTGCCATCACACACCATTCTGCTGTTTCATTGTAGGCTTTGAGAAAAACAGTGATGATCCGACTTCTTGATGCTTGATGGATTTGTAAAAGCCTCTTGCCTGCCTAAGCAGCAATTGTCTTTTTTGAGCTTAGAAAGCCACTGGGGAGCTCTGCCAGGAAGGAGAGAGTTTCTGGCTGCTGAGAGGCCAGGGCAAGTCAGGACTTCTGGGCAGAATGAGTCATAACTGTGTGTGTGTATTTCTCTCCTTAGTCCTCCTTTTTGACCTGCCTTTCCAACAGGACCTTTGGGAGGGGTCAAAACAGCAGGGGCGTCAAGCTCATTTGGCTAATAGGGCTCAGAATCTGGAGGCTCCAAGTAATGTGGGGTCAGTGGGTCATTCAAGGATGAGCAGATCAGTTCTAGCACTGGGTGGGACCTGACTTTTCTCTGGAGCTCAGGGTACTGACTGTTAAAACATCTACCCCAGGCTGCTGCAGCTCACTCTGTAGGTTCCTTGTCCTCCCCTGCAGAGTGCCAGAGTTCAATGCAATTTTATTCTTGCTTTTTTTCCTGCTAGATGTGTATCCTAAGGGGCTGTTTTCTTCCTCTGTCTAGGTAACATTCTTCTAGTCAATGGTACTGCATGTGGAGAGATAAAAATCACAGATTTTGGACTTTCCAAAATCATGGATGATGACAGCTACAACTCTGTTGATGGCATGGAACTGACATCGCAGGGGGCTGGTACTTACTGGTAAGCCTCGCCTCGGGCACTTGCAACTTACAGATCAAGAACAGTTTATAAACAGCCTTGGAGCTATGTCAGCTCTGTGTGTGCTGCCACAGCTTGAGATGCTGGAGGTTTGAGACCCTGGAAACTGCTCCTGTTGTCACACAGGTCCCTTTGAGGCTGGCAGCTTTTTACTTTTCAGCGGGTTAGTGTTTAGATATTTGAAAACCATTTCTTATCCAAAGGGCCTGGTGAAAAAACTGCATATGCTGCTGAGATAGCAAGCTCTGGAGCGGAGCTGGGCTGCTGTGTCACAGTCTGTAATGGTACTAACAGTTTAAGCACGGAGGAGGAGGGGTACCATTCCTATTTGGAAATTCAGGTACATCAGGGAGATGAGAAGGTGAAAATCCATAGTTAGCTCTTACAAAAGATGCAAATCCCACAGTGCTATCTGTAGCCAGAGCTTCACTTTCAAGTGAAAGATGTCATGTCTGTATCATGTCTCATGTCACGAGAAAGATGTTTTCAGCAATACTTGATCCTCAGTGCCAAGTGTTGTCACAGCATCACCCATGGCTGAGAGCAAGATGTGCAGGAAGTGCCACTGAATGTGATTCTTAGACATTACCCAAGCTGCAGACTGTCACTAAGGGCAACAGAGGTACAGGGATGTTTGTCAAGGCACTCAGTATCGTACAGGTTTGTTCCCTTCCTAAAAATGGAACTAGCTGTAGTTTGAGGGAGGCTGAGCGTCTCTGACTGGGACGTGGCATCTGGGGTTGTATTTCTAGAAATATGTATTTTGGCTCTGTGGTTCTATTGTGGAATTGTTGGCCAAGCCCTTTTAACAACAAATACCAGTCCTGAAGATAAAAGAAAATGGGATTGGTTTATGTGCTCTGGTGAAAAGAAATTCACTGTGCTGACTTGCTCAGACCATGAGCCTCTAGAGAGTCCATGGGATCCCTGTTCCCAGAAGGGGAGTGCATTGACAATCTTGGCCCAAGGATGCACAGAAATGAAATAGGGTCCCTCGAGTCCCAAGCCAATATCTGATCACAGAACAGCTCGTTTCCTTCCTTTCAAAATAAAATGATTGAAACTATTTGGAGATGCTGTTCATAACCTGCTCTCACTTCCTTCTAATCAGGTATTTGCCACCAGAATGTTTTGTGGTTGGGAAAGAACCTCCAAAGATTTCAAATAAAGTTGATGTCTGGTCAGTGGGAGTCATCTTCTACCAGTGTCTCTACGGCAGAAAGGTAAGAAGGTGTTTTAACTCCTTTCAAAGTGGTAATTCCCAAACCTTTGGGGAGGCAGAGCTGGCTTCTGCTTCCTTCTCCTCCCCAGGCTCAGAAGGTGCTTCTGCCTTGTCTCCTTGCCATCAGTTCCAAGGCAGAGTCCGTGCTAATGAAGTGAGGAGAGCTCATTAGGTGGTGTTTTGCTCTACGTGGCGCTTCCTTCAAAAGCAACGTTCTGCAGAACATATCTTTCCACTGGGCAGTTTCCCACTGAGGCCATTAAGGGCAGGACAAGTGTATTGTTCAGAGCCAGACACTGAGGTTCCTGGTCTGGCACTGTTTTGTGATGCTTTAGACACACTCAGTCTTCGTTGAGCTGATACTGCTTGACAGCTGCGAGTGTTTTAGGGGAGAAAAAAAAAAAGAAGTACGTATAAGACCCACTCTAGAAGTTTTTAGGAAGGCTTTTGGAAGGGAGAGGTCTGGATCAGGAAGAGGCAGTGTGTCATGAGAAAAGGTAATTTGTTTTTATGACAACAGAAGAAGTAGGTTGGAGCAGGAAGAGGATTCCACCGACTCTTGTTTTCACGAGTCCTTGGTAACCAAGTGTTGTGAAAGCCTGGGCTGACAAACACGCCGTGTTGCTCGGTGGTGTCACTCTGAGAAACGGTGGAACCAGCCCAGCAAAGAGCCAAGTGGGTGAATCTCCTGTCAGCTTAGATGAACATGCTGACATGAACATGTCAGCTTAGATGAACATGTTGCACATGCTGAACCTGACCCACGAGGTCTGAAAGGAGGTGGACATCCCTCCTGTGAGCTGGAGACACCCCAGACGTGTTTCCATTTGGTCCCTTTTCTTCAGCTGAAGCGCAGGAGCAGCGTGTCCTGCTCATGTGGGTGGATTCTGCAGCACCTTCACAGCGTTCGTGGCTTCTTGCCTGGAAAAATGCTGATGTCAAGTGATGATAAACAGTAGCGTTGCGGGTTTTTTAAGGCCTGTCATCAACCTTTAACAACTGTCTTCTGGTTTTTTCGCTAGCCCTTCGGTCACAACCAGTCACAGCAAGATATTCTGCAGGAGAACACAATTCTGAAAGCTACCGAGGTGCAGTTCCCTCCAAAGCCAGTAGTCACGCCAGAAGCAAAGGTAAATCCTTCTCGCAGTGAGTTTGATGGCACTGTGTGTGTCAGGCAGCGATTGGCACTGGCGGTTCCTTCCTCTTGGTTTCTTTAAAACCAGCAAGAAGCAGGTTTTTGCACTGGTGCAGTTGTCAGGCACAGCGTGTGCCTCCGCCTGGGCTTTCTCCTGAGCAAAGCTGAACTCCTGGTGGAGGGACCGGGCTGTCTCTGGGGTCACTGGGGAAGGAATTTCACCCCTGGGCTTGTCAGATCGGCCTTGCTCCATCTGTCAGAGAAAGCTTCCCGTTTCTGTCCGGCTGCTAATTCTTGTTTTGCCTTTGGGGTGTCCGCAGGCATTTATCAGACGCTGTTTGGCCTACCGAAAGGAGGATCGGATAGATGTCCAGCAGCTGGCCTGTGACCCCTACTTGCTGCCTCACATCCGCAAATCTGTATCCACAAGCAGCCCAGCTGGAGCTGCCATTGCATCAACCTCCGGAACATCCAATAACAGCTCTTCAAACTGAGACAGAGTACTAGGCCAAAAACTGCTTGAGAAACCGGCAAAAAGACTTTCAGAAACAGCTTTGGAATAGAGGAATCTGCAAGGGTCTCAAGAAACCTGTACCAGGTGCTTTTTTTCTCTTGCTTTTTTCCATCCATAGAGCATGACAACATCAACTCTCATCAAGAAAACCTTCGGCATCTAGGCCAAGCCATGTGGATAGGAGATGGCTTGAGGTTTATCCAGTTAATGACCACAAAGGGTGGCTGCTCTGAGCAAGGAGGGGAAACTCAAGAAAATACAGACAAAAAAAAAAAAAAGACATGGTTCCATGTACTGTGAACTTCTGAACATGCAGCCTTGGGGAATCCAGGACGCCGTGTGTGCTTCATATGAAGAATGTGGACTTTGGAAAAAGACTGGGCTAGTCCAGTGTTGATATTTAAACATTGTTCTTTTTCTTTTAATAAAGTTTAGGTAACATCTCCTGAAAAGCTCGAAGCACCAAGGTTCAGCTGGGGATGGTATATGACTCTTTGCCCTTTGGAGGGGAAAAAAGTTGATCCTGCCTGTTCATGGCACTAGAGTTAGTGTTTTACCCCTAATTAATTTCAGTTTTTTAAAAATAACAATTTTTTGGAAGAAAACAGTTTTCTGGTCTCAAAGTGAAACCCATATTAGCAGGTTCATGGCAGTGTTCATTCTGTGGATGGTGCAGCTTTCTGCTCCCTTGGGGTGGCCTCTTAGGAATAATTCACCTTCTCAGGAGGGCGGTGAAGCCCACGGGAAAGGGGCCTGCGTAGATCTCCTGTGATCGGAGTGGGTCACAGCTCAGGCTGCCACGAGGTTTTCAGCCGCTGCTCCGCAGCGCTCTCAACGGTTGCACCTTTTTAATTTATTTGAAGTGCTGTTCTTTTTTTGAAAACACACCCCGACCTGTTCACGACGTGCTCCCTGCGCTCGTGATCTCCGTTGACTGTTGAAAAGGCAGGCAGCGAACGGGAAAGAATGGGAGCAGGGCTCAGCTGATCACAGGTGCGGTCTGTGCTCCCGCGGTACCGTATGTATCTTGTTCAGGTTATAAAAATCTGAAGCTGAAGATTTGTCTGCTCTTCTCAGTTAGGTGACCTGGCAGCAAAGCTTCATCTCTCCCTTAACACTTTTCTTTTAAAACTTACTGACTTTCCTAACTCGCTGCCGCCGCTGCGGCTGATTTCAAATGAGAGGGAATGAGATAATGTTCTTGAAGGGAGCAAACACTCTTTAATTGTTGGGTTTGTCTCCCTTCTGTAATCTGCAGGGGTCTTACGCCTTCAGCTGGAGTCTGCCTGCTGTGAAACGCAAGCCTCTTGTCCCCACTCTGCCCCCTTTTCCCCCCGCGTTGAAGGAAAACCGAAAACACACGCGAAAAGCACAGCACTTGAACATGTGGCAGCCAGGTTGGAGTGCTCCTAACATGTGGCAGGAGTTCAGAGCCAGAAATATTTAAAGATGCAGTGTTGGAGAGCGAGGTTTGCCTCGGGAGGGAGCAGAGCGGTGCGTGACCGCCGGTCAGGGGGTTGTTTAAAAAACAAATTCCCCTGTGCACACCTTCGAAGCCGGTACCCAGACACTGCGGTGTCTCTGGGCGGCACCTCCGGGGCTGTCCCCGCAGTGCCCGGGCTGCTGGGGACACTCTGCACCTGAATGGTGATCTCATGGCAAGTGATGTTCTCTGTCATGCACTTTCAGAGAGAACTACTGCTTGTCTGCCTTACTGTAAGCCATCCTCTGCAAATATTATGCTTAAACCCAATCAGGAACTTTTGATCCGCTGAAAGATGGAAGAGTCTGTTGAACTTAAGCAACAGACCTGGGAAGCAGAGAACTCTGCCGCTTTCATTTTTTTATTACTGTTTTTGTAGTGACTCTTGGGCTTTTAATTGGATGTATTCACTTGCAGCTGCATTAAGGTGGTCTCTAAACTGTAGTGTTTTAAACAAAGAAAAGAAATACTGCATCTTTAAATCCTCAGCCATAATTTCTTAGCCTTTTCCATCCCTGCTGCTCTATTCCAGAAGTTAACTGTTTCGCAAGCAGCGCTTCGACGTGTCTATTCAGCCTCTGTCAGGCGAAATCAGGGTTGATGCTTCATCCCATTTGCTGAAACTGATGATTCGGTGTCTGTCCGCATCGGGGAGAATTCTAAAAGGGTTTTTTCTATCTCGGTCCCGTTGTTTCTTGGACATACAGTGTGTGCTATCTCTGTGGGTGTGATTAGTTTTGTGTCAGATGCATTTATTCCTGCTGTGCGACACCCATCCAGGGGCCTGGGGACAGCCCTGGCCTTTCCCCGGGGCTGATGGCAGCAAAGAGCCCTGCTAGAATTCTGGCTGCGACGCTTCCTTGTTAATATGGGTTTCACTTCCAATAACAGACCCTATTGCCACACTGTTCATTTACTTAAAGAAAAGTGTATGAAGAATTTGTAACTTAAACCAGGCCAGACTGTTTTGGCTCTACCCAACAGATGAGACATGGATATTAAAATAAGTTTTAAGAAACTGATTTGCCTGGCTCTCACTGTTTTGCTCTTTGTAGCGTTGGCACGAGCTCTCTTGCAGTGGCTGCGTGGAGGTGACACGGGACAAGATGAGGAAGGATGGAGGACAATTGCATTCGACAGCTCAGAGCACTGAGATCTCCATCTGAGGTGGGAATCGCTGAAAATTAACTTGTATTATTTAATTACTGGCATTGCTCTTGTTCTGGAAGAGAGTCACATCCAAGGTGGGTTTGTCCCTCGCTGTCAGAGTAGCAGCTGCCTTAAGAAGCTTTGTATGTTTGGGACACAGAAAACACCTTTTTTGTCTGTTGATGAAAATTGGTGTTGAGCTCCCGTGCCCTGGCTGGCCGTGCCGAGCCGGTGGCCGCTCCCCAGCCTCCGGGGCTCCGGTCTCAGTCACCCAGAATAACCACGTTGGGCAGCGATGAGAAACTCGGCTCATTAATTTATGGCTGAGTCTTGTCAGCTTTAAAAACATACAATAGAAAACGAAAGAGGACCTTGGCAGCTGAAGACGTGGAGTCTGCTTATATCTGGACTAATAACCAGGGACTGCCGGTTAGCATGCCCAGCTCCTCCTCAGGCATCTCCCACCCTCTGCGCGGGGCATCCCCACCACAAAAGGGGCTGGTACCTGCCCTCTGGAGCCTGGTTCCTCCCCGAGAAGAGTTTCTGGGGATCAGGGTTTCTCTGCAAACCTGACGTCACCCTCACTGCGCTTTAACTTCAAGTCAGCTTTCGGCTGAGGGCGAGTGAAACCGAACACCGAGAGCAGCTCGGCTCCCTCCCCGCTGCTGCAACTCATTATTTTTTGGCCCCCTGTGCCAGTTTTGATGATGCGACGCAGATTTGGGCAGGGGGAGGCGG
>JAHREE010000405.1:153984-193445 GCA_033628505.1 Tringa tobata | reverse complement strand
CCACAGTGTGGGAAGTGCTCAGATACGCTTGGGAGCCTTACAGTGTGAGCAGTGAGCAGCTGCTGGGCCGTACTTGGCTCTGCCAAAGACACGATGGCTGTTTTGACTGCAAGCTCTAGCAAGGAGCGTGCACAGAAAGGGTGAGGAGCCTTCTCTTCACCTCTCAGATGTGACACGGCAGTGTTTGCGAAGGTGACAATTCAGCGTTAAATGTTTAGAGAAAAGAAAACGCTCAGTGGTTGTAGCGTATCATAGAATCACAGCATGCTTTGAGTTGGAAGGGACCATAAAGCCCATCCAGTGCCACCCCCTGCCCTGGGCAGGGACACCTCCCACCACACCAGGTTGCTCCAAGCCCCCTCCAACCTGGCCTTCAACCCCTCCAGGGATGGGGCAGCCACAGCTTCTCTGGGCAACCTGGGCCAGGCTCTCACCACCCTCACACCAAACAAGTTCTTCCCCACATCTCAGCTCATTCTCCTCTCTTTCAGTGTCAAACCCTTCCCCCTTGTCCTGGCAGTGAGTGGACTCCTCAGAATGCACACGACAGGCATGGACTGACCAGTGGACGCTGCCTTTTTGAAGCACATCGCAGTTGGCAGCTGTTTTCATTTCCACCCATGGTAAAAACCACTACTCTGAAAAGAACCAGTTTGTGCAAAACGAGTAACCGCAAGATCTTTGTTTCCTCATTCCCACAGCCCAGGCCTAAGTCTGACTCAGAAGTTATTAATCTTTGCTGGATAAGAAGGAATGCAGTGTTCTGTGAATACGCTGTCTGCTTAGTAAGTGCTTTTTTCAGGGATAATGACAAATATGCTAAGTACTCTTCACTCGGGATGGTTATTGGCTGCATTATATATAGTTCATGTTTAATAATTCCTAATTCCTGCTGTGTAGCTTGTAAGGACCAACTTGGAGGCGAGCGAGCCCAGCCACGCGTGCGGATCCGGTTTCCAGTGATGGACAATAACCAGCACAGTGTTAGCGACCAGCGTAGGGGATATCAAGTGCCTTAAAACTTGCAAAATTATACCCTCTCATCACGCACATTAAAAAAGCAATTATAATTTATTAAGTAATATATATCAAGTTTATGTGAAATGGAGACGTGAGGAAATGTGTTAACCAGACAAGAATTCAGAAGGTTCATGTACCAATTGGAGCGTAGGTTAAAAGAATTTATACACTGAATTCGTACTGATCAATTCAATATTTTTTCCTGAGATACAAATACTTCAGACTTCTTGCTGTGCAGTCCAGTGAAGCCTTCAGGCTCCTTCCTATCTTTGCTTCCAAACAGCAGCAGTATTTTCTAGTTGTTTTGCATGGATTCAGCTCGGTGTCTTTGTACGTCAGCATTCAAGTCAAGATCTGAGTAACTGCTTTTCTTCTGCCTTCGTTCTCCCCTCTAAAAAAAAAGGAAGGAGCCTCTTTTTTTCAGGCCGTGCTGGTTGTTTAAGAGAAGGTTAAATACAAGAGCTTCACCAAAGGTTCACCCCGCTCACGCTGAAGGCAATGCACTCGGTGGTTTGTTGTCATGTGCATTCAATCAACAGCTGGAGAAGCGCGCCCTGGCCCTTTTGGCTGTAAGCTCTGCACGGCGTCACGTCACTTTAGAAGCTCAAGCCCTAATCAGAAGAAACCTCAGAAGCAAAGAATGTCAGTATTATATGGGACTCAAAACCCACAGGCATCTCCGTAGCTTGTGATTTTAAAGGTTAAAGGAGGTCAGTTAAAAAAGCAACCTACTAGCCAACTGTTTCCAATTAGGTGAGGCAGTTGGAGGACATAATCAATAGAAATGCCATGTTGACTTCACTACTAGTTACCTTGACCTATGGTCTTTTAAAGTAATTAGCAGTCAGTGTTTGGACTTTCAAAGACATCAGCAGGACCACAAAAAGGACTGCGTGACATAAACACACTTGTTTTGGCTTTAATTAAAGTAGGAGAAAAGTAAGGGTATAAAAAAACAATGAAAAGGGCACTTGATATAAAGGCTTCTTGGTGGAATTGCGACGTCAGGAGAGTTTTATCTGTTTTTCTCAGAGCCAGGATCTGTAAATGAAGAAAGAAGAGTGCTTTAGAGTTCTTTCCTTCATCAACAAGGAAAATACTAATTGAACATAACAAGATGAAATGTCATTGCTTTCTTTTAAGCTTGGAAGTAGAGAACAATCACTGAATAATTATTTTGATTGCCAATTATCTGCACTACTAGCCTGCTGGTGTGCTCTGAAGCACCTGTGCAATCCTTTCTGAACTCAGTTTTGCTGCCCATCTGAGGATACAGCAGCTTCCTCAGCATTCAGAAGATATTTATTAATTGACATAGCCTCTAGATTTATACAGTTTTAATTACTGTGGGAAAGTACAGGAAGGCAGCAAGTAGGGTCTGCTCATTGCATGCAAACATCTTTTAAACACTGTGGAAATCACTCAAGTGCCCAGTGCCTCAGCATCTTTTTTCCTAAACATGGGAATGTTGAAATTCTTACAGTTGGTAAGTTTTAATACATGGAAAACCTTCTGAAGTCACTGATTGCAAATCCTGCAAAAACTGCAAAGTCCTGCTTTCTTAGGTTACCTTGGTTATTGTTTAAAATACAGCTAGAAAATACAGTTTCCTTTTGGATGGGTTCATCAAATCTATAGCATTTGAATTGTTATTTAACTCTCAAATATTAGATAAGAAGTAAATTTAGTGTGCTCAATAAGATAACTAGCAGGTGTATTTCTGAACTGCTGGCACATCTGCCATAAGGGGGATAATGTATCACGTAGAAAGCGTGCAGGGAGGTCTCTTTAGAAATGACACTATCATTAATTAATGCAAACGTCTGACTCAAAGCATGATTTTATATTCTAAAGAGCATGTTGGCATAAGGAAGTAAACTGCTATTTCTCCGTGCTTGAGACTATCCAGCTCTGAGCACTGGCTCTGGTGGCCATCCAAGGTGATCCGCCACTAGTGGAGAAGGCAAATCCTGCCCTGGATGAGGAATTTCTCGCTGCTGGAGCTCCCAGGCCGGAGAGAGCCTGGGAAAACCTCAGCTGTAATGAGTCCAGCAGTTACTAGGTGTCACTGTCGCCCCGGCTGACAGAGCCCTCTTCTGGCAAAAGCCCAGGGAAGTGGAAGCAAGTCCAAGAAAGAAACAAAACTCGCTCCAGCTGAAAGAGGTTTGCTATGAGAATATTAGCTGTGTTGTAAACAGAAGATCTGAAGTCTTCCTCCAGAGTGAAACAACTCATTTGGCATTTAGCATTGTTCCCAGGCATCACAAGCCTTTTAAAGCCTGTTTATATGTGGTCTTTTTCTTGTAACTAGCATGTTGGAATTCAGTGAAACTTTTCTTCAGCAGCAGCAGCAGGATTTCATACCTCATCATCAGCTCCTCGGTAAACGGATCTGCAAGACAACAGATACCTGTCATTCGCTGGTAAAATGTCTATTTAAAATATGCATTCTCATTTTTCTGTTCACTAATCCTGGACAATGAATTGTAATAGGACCTAGAAGGTGAAGGAAAAGTAGCTGGTTGGGCCAAAGAAGGCAATTTCACATCTCTGGAGAATATTAACATGCTAAGGTTAATAAATGTTTGACGAGAGAAAGTTTCCTTACCCTTTTATTTCCATTTTATTTCTGCCTTTGAGGGAAATACCAGTCCTTCCTATTGGCTGAGGGACAAGAGTCCCTGCTCTGTAATGCAACTCAGCAAGCACTTACATCAGAAACGGGGAGTCAACCTCATTTTAGCCAATAACCACTGTCTACACAACTTATCTAAATATGAAGTTTACTTTGTTTAAATACCCATTACAGAATCAGCGTTGAGACAAAGAAAAATATCTTTGTAATGGAAAACCGGATAAAATATCTCTGTAATGGATAGTTTAACTTCGAGGTCAAAGTCAAGGTTGTGGTTAGAAAGTTTGGAGGCAGTAGTTTTACAAGTACGAGGCAAAGCACGAATGTAATCTGAGTGACTCTCAGAGGCGGGAATTGAATGATCCCTAATTTACCAGCTGAGAGCAAGGCAGCATCAATAAGCAAATAAGTTCAAATAAGTATCTTAACTACCTTTTAAACTGTTCATTTCTTCTCATTATTTCATTTAAAACCCCCATTGTTCACAGAAGATATTCCAGGGTAGATATCACCATGAACTTAGATGTACTGTAGGACTGAAGAAGACGTTATTTATCGTGATTAATGGCCACAGTCAGGAAAAAGCTGCCAGGAGATTCGGAGTTTGAAAGGGTGGGAAAAGGGGGCACAGACCAAAACTTCTTGTTGAAGAACAAAGGCTGGTTTCAGAGTGCTGAAGACATATTTTTTTAATTTCTTTAAAGAGGTACTAGCACCTCTTTAAAATTCCTCTCTGGACTGTTTCACTAAGGTAAGAAAAATTAAAATTGGGGATTTTTTTTTTTTTTTAAGTGGTTTAGCAGGACTCCCAACTTCCTTCTAATATCCCTCTAAGCTCAGCAAGGGCGGCCACCTAAAATCCAATGGCTTAATATGGTTCTAGATCTTGAATCCTGAAACACCAGGAAGAAACGCAGGAAACTTTCTCAGAGGACGAGGCTTCACTTGCTGTTTGTTCAGACACTGAACCTCGTGTGGAAAATCGCTTCGGGCTCCTCGATATTTGATGTAGACACATTCTTTGACATCGCAGGGACCGGCTGCCTGAGTAAGCACTAACCCGCAGAACCCCAGCCTATTTTGCAAGTAAAAGCAAAGCATTTTCTTACAGTTTGTGATTACATCTTAAAAACTAAGCCAGTTCATTGCCCTGTTTTACATATGTCCGTGTCTGGCTGTTGGCATTTCACTTTTAAAACTGGATGGGTATGTAGAATTTCCTGATCAGCTCAAAGGAAAGAAAACACAGTGACTTTGTTGAAGCAAAACTAGATGAAAACAAAAGCCTTATTAAATGAATGAAGTCTTTAACAAGATGCCAGCCTTCTTTTTAGATGTTCCAGAAAAAGCTCATAAATGCTGGTAAAGGCAATTTAACATCTTATTGAATCAAATAATCAGGGGGAGTGCTAGCACACCAAATGCGTAACAAATCGAGTTTTACTGCAATAGACTTTTAAAGAATTGAAGGACTAAAGCCCAACAGCTAGAGCTTGTACACTGTGGGGTTTTTCTCTTTCCTTTTCATTGCTCATTGTTTTTGTGGGGAACTTCAATTAAACGTCTTTACTGTACACTTGATATCATGTAAATTTTCCTAATTTCTGAAACTTGCATTTCCTGAATATTTTCCTCCCCTTTTTTGATGTTTAATGTGTCTCTTTTATATCTAAGTCCCTCTTGCCAATTCATGAGATCTTGCATATTTAATGAGAACAATTAAACAAGAATTTTGTAAAAATGAGGTTTGAGATCCAAAGCTTACTTTCATTTTCCTCTGCTTTAGGCTCTCTTGAGCCTAGGAGAAAGGCAACCAAGATTAATAAAGCTTTCCCATTTTAACACTGATTAGACATACAATTTAATATAGCTAGAAAAAGCAAAAAGAATGCTTTTTTAAAAAAATAAAAGCATGAAAATGCTTAACAACAGGACAAGGGAGGAAATTACTTTAATACTTACGATACAGTAAAGCTTTGGATTACTCTCAATATTGAAATGACTTGTAAACAGACATGACTGGTTTGCTATTAATTTTACTAATTTATATTTTACTACATTTTTAAAAGACTTGTTTCATTTAAGTAGCTAGTCCTAAAACAAGAAATCTAAGGTTGTGGCTTACTTTTTATGGTTTCTGATCTTTTTGTTAAGTTGTTGCCTTCTAAAATAAAATTTATACATGGGGGAGAAACTACCAGACCCTCAGAGATTTATATGGATTTAATCATGATTTTGTGATTTGTCAGATTTTTAGGAGTACGAGTGAAGTCAAACCTAGGAGTAATGCGTTCTTCTGAGATACACATGGGAGAGAGTTTGGCATCTGGACTTGGTATTTTTCATTTCCAAATCCAACCCAAATTGACTTCGAAAGAGGAGAGAGGCAAGAAGGGGGCATCTGGCTGATGCAACTTGTGTGGTCGTTTCAGCTGAAGGTCGTTTGCCTCTTCATCCCAGCTGGCACCTGGAGTATGGGAAAGCCTCTGTCATCCCTTTGGCCTTCAAGTGATGCTGAGGGGGTGGACAGGACTTTTTTCAAAGCCCAAAGGTCTCATATAGCCAGAGGCTCACGCGTTTCTCTTGCTGTTCCCCATCCAAACCATATTAGCGCGGACCCGCGTGGGAGGGAAGGTTAAACAATGCAAACAGCCCAACAGCAGAAGAGCATTGATGGTAAACGTCTGAAAAATAGGATCAAACATTCATTAATTGTCCATCACCGAGGCAGCACATCTACTTCTGTGCCACCTTCGGGGGGCTGCTCATTTATTCTCCCTTGCTATGATCTGTTTACATCAAGTGGGCTGGCTCAGCTATCAAGCAGCACACATGCTTCAAAAATGATCGTACATGATTCTGTATCAAAATATTTGAATGAATAACTAATGAATGATTGTGAAAAGCTTCGCCGAACTGCTCTCTGTTTTAATTCAGCATTCCCTCTGAAGTGTTTGTTTGAAAGCGGTTTCACTTTCATGTTTGCCTGTTGCTGATAGACTTCTTTATGAGAGTTTTTAACAAGGCCATCTGTAACCTCTGACTGCTGCAGCCTTCTATCATTTGACACTAAAGCTGTCACTTCAATTCCTGAAGGTTTTAGGAAAATGATGGCAAATAAAAATTTTCAGTATTTGGTACTATTTATCCCGCTTGCAGTAAATGTCCCACATCTGATGAGCTTGGCTTATATTACAGGAGAGGGAGTTAGACTAATTTAGAGGACATTTGACCATGTAATGCTGGGCCATTAACAGATAATTGAGGTTGCTCAGAAACCAGACTCATTCTAGCTGCAATCCTGTCCCGCTGCTCCAATCACGCCAGAGACCTGTCCACAAGAGCAGATTCCGGACCTAATTCTCTCAACTGTGTTATGATTTGGTGTCTGACATCTGAACTCAAATCTTCAGAAGTTGAAATTTTTGCCTATGTGTTTGCCAGGGATTTTAGGGGATGCCCTTTGATTGCACTTTTATAGTAACCAGCGGGAACCACTTGGAGTGTGGTCCCTCTGCTCCCCTTCGTGTCTGCAACACAGGTATTTATAGATTACCTGGTCAGGATTTTAAAAAGACAAGGATCTCTATGTGACCAGGTTAAGTCATCTTTCGCAAGGTAAGATGAACTATATCTAGAATAGAATAGAATATTCTGTATCTCAGACTTTTTCTCTACACAGACTATAACAAAATTGTGTCCAGCTGACTTTGTACTGGGGATATCTAGACTGAGCAGAGATTAACCCCCCCCTACTTTTGCCCGATTTTTGGAAATGCTGAATCCTTCACTGACTTCAGCTGGCACTGGGGCTGCATTCAGCTTTCTGAGTGGCAAAATGAAAGTTTACTTTAAATTATTTATTAAAATAGACAAAATGAGAGGTAGCTTGTGGAAATGCCAGGTCCTGATGCACCACAGAGAGGTGGTTTATGTGCTACATCTGAAAGTATTATTTTACTTTTTGTTTTCTCATCTGGACTGATGGTTTGTCAGGAGAAAACTGTGAGGTTGCTTGGTTCTTTGGGGTTTTTTTGTTCTGTCTTGTCTTGTTTTTAATGATGTTCAGCCATATCTAAGCCAGAAGTACCCACTAATTGTAAGGGTAAACATATCATAACAACAACAATCAAAGAAAAAGAATTATTCTTATCACTATGTCAGTATTATTTCAGACTGGACACTTCCAAATGGCAAGACTAGAAAGAAATCAAAAGAATCCAGCATCTCGTGGCCTGGGTTCTAATTAAAATCCCTCCCAACCTCCAGACAGTCAGGACTGAAAATCACTATTCCTGCAGTTTCAAGACGACTGATGAAAGACTTCAAACCACAAGCAGCCACTGGATCAGTTGCTGTGACCTTTTTTTTAGATCAGCTCAACTACAGTCATAATGCTCCAGCAAAAATATGTTCTATGAATTTAAAACCATCAAAACCCAGAGAGCTTTGCAAGGTACAGAACACGGTCCCGGTTTCACGTAGAGTTTGCCTGACAATTAACTGGAAACTTTCATCTGCAGCTTTGCAATTCGTAACAAGCCAAGACAAGGGAAAAATGTTTTAATTTGACATGTCCATAGTGCTGACCCACTGACTTGGTCACAAATGACAGCACCACAAATGTATTCTAACTCTTCCTGCCTGCACGCCTGAAATGAGTGGAATAATGAAGTATCTCTCAAGATGATGGAAACGGTATTTACCTAGAGCCAAGAAAACCTTTCGCATGGGTTGAGATGCTTTCCATAAGGAGCATTGGGGAAAAGGCCTCATCAAACCTCTCATTTTCACCCTTAGTTTAGTTAAGATTCCCTAATGCCTTGCTGCTAAAACTATTGAAAGGAGTTGGTGACTAGTTAACATCAATCAGAGAAGCTGGCAGGGATATGCCTGTACTCATTTAAATTAACACTATCAGAAAAGTCATTATAGTTCTCATTCCTCAGTCATTCCAGGTGCATTTTCCAGGCATATATTCCTATACAATCCCCAAAATTACTTGGGGTCTCTTCTAAATTTTTTTTTAATACTAAGACTGGTGAGCACAGGTGACTTTTGTTAAGCTGCCAAAACTACTGTGAAGGTCATTGAAATAATTGGAAGAGAACAAGGAAACACCTTGCATTAGGATGTCAAGGAGATGAGGATCAGGTGTGATTGCAGGTGACATCTGCAAGGAAGCTGCCCAACAGAAGCTTCCTGGCTGGTTTTTGAAAAGGAAGATCTGCTTGGAGACACTTTGCTGGTTGAAGAGCTTGATAACAAAAGAGGAGTAGTACACTACTGCAAGTCTCAGAAGAAAGCCGTGAGGATGGGACATAACTACAAGGTAACTGGAAATGCTGTTATTTTTCACTACTTTTCTGGTAATGAGGATGTAGCTCAGTCTTGTGAGTTCTGCAAATCTCTGCTTGTAAAGGTGATGAAACCCAAGACAGAGACCTGAATCTGTTAGTTTGTGCTGTATCTATATGTGAAAAACAAGTCTGTATTTTCCCTCTTGGTGATTACTTTGTGCTAAACTACAGAGAGGCTAGAACTGACTACAGCATAGGCACCGTCGCAGTAGAGAGAACCTGTCTAGTGGCTGGGACGGGCTGCAGAGGTATTTATCCTTGTGTTTAATTGACCTCTCCTTTATTATACAACTAAAAAGCAGGTGCCCTGTGGTGACGTGTTAAGGCTGTGGGTGAGAGGAGCACGGTGCAGCCTGGCCAGCTGGTGTGAAAGGCATAACCAAAATGAAGGCACTGCTGCTGTGGGGATGAGTGACACTTAGTTATGGATGCATATGTATATTCTTGTCATAACTTGGCATGTAGGATGTGATTTTGCATTCTGTGTCAGTCCTGTAATGGAATTGGAGCCTCAAGAAAGAGAATGGAGGGGGTGCCCATAATAACTTGCTTAATTTATTGCTGTTCCTGTCTGCACTGGGAGGCCTTCAGAAAGAAGGAAATTGCATATGAGCATTATTGGGCCAAAAAAGACTGTGAGTTAAGTTTCTGATTTACTGAATGCAGTTCTCTTATTAACTCTGGATTATTTTCACAATTAATGCTGTATGTGATAATAATCTTTCTTACTAGCAATGCTCCCAGCTGTTGGGTTATTGTGAGGATTCAGCATCCTCAGAAGGGAAGAAGGATGCTGAGGGAGTTCTCTTAGATTCTGAGTCTTGGCCTGCAAAAAGTTGCCAGTTTTACTGAGACATTATCCTGTTAAAAAGGAAAGAATGAAGGTTTTGAACACAGGTAACTAAAAGATCGACATTTAGTTTGGCCTTGGGTATGAAACAAAGCATGACATGTAACACTGTATGAATACAATACCTGTCTAGAATGGAACTTGGCAAGTCCTGGCAGAGAAATGGGTCTATTCCAGTGAATATTACCAAAGGTTGGTACAGCTCACCAGGAAGAGAGCAAATGTGAAGTACTGATTTGATGGGAACAATAGCAAATACCAAGTAGCAATTAAACAGGAAAAAAATGGTGCAATTAAAACTACAGATGTACTATCCAGAACTGGGGGTGGGGGTGTATGTGTGGTTTGGAAAGGAGGTGGCTGCTTTCTTTTTTAATCTTGATCAACTACAATGTAGATAATAATCAGTAATATTAAAAACAAGGAGCGAATTTTCTGCATTCCTAGATAGAAGGTCTCTAAGGAAAATCCTGGTGCTGTGGGGAACCAGGTGCGGAAATAAATGGTGTTAAGCTTTCCTAACCCAGATCATGAAACAAGGATGAACTGCTTTTACAAATGTCAGTTCTCAGTGAGATACAGCAAGAGTTCTTGACCACCTGTAGGTACTGAAGATTTCATGGCACTTGTAACTGTCATAAAATAAAATGCAGCATCCTGGCTATGTTCCACTGGGGGTAATTGATTTTTTGCCTCCCCGAATTTCCACTCTATGGTTCTAATTGAATACTTTTTTTTTTTAACAGTGAATCTAATCAACCCTCAGGACAAAACACTTATTTTGTCTCGCTCTTGACAAACAAGTGTTTTGTTTGCATTTTGCCTCTGTAATTAAAGTGCCAGCTGCCAATAATGAAACGAACTGTGGAAATTAATAATTATTTCCCCTGTAAATACACTGTACAATATTGCTGGCGTGGAAGAGTAGCCCTTATTCCAAGTCAGAGATGGCTGTGTTCCACTGATCAGAAACAAAAAATTATGTGTATATGTAAGTGCATTTGTGTTGGGGGGAGAAAGAATGGGAGGGGGTTTTGTACATGTGCATTTAGAGAATGCATATGCTGAGTGTAAATCCAACCTTGATAAAACCTACCTTAAGGCTACTAATAGTGCTCCTGAGAAGCACCATCATCTATTTAAAAATTATAAGTAGGAAGAGGCAGCACCAGCCAGCCTGTGAATGGAAGCAGCTTCACTCTTAACCTTGAATTCAACCTACACCACAGGACTTTGATCAAAACACCTTTATTTTTTTTTGGTGTAGGTGGTTTGGGGGTGGTAGGATATCCCTCTCATGGGTTAGGTATAGTGGTACACCTGGGAACGAACGGCCGTAACTGGGTTGCTGTGTTCTTTGTGCTATAGTATTCTATGCTCTAGATTCTCCTCACATTGTTCTTTTAACCACTGCATCTTTCTCCACGCTTCTCCCCTAAATTTCTGTATTCCTTTCGGACATCTCAAGTCATGATGTTGTTCTCCTCCTTTAGGCTTTCAATGAGTGTCTGCCAATCTCAGCCTAAGTAAAAGGCTTTCTGTTCATATGTATTTTACAGCATAGTGGCAAATCAATCATCTAGAAAATAGTTTGCTGGTGAACACTTCTGTCAAAGCATTCTGGGAAATCATTTACTTTTTTTATGAGTGAGTAAGGCCTGAAGGCATGCAGATGGGGAAATATACACTGTTTACTGCAAATACTTTGAGAGAGACACTTCTACCAGATTGTGCATCTTCTCTGAGTTGATAGGAAAGACTCTGGCACATTGAATTATTTATTTAGATGAGTAGAAATGCTGAAAAGGGCACCTAACCATATGTTTTAGATGCTTCTGGCATCACTAGGAATGCATCACAAATAATACCCTAAAAGTACAGCAGTATAATATGATATAAAACACCTCAAGAAAGAAACACAACCTATAATCTTAATTACTCTAAATACTCCCGCAATTATTCACCCTTGCAATTCATGCCATTTTTAAAATGCCCGGGGGGAGGAAGTGAGCCTTGCAGTTTCTCCTTATGTGGAATGTGTAAGCATGGTGTGCTGAATTGTCGAGCTAGACTCCAGTACAGGCAGCAATTCAAATTCTATAAAGTACTTAACAATTTCTAAACAGAACTGGGCGTGCGTGGTTCCTAAGCAAGCCTCGTTACTTGACTGCTAGTACTAGAAAGGCTGCGTGGATGTGGGGAGTGAAACTCCTACCAGGCACTCTGAGGAAAGCCAAGATGTCGGTCCTTTCTCCCAAGGAAAGGCAATAGGACAAGAGAAAATGGTCTTAAGTTGCGCCAGGGAAGGTTCAGATTGGATATTAGGAAAAATTTTGACACTGAAAGGGTTATTAAGCCTTGGAATGGGCTGCCCAGGGAAGTGGTTGAGGCACCGTCCCTGGAGGTATTTAAAAGCCGGGTTGACATAGTGCTTAGAGGCATAATTTAATGATGGTTTTTATCAGAGTTAGGTTGGTGGTTGGACTAGATGATCTTAAAGGTCCCTTCCAACCTAGACGATTTTACGATTCTGATTTGCAAGACTTCTGGAGAAGGGAACTTCTATTGCAATTTGCTAAAAGGCCTTGTTGTGAGATGTTATTTACTTGCAGCTTTTGCACAGTGGGGTCCTATCTATGACTTGAACTCCCTAGGGTCATGGAAACTTGTCACTACCAATGAGGTGGTAGAATTTGTGCATTAAAATTCAAGAATAGTGTTTTGCAATCTTACCAAGATTTTCTTTGGTTGCTGAGCATGTAAATCTCTTTTCTCAGTACCAGCATCATCTTATAATGAATCAATACATCTGGCTTTGGTAAGGTTAATTTCCCTGAAAACAGGGTATTCTCAGCTATCATTAAAAAAGGAGGCTCTAAGTTGCAGTATTTCGGTCCCTGATTCCTGTATTTAATTCTTTTAAAATTCCATGCTCTTTTAAAAGAAGGAAAAAAGCCTAACAGGAAGATGTTCAATTCTTCTGTTGCTTAGTTTGCTAAATTCCACTTCTTACATAATGTTGTGAAGGACAAACAATGAAATCCTTGGCTGCTCTCCATTAATCTGCTTCTCTCCTGCAATGTCATATCTACATAACAAACAAGAATTTTTTCTATTGCTATGCTTAATTACAGGTTTTCTCTATGCAAAGCCTCCAGATATTGGGCAGTTCTGTGAAATGCTCTGGGATTATACAATCTGAGCTGAAGATGAATAAAGTCTCTTTCCATTTTTTTGAAATCTGCATAAGTAAGCATATCTCTTTCTCGCAGTTTAGCAGGTTTCAGTTGATGTTGGCATTTCACTACACACTGAAATACTGCAAGGCAGCAGTATCAAAATAGGATTATGGACTCTTATCTGAAGAGAGGCAGTTTCTTACCCGTGACTCTTGGTGATTTCTGTGATGTGCATTCACGTAAAAATTATCCACACGAGTTATCAGGTTGTGCTTGCGGCACTCACGGGTCTTCACAGCCTCCAGATCAGCCCCTGCAATAAGGCAAAAAATGAAGTCTTTAACCTTAAACTACATCAGGCCTCGTTACAAAATTGGAATGAGGATATTTTTTTATTTTAAAGCCATCTTCTACAGATTGCTGTCTTTTTATTGGAGTTCTCCTGAACCTTTTGAAACCACAGCTTTTTTTTATACTAAACCCACGTAGTAGTAGGGATAATTGGAATAGTCTTCTGTTAAATTCTGCGTGGTATATCACTGCAATGGATTTTTTTGTTTGTTTGCTTTTAAATGACAAAATCTGTAGCTTTTATGGAATAAAACTGCAGGGATCATGAGCCACGCTGATGTAAAACACAATAATGGACTTCATACATAAACCTCTGTCTAAGGCCTCGTCAGTACCAACAAAGCCAAGGAATTGCCTGGAATTGTTTACTTGCATCTTCCCCTCGTTATTTTTAAGACAACAATGAATTTCATTTGACTGCCATAAAATGAATGGATACACCCACACCCTATAAACAGATTCTCTTTTCCCCTTCAGAAGAAAAGGAAGACTTGGAACAGAAACTTCTAAAGAGGAAAAAAGCTCTGCTTTCCATGTGCAGAGATGGCCTGTCTAAAAAAAAACAAACCAACCCTCCCCACACACTTCACTAACCAGAAGCAAAAGTTCTGCTTGTTAAGATTGATATCGCATCAAAATATGCTTCTTGAGACAAGGTTCCACTGAGTTCTTTTGTTGCTAAACATACCACCACCTCTTTTCTTGTTCTGGCTCCCAGGCTACTGAAGGAACTCTCTCTGAACAGGATCAAGTCCCCATGTTCTGTCAACTAGCACTGAGGGGAAACTGAAATTATTCGATGAGGACGGGATTTGGGGAAGGTTTGGGAAATGTGACTCACTTCCCTGAGCTGGGGGCAAGCCAGGAATTTAAATGAACAAGGCCTGGCAGGGAACCAAGTACACAGGATTTCACTGATATATCATCTGCCTTCTAAGACTGAAGAAACAAAGCTGGCATAAGCTATTATCTGCCCGCGTGCAGGATTGGCATTTTACACAATCTACACTAGTTAGGGTGTGTGTATATATCATATACCTACTTACATCCTTTCTGAAGGTTAATTCTCTGGTTATTATCTGATGGTGGGGTTTTTTAATCTGTATTTTTAAGTGCTTGCTTACAAGGAGAAAGTCGAAAATTATACAGCTTACTCAGGAACTTGAGAAGCCATAGTATACCCTAGTGCTTAACAAACACTGTAGAATGCATCTTCAAAAAAAAAAATAAAAAAAAACCCAACCTAACTTGTGTTGTGATTACAACATCTTTATCTTGATCAAGATAGGGTCCGTATTGTGAAAATGCACTTATAATCTAAATTTACAGTGATATAACATCACTGATAATCTTCATTCAGAATGGAACTAGAAATGGCACAGCAAGAATAGTGCTTAGGGAAAAAAGCATGCTGACATAAGTGAGGGTGAAATCAAAGAATAATCAACAGGACTGTTCTCTAGCTGGGAGTCACCTTCCTGAATGCTAAAATTCCTCCTGCTCATATTCCTTCTCCCCTCCCCGTCTGAATTCTTCCAATACCTCACACATTTCATCTCATGTTTTCTTGTCATTCAGGCATTTCTTTTACCTATTAGACTTACATGTGCAGTTTATGATCACTGCAAAATTTGTTGTTTGCCTGATACTACTAATTGCTGTAGATTGGCTCATTAAATCTTTCAGCACTTAATATCAAAGATCTTGCTTTAATCTAAACCAAACCCTAGAAAATTATGGTTTGGGTTTTTGTCATCCACTCGCTACATACCACTAGCCTCATCAAAGACATTAATATCTAATATTATATCACTGAGAATGCTTGTGCCACAGAAAAATACTACCATGGCGATCAAGCTACAAGTTAAATGTGTCCTTTGAGTAAATTTAAAGACTTTATGTTGTTCAGCCATTAGTACAGAAGAATTAGTTGAGAGGTAAATTTGGCAGAAGCATCTCAACAGAATGTTCTGTATCTCATGGGTCTCTCTCTCTCACCTGACTTTATTTTAGTTTTGAGCTGTTTCTTTTGACATTCCTGCTGAACAAACTGCAGGCTTCCCACACAGCCACATGGCTCTAGCAGTGGATTTGTAGGAGAACTTCCAGCGATCTGACAGATACAACACTCATCTCCTTCCTCTTCGGAATCTTCTGTCAGGAGGCTATTAGGACACAACAGAAGAAATCAAGCACTGCTCTTGACAAAGCCTACAGCTGAGTAATGGGCAGTACCTTTGCACTGTTCTAGGATTTGGAGAGGTTACTAATGACCTCTATCACACAACAGTGACCTGGAAGCATAATATCTAACAGTTTAGAGTTAATACGTACCTTAAAGCTGGTAAATGTTCAAAGGAAAAACCTTATAGTCTGTAAATCCCCTTCATGCTTCTGTGCAATCCAGATCTGAGGCTGTGTTGCTGCGAATTATACAGCCACTGTTCTTTGAGAAGAATGAGTGTGTTTGAATAATCCCTATAAAATGTGAGAGGAGGTGTCTGCTGAATGTTCTCCCCTCTCGGCTGTGTGGGCATTGCATGAGTTTTGAGTATTTGTCCTGAGTGTCTTTCTAGAAACCTTCCTAGACTTGTGGTGATGCAGGGGAAGTTCATTTCTTGGTGAAGAGTTATATTTTAACCAAACAGAAAAAAAAAAGTTATGTTATAAACATTTTAATGGCTTTGTATTTACGACTGATGGGTGAAAACATGTGAAGTATTTACTGATTATGATCTAGTGCTTTTTCCATGAAATCTGATGAGCAGATTTGGTTCCTATTAAATAAATAGAATACTAAACAACAAAAATGTTGAGCCTTGGATTGGACTCCACACTAACTAATACTGTAAAAGCAAAAATATTAAAATGAAAATGCAATTTGTGACTTTATCACTTCACACGTTGAAACCTTAACCATATGGAGTTACATCTCCATCCTTAACTTTGGCAACTGAGACCCCTTGGTGCTAGGTATGTAGCACCTCAGAAAACCAGACTCTTCAAGTTAATGTCACCAGCAGAATGTTGTTGGGGGAGAGGGGTTGTAGGTGTTTCTCCCTTCTTCCATCCCATTCTAGCCATGGTTTTGTTTGCCTAAATGCTTTGTGTTGAGAAAAAAGGAAAAGGTTTTTTTTCTGAAAGCTGGAATAACAGGAGACCTGTTTACCTATAAAGTTTTTGGTTTCTTTCTAGTCTCCCCTTTGGTTATCTTTTTCTCCCTATTTCTGGCATGCCTCCCCTTAGATTTCTTGGCCAGAACAGGTACCATTACTAACTCCTACTAACGTCATCAGGAGACTGAGGAAACTCAAGAGAAGGGAGGCTTCCTGTTGGCAGAGCAGGAAAGATGAACATTTACAACCTTTCAGAGCAAAATAGGGAAAACCTTTATATGTTCCTTCCATCTAAATTGTTGCCTCCCCAAATTTGAAACCCCCTCCTAGTTCTCGATTTCCTTAACTCTTGAGGAAAAACGTTTCGTTCTGAAGCGTGTGTCTAGCTGTCTGCCACATCCCCTGGGACAGCTGACAAACTTTGAAATACAGACAGTTGGTTCATTTGCAGTGAAGCTGGGAACAGAACTGTTTTTCCTGATAGCATCTCTGAATCTAATTGCTTAAGCAGTTTCTTGAGACAGAGAGAGCAGCTTGTTGATTACAGTGAGCAGCAGGGAAACCTATTGCTCCTTCATTCTGCCTTTATTTGAAAGTCTCTGCAGTCAAAGAAATTACTGTATTTAGACCACAGATAGAAAATAGGACAAGCAAACAATTAAAAATAGCTTTGACAAACAAAGCTGTGTCTCTTAGCTAGAACTTCTGATTATGGCTGGAATACATAAAGAAGCTGAGCTTAAAGGACTCGGTGCTGGTTAAATGGGATTGATCCCAAAGGGAAGCCTTATAAAGGAATGAAAGGGCAAGTTCTATGACTGTGCTATTAGCCATGTCCACCAGTGCCCAAAGAGCCCACTTGTGGGTTGTGGTGGACTCTGTGACATGGAGGAATCTATTTTTTGCCTCCAACTCTGTTACAATAAGACCCACAAATCTCCCTCGTGTCTCCGCCAGAGAAAGCTTGGTTAAAGCCTCAGTGGTGTTTATTAGTGTTTAGGAATAAAGCAGTAGAGTGTGTGACTTGTAGAAGAAGTATCACGATGCAAACACCACCTCCTTTTTGAGAGGTTTTCAGTGTCTCTAGTAGAACCAGCTGAAAGTCTCATGTGACTGATAAGGATGGAGATATAGATGGAAGAACTATGAACTTACTTTTGAGTGTTTCCAACTGCATAGAAAACTTGAAAGAAGAAAAATGTGGCCCTTTCTTTACAAGTCAAATATCAAACCAACCAATGATAAAAATAGAACTTTGAAATCTACACAGTTTGGCACAGCTATAGCAGAGTTTCTTGCAATTCAGGATCTATGTATGTTTAAGTATTCACGTATAATTCTAGAGTTTGCACAAATATTGAATATACGCCTCACCGTTCATGCTGTTTAAGTTCCTCTTGATCTGCCCACGGTCTCTTCACTTCCTCTGTGGTTGCTGAATGGGAGATTGTTGTGTTGCTTATTGTATTACTTTGTGTATGTAAATAAGGCAGCGCCAGAAAAGTCAATGGCAACTGATCACGCAAAACATAAGCAATATGAAGATCAGGAGTGACTCTTGTCTGAAACACAGATGGGCTGTAGGACTCTAGATATGGAGGCCTAGGTGAACCCTGTAAGGTCTCACCAACATATGAGGTATCACCAGGAGATGAAACGTTCCTGTTCCAACTGTCATTGATGCTGTCCTCCTGTAAGCTGCTGTCTTCAGGTGTGTTGTGAAGACGCTGTGAGGAATCAAAACTTTCTGAAGTAGAGGAGTTGTCCCTATAGCGTATAAAGGCCAAGGGTGTATGCATTTTGAGTGCTGAAGTGTCATCCAAATCCCATGTTTGTGGAGAACATGTTGCTGAGCTCCAGTTTGCTGAGGGTCTCTGTGCAGGTGGAGCTGAGGATCCTGGGCTGTTCAGTGCAGTGGTGGTCTGGGAACGGCTGACAGAACTGACACAACCATGACACCTCTCACTGCTTTCATGAGACTGCCATTCTTTGCAATAAACACGGGCCCTATCTCTGTAATTAACATTATTAAGCATCTTTCGAATAGATGAATTCCTTGGCCTATCTTCGAATTCAGAATGATCTGCATCTTCTAGACAATTCCTGTCTGGAGGGTATAATTTGTCACTGTCCTGAGATTCTCTCCGCTGTAGTTCTACAGCAGTGACCATCATTCTGTGCCCTCTTAAAGGCCGAGGGGAAGATTTACCCCCTCTTGATGCTGCATTTTTGTCACTTCCACCTTCTTCCAAGCTATGTCGCTCACCTTGTGCTAAGTATATTTCTCTAAATTTGTTCCTGTGTTCCAGAATCCTAGGAAAGTGGCTAATGCTCAGCGAAAGACTTCTCTTTAATTCATCGGTGTCTTCCATTTCTTTAGAAGAATCTTCACCAGTTAAATACTGAACAGAAGAAAAGCTTTTCCCTCTGGACCTAAAAGGGGCTCTTCTGTGGTGCAGAAGGGATGAACCACTCAACTTGTTTGCTGTGGGGGAACCCGTGGTTCCCTGGGAGGTCAGGGTGGGTAACTGAGTTAGAGATGACAGAGCTTGTGCTGGAATAGTCTGTATTTTGTTTTTTGTCTCAAGGCCTCCGTGATCTAGACTGAGGTTAGAGGACTTTGTCATACTCCTCCTTTGAGATTGCTTCCTGTTCTCAAATGCAGTTTCACTTGATTTTCTTGTACTGTCTTGTTGAGCTCCAAGATCTGGATTGAAAATTAAAAAAAAAAAAAAGAAAAAAACAACAAAACAACTGTCAAAATACCCTCTTACTTTTGTATTGAGTGTTTAGCACACGTTTGGAGTGGCTTCAGAATATTCTCCTGGTATTGATGTTATACCACAGTCAGTTATTGGTAATTCTAATTCTAGTATGTTTCTTGTTAACAAAATGAATTTATTCATGAGCTTCTCGAGAAGGCAGACAGAAAATCAATACCGCTTGTCTGGTAGGACCTGTGTAGGAACATGTGAAGAACGCTAATAGATACTACTAAATGATGCAGTGGCACCTAGAAGGCCAATTCATATTTACCTCCTCCCTGGAATGTGTCCTGACCCACCTGGTCCATGCTTTGTTGACCATGTGGTTTCAGAAGAAACCACCTCTACGTAAGCAACAGGAATTGCATTGGCATCTTGTCTGAGGGGGGTTTATTGTGTAACGTAAGAGTTGGGATTTTCAGTTTTAGAAATTTTATCTCGCTTATTACGCAGTAATGTAAACTTCCAGTGAGCACTTTGATCTGCCCCAGTTTGTGAAGCTGAGCTGATTTTTCAGTATGTACTCTGGGGGAGGTCTGCTGCTTGTTCTAATCCTCAAGGGCACCCTGCAACAGAACTCTCTGGATGTTAACGTTTATACACAAAACCATGTGTTATGGTAACAACCAAAAAAAAGAATTTTAGAGATTCTAATTACTATTTTACAAAAAATGTCACATAAAACGTCAGGAAATGTGATAAATCTCATGAGATGACTGTGTGTTGCCTCGTTTAGCACAAAAATACAAGTTGGCTGGGTAAAACCAGTCTGCTCATGCTTCATGATAGATCACTGACTCCTCACCGGGCGAGAGGCACCCACCTTCCTTCTTGTGTCTTCTTGCAGAATTGCCTCACGCAGTGCAATCTCTAAACCACAGGAAAGAATATGACTTACAGGTAGAGAAAATCTATCTCTATTAGATTGAGTTGTGGGTTAGATCACTAGGATCAAACCCGTGCTCATGCGCTGGTGGCTGATACTCCTGTACTCGCCAGTGGGGAATTACAGCCAGTGGGATTCTCCCAGCCGTGCTTTATCCCTTGCCTGTTAAGTGTGTGTGTGTGTTCACCTTTTATCCCAAGGAGATATTTGGACTACTGCTCTGCTCGGGCCATCTGCTCACTCATACAGCATTTTTTTTAAATTGCTTGGGGCTGCTTTATCATGTTTCTTCTTGCTACATGGGTGCACTCGAATGTACTTATTTCCAGTTGTAGTGCAGTTTTAAAAACACGTGCGCTCTATCTGCGGTTGCCATCCCATATTTTACAGTGGCTATGTCCTTCTCTCTGCTGGCTCAAGTAAACTGCTTTTTACTGTGAGAAACCATGCAGAAACTTAATAGCAAGTTAAGAATTCACTAAGACCTGCTGCAGAAGGCAACATTTCCCTTTACATTTAGTTTTTCTTGTACTACTTTTGGCCTACTATACACTGAAATACAGTCTAGATGATAAATATTTCACCTCTATCTCCAAGGCATCATAAAAAAAATAATGTAAGAGTAAACTGGGGCCATAGCAATCTCCTCGGTCTTGAGAAGTCTGAGTATTTCTTTCTCTCCTTCAAAACAAGATGTTTACTCTCTAGGTAGCAATTTGAGAGTTCCTGAAGTTGCTGAAAGTGGTAATTCGAAGGTGATGACATCAAAGAAAGAAAAATGGCTGTGTTATTTCTCACAGTTGCCTCATTGCCCATGGCTCCTACAGAAACAGAGCTCTCCCAGCCTCAGACAAGTTTTGAACAGAAAATATAACTAGTACTCAGGACCCTTACATGGAAGATAAGACGGCTGGATTCGGTTTTGTGCTCCGCTTAAAACTTATCCTACATAAATCACTTACTATGCCTTAGCTCTTCTCACTCAAATGTAAATAAACAAACCCACGGGTGCTGTAAAGATAAAGCCATTGAAATGGTGGAGGACAGTCAGAAACAAATTGTGAGGGGCAGATAAGGATGTAAAATAATCAGGCAGTCATGCCTGCATGCCTGTTAAGGGTGTTGGAGAAATAAAAGATGAAGATAAAGTATATTAGGAATGTGATGGGTAAGTAGGAGAATGTATCCTCAGTCTAATGCAGTGTGAAAAGAACACAGGAAAGCCACAGGGACAGGCCTTTAAGATAAGCTTTCTTTTGAACTACTTGTTGCTGAAAAATTAAAGGAAAGGTTGAGGTATTTTCCTATAGACAAACAGCAAGTCACATGCATAAGAATGTGAGTCCATAGTAATACTTAATTTTGCTTTATTTCTATGCTGCTCTCCATTTATTTATTTTTTTTTTTTCCCCCTGGCTGGAAGGGCAGGGAAAGACAATGGGTCCTACCCTGCTAATGACAGTCTGACTAAGTAAAGGCAGCCCTTTACTCGGGAGACTCCACGTTGATGTAAGTGAAGCTCTTGATGGAAACAAGATTTTGTCCTTACACGGTTACAAGATCAGGGCACTAGTTAATTTTGACTATACATTTTCCCCAAATACCTGAAGCCTATTTTCTGTTCTAAATTAAGTCAAAGGCATGAAATAACACTGATGTAAGTGGGATTACGTCAGACCTACATGAATGCACACTTAAATGGGTTTAACCTTAATTTTAAAATACTTACTTTTGCTGAATGGTGTTGATTTTGAGTTAGTGGAATGCAAATATGCAGTAACTCGGAAATGGAATAGGCCTCTCCTAATTCCTCTCTGAAACTTCAAAACCCCCTGAGTCTTGAATATTCAATGGCATTCTTGATTGTGTGGAGAGCCTCAGTTTAATCACACATGTCAAGAACAACATCAAAATAGTTTTGTGTTTATGAAAGCTCTTTCTGCAGCGATATAAACCTGCAAAGGTGGTCATTCCTGCAAAGCTCTTTCTCTGTCTATATGGGCCTGGCTTTTGTCTCCAGAGATGTAGCTGTGTTCCCACAGTCTCCCTCAAGAAGAGAGAAACCATCCATCTGCTATGATATTTAGTGAATAATCTTCGTTCTATAAATATTTGGAGGTTTGTGCTTAAAAATGGAATATCGCTTTAAAAAGCGACTTGCTGGCAATACACACTGACTGACTTCACCGAAACAATAAACTGATTAGCTAATCCTGGCAAACTTGATATTGTTTTCTGAGAATTTAGTCATGCACATTGTTAGGTTGGAACTTGTTTAACGGCTGCTATGTAAATTATGGAGGATTTACTTGTTGCTTTGATAAAATTAACTACGATAAGTGAGTTTCCTATTATTTTTTTTTTTTATTTTAAACACAAATAATTCATTTTAAATTACCCTTCTTAACCAATTTCAAAGCTGCATGAAATATGGACTTGATCCTGTTTTCATTAAAAGCTTCGTGAACACGACTGCAAAACTGCCTGCCCCCCACGGGAACAGGGAGATCAGAAGATGTGCTTTATCTCTGGCCTTTGATCCCATGGTTCACAATTAACTGCAAGGGGTATGTCTGGGTATTCTGCGATTCCTGATTCCAAAAGTAATTTTGGGTGTCCTGAGTAATACCACCAAGTCATTTCACTTAATTCACTATGACAAAGTTTACAGATCCAGGTCTAATTCCAATTTATATTTCCCATTGTGCGGCAGTTTAAAAATGACCTAAAAATGCAAGCGTGAACTCTATTTTGAAACTTCTTTGTTATTAAACTGATTTACTAATACGAAGAAGATAAAGCAAAGTAATATAAGGCCAATTAAATTACAAAGCATCCATCCACTTTGCTATTTGTAATATCAGGGCAAATGACTTGATTTCATCACCCAGTACTCACCTGAGGTGACTTTAATTGGGTCAAGTACACTTCTCTCGACTTTTTTTACACTAATGTTGCATTTCAACTTTTGTTTGACTAATCTATTGTCTATGAGAGGAAGTTTAAGGCGTGGGCTCTTCCCAGAAGATTTGATGACAGATCCACGTTTGATTTCAGAACTCTCATTTGTAAAGGTCTAGAAAAGAAAAAGGAACTCTGAAGGAAAAAAAAAATTGCAATACAAGTAAAGCAGTATAAGAACAGATATTTCAAACAGCAGGAAGGAAACACAGGCACTGTCCATAAATAGAAAACCCCTTTCTCCTCCTCTTCTCTGATCTCTCCCCCAAGTTGTATAACACATACTGAAATCAGTTTTTTCCACACAATACACTATGTTCTTCAATTTTTTTGTTTGCATTTTATTCAGGTTCTTTTTGGACCGTGGGACTCTTCACTATACAAATCAAAGCCTTCTGTTAAAAACCTTTAATCTCTTTTGCAGATGACTTGTCAGAGTGATATCACTATTACGAGAACAAAACTGAAAGCCGTGAATTTGTAATGTAAGAAAGTACCAACGTGACATAAACAGATACACAAGGAAATGTTTCCAGTTAAATTTATTAGGTTTCTAACTTGCAAGTCTAATTTGGACTTGTGACCTTTTGCATGTTAATATCATCAGGGGAACTACAATGTGAGCCATTCAAAGCAGGTCATGGTGGTTCAATTCTGAAACACTTCATGTGTTCCTGTTCTACGAAACAATTCTGCCCTCTGTATTCTAGAGGACAGGCCTGACCTTTGTCATTGTGATGGCAGCATTTTTCATTTAGATGTATCCGTTTGTCAATAATGCCCAGAAATTAATTCTGGTCTTTAAAAATTCCTTGTAAAGAGATGAAACATTGTAACTTTTTATGTTACTGGATGCTCAAATACAAATATTGAGCACTGAAAACTATAAATAATTTTCAAATTAACACATCTCAACAATACTTATGCAGTTTAGGGTAAGAATATAACAAGCTCTTGGAGGTAATACAGCTTCATTCTTGGAGCAGCTATGCTTGAACCATTAAGTTTAGACTAATGTGCAAAGAGAAGTAGAATAACTAATGTACCAGTCTTTCAACTTCTAAATTTAAAGAGCTATGTGAATCCAAAGTGGGGGGGGAAAAAAAAGGGAAAATAACGTAACAAACTTTCATGAACATCCAACTTTTTATACCAGTCACAGACAAACCTGTTTACATAATTTGGCTTAATATCTTTGGATGCACAGAAAAAGCTGAACAAGGAGACATGTCACATGTTGAGACAAGGGCTTATTGGTGGAGTCATGTAAATACTTAGCAGATTATGTCTGATTACATTTACCTGCTTCATGAGCATAGCACTTGGATTATTCTAAAAAGCAGTAATCTAAAGTAAAATCCTTTTTTTTCAGAAGCTTGTTTAAGGGTAGTAACCTAACATTCTCCAATAAAACCACGTTAATCTTATTTATATTAATTAAATGCTACAAGGAACTGCCAAAGCCCTTTTTCTCTTGCAGATTCAGGAAGTTCATGTATGCCACTGGTGAAAGTTTAGATCTACAATCATTCCCTGAACGATCATGGGCTTAAAAAAAATTATATATATACGTAGTAGGAAATATATATATATATCAGTAGGGGAGAGGAAGGTCAAAATGACTCAACTAAAGAGACTATGCTGATAGTTTCAATTTTAATGGCAGTAAAGAGTTCCTTTCCCACCGTCTTTCAGAGATCATTAGTACAGTGAGTTGCAATAGAATGTGCAAGAGGAGGATTTGGGTTTTGTTTATATGTACATAGAAAGATCGAGCCAAAGAGCCGTAGCATGTACCAACATATCCATTACTCACAATCTGGCAAATCCTGTATAAATGTAATCTTCCTTTTACATGGGATAAAGAAAAGATTGATGAACCTTCCTTGGAAGGAAGGCAGGCAAACTTCTGTGGAAGAAGATAAATGTCTAATGACTGAGCTAAAAGGCTGGTGTATAAGGTGGGATTAATAACTGGAGAGAAACATCTTCCTGTTGGGCCACTGTCAAAATGGCGGTAAATATGGAAGCATCTGAGAATGATAATCAATATTATTGTTAATTCTTCCTGAAGTACTGTCTCCTAAGATCTCTCTGATCTGATTTTGCCAAGTACTTTCCTGATTATAATTGTTTTCTGTAGTAACTTGCATATTTTAATGAAGATTATTTCATTAAGCTGTATCACAATTGTACATTCAACATGTTGTTAGCAGTGTAGCAACATTTCAATCAGAAATAGAAAATATTTTGTCATCCAGATTAGTGAACTGCTCCTGGTGAAAAAAAAAAAAAAAAATGTTGATATGATACATCTTGCAAAACTCGCATTAGGAATTTGAAGTAAAAAATACTGAAATGAAAAGCATTAGCACAACATTACTGTTATGAAATTATAATTTAGTAAGTGAATTTATATATGCTTTTTTAATTCCCCAGAATTTTCATCTTACTTTATAATTGATAGTTGGTAGATACGGCCAGTTTTCTTAAAAAATATTCAAATAAATATCTATTTTTCCCTTCACTCTTGGAATATGATTTTTTTTTTTTTTTTTTTTTTATTCCCAAGAAGGACAGGATATTATTTTATTCCCAGTCACCACTTGCTGGCAGGTAGCACAGCAGTGGAGGAGATAACCATCTAGTCTTACATCCCACAGATCATCTACGGAGCTCAAAGTGCTGAGGCAGAAAGTGGAAGGGACTTGTTGAAAGACAACGCTCTGTAGAAGCAATAGAACCTAAAAAAACAACCCCAACCTTTCGAAATAAATTGTATTGCTGCCATTGAGCTCAAAAAGTCATCACTTTCTAACTCTGTTTTTTTTTTTATTATTTGTGCTCTGTGTGTTGCTTTGTTTGGAGAATGTTTTGTTTGTTTCTTGCGCAGTTTTTCTAAATATTATAATTTAGAAAGACAGTCATATCTTATTTAAACCCTCTGAAGGATGGAGTGTTTACCACAACGCTAATAACTTGTTCAATGATTAGCTGCCTATCACGAAAACTTTGCACATCTTCTTCACATTTTGTTTCTGTAACTTAAGCTTTCAACCACAGCTCTTGCTCTCTGACAAACAAAATAGCTGAGAACAGGCAGCTTCTCTTTATGGAGGTTCTCCACAAACTGGAACGCTAACCATCGGATTAAGTCTGGTTTTAAATGTGTTGGTACCAAAAGTAGGTCTTCTGTGCACCCTATCATAGCTTCAGTCTTCTGTTTAAATATCTTGGAAAAGTCTCCTTCAGAGTGTTTGATGCTGTTTCAAAGCTCTGGACAGCACAGCCCCAAGTTTGAACAGTCAGTAATCTATTGTAGCGAATGGTACAAATGAGGAGCAGGGGAGGGATGAAAAATTCCAAAAAGCCACATATGCTCAGTTTCTAGCTCTGGGTATAAGCTTTAGCCAATAAAGACAAATAATTGTGCTCTGTGTCCTCAGATTAGAAAATAAGAACCACATTATTCAGCTTTAAAATCATTTAGATTCTTTTCTCAGGGGCATTGTAATTTCTTTTCTTTTTACCGAGATACTTTTAATGTTTGTTTAAGCTGAGACCATAAAGTGTGCATAATCTTCTAATCTCACAGTCCATTTTAACATACTTAGTTCCACTGTTTTAATTCCATTTGGCTTTCAATTTGGGATAAAAATTATAAACACTGTATTTCAGAATGTAGAAGTAAGACACCAAGATCAATCTTTGTGTTGGGGGGAGATTTATTCTAGGTTCAATTCCCTGTTGGGAACAAATAGAGCAGAACAAAAACTAGAGGGAGCTGTTGTTCACAATTCACAAATAATCTTCATTATCGTTTATTCTGAAATAAATTAGAAAACTCTTTCCATGGGGGGTGAGAAGCACTGCCTAAAATGTGTAGTAATAGCATGGAGGGGGGAGGGTAGATAGTTAAGGCAGAAATACGGACTAACTACTAAAAGGCTGAATTAATTTGTCCTGTGGTTTACAGATACAGAAGGATACATTTTCCTTCAGTTAGCAACCCATAAAACATTCTCATTTATTTTTGAAACGGCAGAATAAATGCCTAGACAAACACTACACACTGGAAATTAAAAATACTGAAGCTTTCTTTGATAAAGGAATGATAAAGCAATAGACAGCTCCATTCATTGTGAGGCCACTGAATTAGCTCAATAACTAGAAGAATGCTCATTTAATAAACAGAAATGTTTCTTCTGGAAATAAGTATTAAACAATGCAAACAACCTGAATCCTCACCAAATAGTTTCAAAGTCAGATAAATAGAATTATCTGGAGGAGAAACTTTGTTTCATGAATAGCTGCAAGATGTAAAAGAATTATCATGCAGTATAATACATGAAATATGTACAAGCCAAATATATTTGTTGGCACAAAAGCCCTCTGGCATATTGAAGTAAAACATCCACATATTTTAGGGGTTATCTGGTAAGATTCTTGTGAAAATCCCCAATCATCAGATCGCTCTGGACCATTGTCTTTCATTCTGTTCTGATCATAAAACAACTGTGAATTTGCTCAGTTCACCACCCTTTCCTGTGAAATACTGAGCAAACATAATGCTGTGTGTTGATACAGTCTTCCAGGAGAAAAAAGGGCTTGAACTAGCAGATACTTGACCAAGGGGAGCTTGCTGCCTCTTTCTCTAGAACCGAGTTGAGATGTCCGAGGAAGCATTCTAGTGTAACTTACTCTAGGTGACTCCACCAAAAATAGCATATGCAAATACTTCTTTACTTTTCATTTGAGAATCTATCTTCATGAATGCAAAATAGGCTTTATAGAGATGTGTGATCTCATTATGGACTTATATTTTATTAAAAATTGTAAAATTATAATCTTTGGGTAGTCATGCATTATATATCAATATTCTATTGATTTTCAGTGTGTACACACAACAACAAGATTGCTCTGTATCCCTTCCTTGTCTGCGACGTGTATAGGGCTAGAAAAATATTTCCAGTCATGCTTTTTGAAGAGATGATTAATATTTAGCAGAGAATTTGTGTTGTGGATGAAGTTTTCCTCAATATGCTCTTCTGTGCTAAACAGGTGGCCCGAGACTGTCCCGCACCTGAATGAATACCAGCAACACCACTTTACCTGGGAACCACCCAATGGAATTTAAACACAATGGACTGACTGGTGGGAAGAAAAATCTTCTAGGTAAATAGTTGTCTCGGGTTCACTTTTGTAATTGATTGATTGTGACTCAAAGACACAAAAAAAAAACCCCAACCACAAAAAAGACCCCTCCCTAAGAAAGCATGTCTTATCAAGTGAACTTGCAGGAGTTATTTGGAGGACAGAGGGTGCATCTGCAGCAGCATTTAGTTTTTTTGCTTTTGAAACAACTCTATAGTCTCCACTTACTGTGGAGCACTGTCTGGAAGAACACGTACTAAACTGCCTTTCAGAATTAAACTTAACTGGAAGACAGGCTCCAGCTGGTCATTAGCATTCATTGACATGATCAGATGAGCAATAGGCAGAAGTAAAACCTCTTAAAATGCATATAATGTGGATGCCGTGTCCTTGACTCCAACTCTTACTCTGTAACTCCAATTGGGCCTGGGGGAGATGTAATCCAGAGATACTCAGAGACCGGTCTAAGATGGTACAATGAACTTCCAGGAAAGTAGGGCCAGTCAAGAATTCTTTTCTGACCTCCTTGCCAACACCTGGATGCTCTTTTTTGACTTGGTCTTCTCTACTGTGAATCCTATCATAACAGGATGTCCTGGTGGACATGAGCCAGAAATGTGCCCTTGTGCCAAGAAGGCCACTGGTCTGCATCAAGAAGAGTGTGGCCAGCAGGTCGAGGGAGGTCATCCTCCCCCTCTGCTCTGCCCTAGTGAGGCCCCATCTGGAGCACTGGAACCAGTTCTGGGCTCCCCAGTTCAAGAAGGACAGGGAACTGCTGGAGAGGGTACAGCAGAAGACCACAAAGATAATTAGGGGACTAGAATATCTCTCTTATGAGGAAGGGCTGAAGGACTTGGGTCTTTTTAGTCTGGAGAAGAGAAGACTGAGAGGGGAGGAGGATGGGGCCAGTCTTTTTTCAGTGGTGCCCAGTGACAGGACATAGAGGTAACAGGCGCAAACTTGAACATAAGAAGTTCCATCTAAACGTGAGGAGGAACTTCTTTACTTTGAGGGTTGCAGAGCCCTGGAACAGGCTGCCCAGAGAGGGTGTGAAGCCTCTGACTCGGGAGATGTTCAAACCCGCCTGGACACTTTCCTGTGCAACCTGCTCTGGGTGGACCTGCTTTGGCAGGGGGTTGCACTGGATGATCTCCAGAGGTCCTTTCCAACCCCGTATCATTCTGTGATGCTGTCATAGACAGGGGAAAAAGAACAATCAGGGGGAAATCAAAACAATGTAGTAGGTAATTCTGTTGCTGAAAATATGGTGGAAAAAACCTCCTGAGTCAGAAATCGTAATTGTGTATTATTTTGTTCACCTAATACACTGATGATGGCAGTATAACAACCAAAATAGAAGTAAGGTTGGTAATTGAGCAGTGTATTCAAATTACTATCAGAAATCTGCATCAAAAACCGAATACGAGTATTACAAAAGCAATGTCACTTAAAAGAGAAAGTGTATGGGAGAGGCACGCACACCCAGCCAAGACATTCACTCATTGCATGTTTTAATGTTCGCCAAGTTCAAGCAAGATTGCTTTGCTTCATAGAATAGGAAAGCTTGAACCCAGCCAAGTCAAAGCAATATCATCTGCATTTGCCAATACCATGTACATTGGGGAATGACTCTGACCTAAATGTAATGACCTGATTTGAGAACAGACTCAGCCACATAAAAAAGTGTTTACAGACTTAATTTCACATTGTAGAAGACAGAGTTTTTCCACACCTGAAACACAGCAACTCACACCCTGTAGCCCTCTCTGGGAACTATGTCCACACTCTCTCCCATAACACAGAAAAGCATGGAAGCAACATCCCAATGCCATCTTTTTTTCCAATAATAGTTCAGTACATAAACTGCTTTCTCAGGATGTAAGAGAACTGAGTTTGCATCTCCTTCATAGGAACGCTCTAGCCACTAAGCTGTTGTCTCTAGAGGAGGGTTCTGGAGTTTTCCTGCCTATGGTGTTCACTTTGCATGGAGTGTAAATAAATACTGGTGAGGAGGAAGTTAATACTGTTGAAATCTAGCTGTCGGGGACCGGCAATGTAGTGCAGGGATCTACGTTTCAACAGACTGGAACTGAAGTTTCCTCCCCCTTTTTCTGCCTCAGTGAAATTTTCTCCCTGAAACTCCATTACCCAGAGATGTAGGCTAGGGAGATATGTAATGTTTGTAGCTCTTGAGAGGGTTTAGGCACAAGTAAGAAATCTAACTGTCCTGAGTGCTCAGATGCAGCTGGGCACGGTCAGTATTTTTTAGCTCTCTTGGGAACTCTACTGGAAGATTTAGCCCTTCTTGGCTTTTATTCTCTGCGTTGCTAGCTGGTAAATCAATAAATAAAATGGTGATTTCCCAAAGAACTCCTTGTGTTAATATACTTTGACCATTTTTCTAATGTCTAAAGTCTACCACGCAACTTTCAAGGGCACTTTGGATTAAGATGAGTTCAATGGAACCACCAAATAATGTTTTGGAAAACAGATTAACCTTTGCTATGAGCCATGTCTGTTTTGAGAAATATCATACTCTGATGAGAGATGCAGCACTAAGTTTTCATGTTTAATGCGTTTTAACTCTGAGAATCTCCTTATGGCCATGACAGCAAATGGAAAACAGACTATGAACAGCAATAAGCACAGATATCCTGATCTCAGCAGATTGAAAGATATTTGGGAAATAGTATGATGATTGCAGCAGCAGACTCTGTGTTCTTACAGTGTTCTTAAGAAAGCGGGTATCTGGTGAGATACGATGAGGCCAGACGTGGTGTATTGTAGCTGATCATCCTTCAGGGGGATGAAACAAGGGGAAGTTCTGGCTGAGGGGGAAACAATTCACTTTGCAACAATTCACTTTACAGTTCTCTCAATTCACTTCATGGTTATCTAACTTTGAGATGGGGTTAACTTTTACTCATTGGGCTCCAACATATAATTTCTAGCACTGATCTAAGATTTTCCGACATTTTCTATAAGGAAAGACCATAAGATTTCCCTGGCTTATTTTGAATGTCTAAGAAATCTATTTTTCTGTAATTGCTAGCCTGTGAAACATAGTGAACTGGTGGCTGGGAAAGTTTACACAAAACCTGCATCAAAGAAAAACTATGAGTTGTGGCAGCCCCCTCCATCCTGACTTGTTGTCAGTTAAACTCAAGACCAAACAAAAAGCTTGCGTTTCCCTTACAGAAAGACAAATATTAACATAGCTCAATAAGCTATAATAATTTGTCTCTGCCACCTGTAAAACTCAAGAAAAGTTTCTGGTGTGCAGTTTTCCGTGAAAAAAAACTTTGGGAATGTTTTTTTTTTTGGAATTTAGTTTTATAAAGGAATCAATCCCTATGTGGTCATAGCAGGTGTTTTTATGTCACTTCATGCCCAGCTTTTGTATTATGGATGAACAATTATAAAGGATAGAACACTCAAAATAATGAAGTTTCCATTCGTGTTGTGACAGCTGGTGGCTATGGATGACTGAAATTTCAGTAATACCTCACAAATAGTAGAATACTTGAGTTACCAGTGTCTTACACTAAGAACAAGTTCAAGCAAAAATATAACCAAGCTTCTTTTGCTGATCAGTAAGACCTCATCCCAGAATGCAGATATTATGAACTGCAGCTCTGGCCCACAAGAGGGTGAACATAACAGCATGATAATATAGGTTGCACCATGTCACTAATGCATTATTGTGATCCCTTGGACTTGCGTAATGGCTGGATTAGCATCAGTAAGTACTCTTCTACCATGTAACACACAACAGCTTCTTGCCTTATTCAGCAATAAGGGGTTTAGTGAGCTTTATATTTCCCTCGTTCTGCTGTGGAAGCACAGTCCAGCTTTGTCGTGAAGACAAATCTGACCTGTGCTTGAGAAACTGAAGGGTGCAGAGGCTATAGGCACAGCTGAAAAACGTAATTGTTCATTAATTTTCCTTAAATTAGTTCTCAGGGCTTTTAAAATGTTTTTTCTTTTGGCTTTTTAAGATAGATGCTCTCAAATTAAATCTTTTGTATTTCCAGTTCCGAATGACCCCAATTCAGTTACCTGTCTGATGACTGGTAAGTTTGATGGCCACGGTGTGTCATAACTGCCTGTAGAAAAGATGGACCTCTGGGCTTCTCCACTCTGTTTTTCCCTTTTGTGGTGTTTTTGCTTCTTTTTAGCCTGTTCTCTGTTCTGCTTCCCTTGTCTCAGACATGCCTAAGGAACAAAATATATTACTTGTCTGGAATAAGAGAGATTTTTCTGTGTTATGCACCTGGATGATATGATCTCATGTCTGAGTGTTCATAATCTATATTTTTTATGAGGTTCATCACGTGATATGACTAAGCTCACCACTGATGAGAATAATTATCTGACCTGGTAATGCAATAATCTGGGTAAACATAAATAACAAACACTGCAACAGTTTATTGGAGCTTAGTATTGTATTTAAAGATGCCCACTGCTAAACCCCAGAGATTAAATCTATAAAATGAGGGAGCTAATGTTTTCCATGGAGTTTTCTATTCTCTTTGCCTTACTCATAAGGAAAACTCAAATAAACATTGCATGTATTTATCTTCCAACTCTTGTTGTGCCAAAACACCACAGAAATGAAATGCTGCCATCAATGCAAGTGGTCTTGCTGTGCAACTGCACAGTGGTCTTGATGATCGGTGTGACTGCACAGCTATTTGGTGGTTGGTTTTCCTATTTTAATGCTGTCATCATCACTTTGATCAAGTGGAATGGCCAGAGCCATTAGATTCAGCTGCTTCACATTCTCCCAAGAAAAAAAAGGAATCTCTGGCTAACATCAGCCTCACATAGCAGCCTCTATCCCACTATGCCAAGTATTTATGGAGGATAGAGGGGGAAAAGGGAGCAGTGGCAGAGTGTATACCAGCAAGGCATAAAGCTTGCTCCCAGTGTGGCCTCTGAAGCTGAACTATTGTGTGCCAGAATCTGAAGCACTGTCCTGCCAACTGTACTAGGTGTAAAGAAAGCTGCTGCTTCTGGCCTCTTAAACCTCCCCCAAGAGCTACTTGACCAACCCAGATAATGTGACTGGAAATTTAGTGCCAGACAAAACCGGTGTCTGACACCGAGCACACAGATTTGCAGTGTACAAACACATACTTTCTGTATTACTGTGGCTCTGAAACCAGAGCTAAGCTTTAGTGTGCAATTTCTAGAAAAACTATTCTAGAAGTTAAAAAACACTGTTTCCACTAAAAATCAGGAAGATAAAATACTGCTCAACTTGGAGCATCTTAATTTACATACTGGAGACAGACTGCATAGTGTGCGATCCCTAACAAAAGCCCTTACACTGCTCAATTTTCCCTCCTCCCCTTCAGGCTTTTAAATTATTGACAATAAGACAGCAGCTGCAAACAGACACACTTATTTCAGTATAGCAATATCATATTTAGTATTCTTTCTGGATGTTTCCTTTACTGCTTTAGTTTTCCCCTTTTGGTTAGTTTAAAATTCTATTAGAACATAACAAGTCAATGGATGGACTATATAATAAACAGCTCTGCAGAGTTCTAAATTTACTTTCAGTGACTCCGTATCAAACTGGCCCAATCTGCAAATCAACAGATGATTTAACTGCCATCTTTACAAATTTCATCTTGGCTCTAAAATTCATAATGTGATCTCTCTGCTTCTTACATAATTACCAGTAATAAAGACTAGCATTCAGAATTTAGCTGAGAATTATTCTGATGATGCATGAAGCAGAAGAGGCTCCAGATGCTCTCTTGAATAGCTATCGCTGCTTAGTAAGCAATTAGGAGTAGTCACAGGTTTTTTTACTGTATTTAAACAGCAAGTGGGCTACTGGGGCCTAATCCTTATAAAGGCTTCTAAGTGTTACTGAATTGTAAATAATATTTTAAGGCTAGGAGCAGGAATTCTACGTGTGATCCGTGAGCATATCCAACTTTAAGGATCCATTTGAAATACATATATTCAAGTTTTGAACTATTATTAAGCCCTGCATAAAATAAATGTAGTTCTGTACAGAAGACAAAAAAGTCGCTGTGTGACTTTCTGTTGCTTTTTACAAATGCTAAGATATAAGATAATGAAATAAAAATTATGTCATTTAGAAATAGCCATCTTAAAAGGAGTACTCTCAGACCAAATGGAAATAATGGAAATAACATATGCCGTGGTGTTTTTTTCTATTGCTCTGTGGCCTACCTGGGACTCTGAATCCATCTTGTATGGCATTTCCCTCACATACTGCGCATTGCTGACGAACTTCTGTCTTTCTGTGCTTCCTATCTCACACCAGTTGATCGAAGCCTGTACGCAAAAAAAAACTGTTTTTGTTTTCTTAGACTTGATTCTATTCAAAGGGAAGGGTGTCTTGCCACTGGTGGCAAATTAAAGCTTTGTCTCACTAATTCTAAACCTTGTAGTTGCAAAATTGTCTGCTACCTTAAACAAGCTTGGACTGTTCTTAGCAGGAAATTAGTGGCATCAAGGTCCAGCAGAGTATTAGTTTCATAGACAGGACACTAGCAGTCAGATCACAGGAAACTTTGGTAACATATTGTCAGAATCCAAAATATACTATGGAAAGAATTAGTGTTCTTTTCTGAGCAGTCCTTAGAGCCTGATAATTCATCAAGTCTCTACTAAAATGATAAATTGAAACATTCTAGGACTAGTGGGCCAGCAGATGTCTTCGGCCTCACCACAGTGACACAGGGAGCAAGGTCAAGTACAGAGCCATAAAGACCACTTGAGGATGGACTGAGCTTCCTTTTGGTAAGCTCACTTAGACTACAGCGTTAGAGCTTTATGGGATAATCCCCTTTTTCATCTTTACTCATTTTCACTCTGTTTCTCTTTAGGATGATAAACACGTCCTGGTATTCGTCATTCCATACTGGATATAAAGATTGTTTTAACAAAATACATTGTTATGCCAACACAATGATTTCTGCAGTTTGCTTTAATTCTCATCATAAATCTTGTTTTAACGTGTCTGAGAATGACATTACAAGGTATGTACAATAACTGGATGACTCAACATATGCAGAAAAAAAACATGTTCCTGCCTATAGGGAAGGGTGTGGAAGAAGAGGGAGATGGTACCTACCAGACATCTGCCCTATGGTTGGTTGAGCCGTAGAGGAATAGTTTGGCAGCTTTGTGGTTTCATATCATGATTTCATCCATACAGATCACAGGATTGGTTAATATGCCTGATGTACTTCGGGGATTTTAAAGTTGCTAATACCAAAGCACTCTCTTTCTAATTGAAAAATCTGGTCACCTTAGTACTACCCTACTTTGCCCTCTATTTGGAGCTGCATGTTAAAGAGAGAATCCATCTCTGTCTGCTTAGAAGCTCCCTGCACACCTGAAAATTTATTTGCTGCCATCTTCCCTTCTGAACATATCCAGAGGCTTAATCACTTGTATTCAATTAAATTGGAAACAAAGGAGAGGTAATGTGAGAGAAAGGTACAGCAGCGTGATCCAAGGAGCAGTATGCAAATTTTCTGGAGAGAATATTCCAACGGGTCTGTAAAAATAGATGTGTTCCACTCACCAGAGGAGATAATGTAAGCTATATTCACAGAGAAACCAGGGAGATAAATCAGAAGTGCTAAGAGCAAAACTCATAGACTATTGAGCACAATATAGTCTTTAAGAAAGTACCATGACAACGTTTTTCTAAAAGAATCAAAGATATCTAAGATGTCAAAACCAAACTTTCTTAGATACATTCTTAGAATATGTATTTTGGATTTCAAAAACTGATATCTCAATTGATCAAAGGAATCAAGAAATCTGATAACAAACTGTTAGTTACCAACCATCTTGAACTACTTCTCTTGCTGTCTAAACTATGTAGCATCTGTAAAAGAAAAGAGAGAAATAAAACTCCTCATAGCCTGTGCAAACAGAAGAGATGAAGTCAACTTGGATATTCTGATATCCAAAAATATTAAATAGACTTGCCACTAGCTCAAAAGCTTATCAAGAGAGATTGTTAGAGAAAATAAAGCTATTTATTTTCAGAGGGTAAAATACAATTGAAAACAAAGTTGACACCAGATCATTAATTGCGAACCTGCAGCTCCTCCTCTGTGAAAGAGGTGATGTATTCCTATAAACATTGTCTCTTTCATTGTATACAGTGATCAAATGCAGTCTGTAAAAGAATCTCAACCATCAAACCTGTGCAAGTTTTGCTCTCAAAATTGCTCATAAAAACCTCATAACACATTTTCATACTTTTGCTGTTCTCAAGCAATAAACTGCAATGTCACTCATGTAAAAGGCCAATATAAGATTGAAAATACGTCAGCTAAGCAGTAGCAGACAAACAAAATACCTCTTTCTGTCTGGCATAAATTGATTGCTTGTTGGCAATCTCAGGAAATGAAAACAAGGATTAAGAGAGATGTAAAGAATGACCTTATGCTTTATGTTTTTATAACACATTGGGAAGATAGCGTGAACAAAATTCCATTGATTCTGATCATGTCCTACATGTTTAATACTAGAATAAAGATGGGGTGTTTTCTGCAGGATTAATATTTACGTACAAAGTTTAATGATGACTTTTTAGAATTAGAAAGAGAAATGAAGGACTTGTTTCCATTAAATGAAAATCATGCTGGGTAATTGTAAATGTATGCCATTTATTAGCTATGATGAAAACACATAACGCTATTTCTGCAGTTCATCATCTTTCATGTCTGAATGAAAAATGCAGAGTTGTACCCAGTGTAGCTACTGGTGTGCGATGGTATTACTCCTTGTAAAACAGGTTCTCTGAGGGTAGGCCTCATTCTAAAGCAATAAGGGAAGGGGTGAAGAAGGAAAAGGGAGGGGAAAATAGGCAGTTAGAGGCTGAATGGTTAAGAAGAAAGGGCACGAGGCTCTGAAGCCAGGAGCTTTGATTCCCTCCTTAAGACGCTCTGTTTACATAGGCATTTTCAGTGACTTAATATTTTAAGAACTGTGACACACCAACGCTTGAGAATATTTTCCATATCAGATAGCCTAAGTCAACCTGCTAAAGTTATTCCCCAAGGGCCAAACTCAGTCTTGTTGCATCACTGAAACTGCTGAAGTTAGTCTGCTGGTATTACTGAAAGGGGAATACAGCTTGGAAAACATAAACCTTTTCCATTTTTTCTCATTTTGAGGCTGATGTTGAAGACTATCTGGAATTCAACAACTGTTGGTGTTTAGGCCACATCCTGCAAAATACATTAAAGCATAACTTAATTTTGGTTTTGTTCACAAATTAAAATCAAGTGTTTTGTGAGACTAAGGTCTGTATTTAGGATTTAATAACCTATCATCATAAACATATATACACATATCTATTTTAATATCATAATTCTAGAGACAATACTATGCTTGTAGTGCTGTGTATGAATGTGTTTCCCTCAGTAAGACAGAAATGAGAGCTAGGTCTGTCAGTTTCCTAGGGCCCGAAATAACACTTTGTCTCCATATTTTTTCCTTATTTATTCATTGTATTATTTCCCACACGTGCAAAGCCTGCAATCCTGTACGCATATCAGTGTTGAACATACTGGTATCAAAAAAAACACTCAAAGAACACCAGAAAATACAACAGATGAGAGAACAGATCACATAGGTCATTTCTTCTCCCTCAAATGATTATGAACTCCTAAAGAAAGAGTTTCTTCTCTGCCTACTCCATGTTAAACCAAATGAAAATGCTGTGCTGAAAGAAATTAAAATCTTCTCTGTAATATATTGGTCCCTCAAAAAGAGGGGGACGGAAGTTTAGGATTATCCTTGGATATCCAAAAGCGAATATCAAGAAGTTTCTCGGGTTTTTTTTGCAATGAATTGGTGAGAAGAGCAAGAGGACATTGCATCTGGTTTTCATCCCTTTTCTTAAAGAAGGATGTGGAAATGCTGAAGAGAGTTCAAAGAAGGGCCACAAAAATGATCCAGGTCCTGGAAAACAAGCATTAATGATGTAAGGTTTAAGGAGCTTAACTTATTCAGCTCAATTGAAAAGAAGGTTAAGAGGTGACTTGATCACTGTGTCTATCTACACACACCTTTAACGAGCACCTGATCGTGAATGGCTTTGCAACAATACTGACAAAAGCAGAGCAAGATTGACTGCCTACAAAGTTGGCTGGCAAGTTTTAAAACAACCACAATCACACAATTACCTGGTGATGAGGATAATAGAGCAGTGGAACAGCTTATCAACTCACCACCACCTGAAATATTCACAGCTAGTTCTACACTTAAAAGATAGTATTTCACCCAGCTTCTGGTCTCTGAACGCAAGGAGATTGAGCTGGCTAGTTTTCAAAGTCCTTTCTGATCTTAGATCATGGGAATCTCAGAGTTCCCCTGCTCATCTCTGTAATTCATGGATGTCAGAAGGACAACGAAATTGCCAGCAACTGCAATCAATAGGCTTGTAACATTTGCAGCTTTGTATCAACACAATTTAAATCTCCTGTTTCAGGGTATCATCTGTTCTGCCATGGAACTGAGCAAGACTGACCCTGGCCCTAACCCTTTGGGACATGATTGGCTCAACTTATTCTTAGGTCTATTTGCCTTCTTTTTAGCTATCAGAGATTGGCTAAAAAGGCACGGGGGTGGCCCAGGGTGTGCTGATAGAGCACAAGAAATGCCAGACCCGACTCATCTTTTTTGATGTCTGGCTAATCTCCCCACTTCATACGATTAAGGTCAAACTGATTACCCGATTATTTTTCTTCAGGCAGATTACTGTCGGGAAGCTTTTGTTTTCCCTCAGGAGCAGGGCCATGGCTGGGAGCATCCGGGTGTTCCCTCCGACGGATGCCGCTTGCGTCGCGGCTCTTCTGTTTTCTAATTTGGGCCCGTGACGCAAATATTCTGAAGGACTGAGACACTTAAGCCCGATGAGATCCATAGCTTAAACAGAGGGCGAGGAGCGAAACGCGGTGTCTTGCGATATACGCACAGGGGAACAAAGAAACTCCTGTTCACCTCAGCTTTACGTAAGTGGGAATAGAGCAGGAGCCACGCTAACCATCACCTGTCCTGCTGCCAAGTTCCTGCAGAGGTTCCTCCACATTAATCACGCTGTTTAATCACGGCCATCTGTTCCAACAGCCAGATATGTGGCAGTCCCTCGGGGAGGGGACACACACACAC